>JAJTWR010000136.1:1500000-1727726 GCA_021613335.1 Whitmania pigra
TTGAAGGATAATTATAATTAATATTTTTAGTAATTATAATTAAAATAACCATTACAATCAGAAATATCATTATAAAGTTTAAGCTAGCACAGACATTCACCCCCAGGCGTTTGTCAGCACTTGATATATTTACAATAGTTGACACAATCAGGGGTTGATAGAAACACATACAAGTACATAAAAATACAACGGTTGATATTTACAAATACATCGGTGGACACAAACAAATACGACAGTCTATACGCACAAGTACAACAGCAGTTATCCATACAGATACAACGGTTAATACGACCACAGAGAATATTACAAAAGCGGAAGCATGAAAAGAGCGTCGCTCAGACGAACCCGCTTTAATCGGCGAGTTTGACATTGATTGACGTTGACACAAACTCCGACTGCGTTATCGACTGTATACGACTGCAGTTCATTCCTTCATTCCTTCGTTCATTCGTTATTTCATTTCAGGAGTCACATGACCATGCAATAGTTAGTACGTTATACCTTGCTATGCGTTGCTATTATTTTATTGAACCATAAAATTTAATAAATATTTTATTATTTTTTATTTTCCAAAAACAATTCGATTTTAGTTTTTCATTATTTGTTTCGTCTAAAAATAAAAGACATGGAGAAATGTGATTGACCGGTACTCGTTCCCTTATAAAACAGCATATTTAAATACAACTTTTTAAAAGGGACCAAAATAGACAGTATCTGGTTGCTACAGAGACGTTTGAACTTTGAACTTGGCTCATGTTTCACTTATAATATAATTTTACCTCGAGGCTTCGTGTTATGGCAGAGTTTTGATGAATTATTTGGAATTATTTTTGAAAAGAAATGCTTCACTTGCTCATTTAATGAAAAACGTTAAACGCATTGCACATTTATTGCTCAAAAGAGGAGACAAATCGAGGAAAATAATTTTGAATGTTATTTCCGAACGCACAAATCCTGACATGCTTCTGACATGCGAGGTTAAAAAGTCACGTCCCTTTCCTCTTTTTTTTTTTTTGAATTTTCAACAAAATATTTCTCCAACAAAATCATTTGCTGAAATGTTTGAGACATAAATAATTGTCATGTAGATAATTAATCTTGGATGATATTAATTAATTGTTTTAAGTAAATAAAATGTCTTGATTAATATTACCAAGGCCAGAGCACCCTAACCCTACAAAAATAATATAAATATTATAAAGACAAGTTGTTAGTTTTATCTTTATTTTATTCTTTTAAGTTAATAATTTCATTATTTATTTTTTTACCGACCAAATAATCTAAAGCTATATGCTCAAATAATGAAACCTCAAAGAAAAATGTTAGGGTTCCCACACAGGGCTAGGGATCACCACGATCGGGATCACGGGTCTGTGAAGTAATTATTATTTAACGGTGACATTTCAAAAAAGTAATTGCTCCTTAAATATTCTGAGGCTTTTGATATCGTTCAATCGTCTGATGATAAATTTCTTTCTTGTGGTTCTTCTTCATCATGCACAGAGTGGACAAGAAGCAGTCTTTGGACTTCTTTCCTCCTGTGGACAAGGGACAAAGATCCTGAATGCGTTCTTATTCATATTTTCACGCACACTGACTCTATCCTTTAAACTGATCTATCTTGATCTACAAAGCTTAAATAAAATTCATAAGAAAATTTGACGAATTTCAAAAATTTAAAATTTTACCCATGTCTACGTAAAGATATCTTTGAAGGCCATTCTGTAAACATTATGAAATTATCGTATTGTAGTTGTAAAAATGTAGCTCATGATATTCAATTATTGGTTGATTTAATTTGATTGATTTTTGCCAAAAATCCTTTATGTATTATGTCAAAACACATTTCATTTGTGATTTTTGCAAATAAATCAGATAATTAAAGCATGATTTAAAAAAAAGTACTATTCGATTGTCATTTTCAATCAAATAATAAAAAATCTATAAATAATTTTTAAAGGAGACTGCATGGAGAGCAGTCTGGGATCTGGTGATGTTACGGCTGATGAAGAAACTGATGTCAGTGGTGCCACCAAGCGCCAGAAAAAAAGGGGCATTTTTCCCAAACTTGCAACAAACATTATGAGGGCTTGGCTTTTTCAACATTTAACGGTTTGTTTTAAACTAGCAGTTGATTCGAGTTCATCACAAATTTGCTTAAGACGTGTGGAAGATCAAAATTAAATATATTTTATTCAAACTAAAAATGATTACCACTGATAATCATAATGTCCTAATATTAATAGGATAAATAATAATAATATTAACAATAATAATAAATAGTGATATTTATAATAAAACGTATTAGCATCCATATCCTTCTGAGGAGCAAAAGAAAGAACTGGCTGAGCAGACGGGACTCACTTTGTCTCAAGTAAACAACTGGTGAGTTATTAATATATTAAAACGATATCACAGTTATATATTAATACCATATCATAGTTATATATTAAAACGATATCACAGTTATATATTAATACCATATCATAGTTATATATTAATACCATATCATATTTATGTATTAATACGATATCATAGTTATATATATTAATACAATATCATACAGGATGGGGAAAACTGATCTGTATACAAACTGATTTGTATATTTAATAAAAGCAAATTAGAAAAAATATTGAAAAAGTGCTTTTATTTTCCACATGATCGGAAAATAACTTCCTGTTTTTGAATATTAATAATTTATTTCTGAACCATAACTCTCACAAAAAATGAATAGGAAATGAAAGTGTTTAGCATGGAGTTAATTAAAATTGAGCTTGATAATTATTATGTTGTTACGACAGTTGCGACATAATCATTATTATTAACAACAACATCACCACTTTTGTCATCGCTATCTCCACCCACACCATCAACATCATCATCATCATTAACACCAAAAATATCATTATCAAACATCAGCCTTGGTCAAGTCAACTCAACCACGGCTGAGAACATTTCATTTGACACAAATTTCAAGAAAATAAACAATCTAAAAATGAAAACAAGAAGCTTTAATTTACATACAGCGTGGAATGAATGCGAAACATTTGAAAACATATTACAATGTAATGAAACAGTTTTAAGCATTATAAAATAGGAAGTTACTTTCCGATCACCCTGTACATGCATATTAATATGACATTCTAGTTATACTAATATTACTAGTAATCCTGTGTACTATTGAGTTTAATAATAATAATAATAATAATAATAATAATAATAAGAATAAGAATAATAAGAATAAGAATAATAAGAATAATAATAATAAGAATAATAAGAATAATAATAATAATAATAATAATAATAATAATAATAATAATAATAATAATAATAATAATAATAATAATAATAATAATAATAATAATAATAATAATAATAATAATAATAATAATAATAATAATAATACTAATAATAATAATAATAATAATAATAATATAATAATATAATAATAATAATAATAATAATAATAAATAATAATAATAATAATAATAATAATACTAATAATAATAATAATATAATAATAATAATAATAATAATAATAATTAATAATAATAATAATCATAATAATAATAATAATCATAATAATAATAATAATAATATTAATTAAGTAGTATCGTACACGCGCTCTGAGGTCGGGGTATTTTGCCATACCCTGTAACCGCTAAGCGCTCATTTTACGGAGGTTTTTTGAGCAGGTGGGACCTTTCTCGTCGAAAGATGGGAGCGCGTGTACGATACTACATTTGAACTGTACGATTGTTATCGTAGCGATCAGTTGTAATTGGGTTACGTATCGTCTGGTTGTAATGGCCAGATACACTAACCGCCCTGGATGCGGTCCCATGATATGAGACGCTAGAACCGGTCACAAAATTCCCAGGGAGGGTGAAACTCCCCCCTGTAAGACATAGTCTGGGTGTGCACCGGAACTTGTATAATGATTTGAACTAGACCACTGGTCCTGGATGGGTGAAATCCCCTTCTGTAAGACGTACGTCAGGTGTGGTCAATGAACAATGGTCTCGAGGGATAAAATCCAAAAGATGACGCTTGCGTTGGGGGCGCCCAGACGCGCGCTTCGCGCGCTTGGTGTTCGCTCGCTTCGCTCGACTCACAATAATAATAATAATAATAATAATAATAATAATAGTTACATTTTAAGGTGCCTCCGTACGGATAGTAACAGAAGTGCATTAGCAATTTATTAATAAAGTGAAATAGAACGATTGTTTTGACGTGAAACTCGTAAAGAAATTTAGTTGATCATCCACTGGCAACTTAGTAACCTACTTTGAAAGCTGATGAAATTGATATTTAATTAAGTGATAAATAATCTATTTTGTGTTTTCGGCTTATTTCTGAAGATAATTGTAATCTCAGAAATGTTAAATATTCAAATGCATCAACATTTTTAGGCTTCGGGTTGACCATTGCATCAGTTTTTGTTTTTTCATTCTGGAAAAATAATAATAATAATAATCACTTACAACGAAATATGATCCAACTACAGTCCGGACAGAAACCACGAGGACACCCCATAATTTTCTGATAACTCGCTAAATATAAGTTCAATATTATTAACATTTATACATAATGATTTTTTTAATTTTAAAATTAATGCATGAAAACATCTCGATGATAATTTAAGAGACAATCACAAATGTATAATTACATAACATACTAAAATTTCTCCGAAATCAAATTTTTCTTTAGCGAGTTATCACGAAGTAATGGGATGTCCTCGCGGTTTCCGTCCTGACAATCAAATCGACTTCAAGAAACATGATTGCGGACAGTGATTTTATTTTAAATAAGTATCTTAATCACAAATGAGCAATAACTTCAATTAAAAATTTCAATTAAAATAAATTCAATTACAAAGCCCTTTCGCATTTAGAGATTGATAAACTTGTTAAAGTTGTCTAAACCCATTGATGTTTGCACTAGTCGCTTTACTTATCGTAAAATTTATATCAGTTTTTGTTTATTTCAGTATTTGTTATTTAATTAGCAAAGGAAGCATTTAGTTTCTCAAAACATTCGCCAAACTGCTCGAATCAAATATCTCTCAACCTGATGCGTTGGTAGGGGATAGGAATTTCCCATTTAATCTTGTGGTATGTGACGGTGTTTCTAACGTCAAAAAGATCTTTAATTAACTTCAAGGGCCTTTAAGGAAGAGGAGAAATCAAAGGACAGCTTTGGAATTGGTTTTTGATTGCAGTGCAAAAATAAGTTTATTTAAAGAGCTTTGACAGAATTATGCTAAAATAATTTTCAAGTAAATTACCTCCGAAGGTAATTAAATATTTTAAATATGTTTGTTCTTCCATTTTAATTGGAAACTTTAAAATGACACTGTGCGTTGACGGAGTTTATTTAACTTGCAGTAATTTCTGAATCTGACATTTTTAAATGAAAAATATGTTACATATTTAAGCTTCGTGTCTGACAAAAAATGTTGTTTAGGTTCATCAATGCTCGGCGAAGAATCGTACAACCGATGATCGACCAATCAAACAGAGCAGGTAGTTTTTATTAGCAGTTGAAGTTGAAACATCAGAATCGGGGACTTCATTTCAACTTTTCTAAAAGGGTTGGGGAGTTTTAACAATTGTACAACATGAGGATATGCCTTTTTTTTGCTTCTAGTCTAAATCACCCCTCCTCAATATGACGTCCCTGATGCATGTAATTTATAAATATTCACAATTCCAAATGTTTTTTGTTTTGAAGAGATTATTGAATCGTTTCTTAAGGCAAGAGGTTTCATTATTTGTAACAACTTGTATGGTTCTTTCCTAATTCCATAATTACAAATTAAAAAAAACCGTGCAGGTTAGCCGAATGGGTTACGTGCCTGCATACGGCGGTAATGGCAACAGTCGTAATGTGTCGTGTTCGAAACCCAGCCTGCACTGCCGCCAGCGCCCTTGGGAAGGAGCGCTATATAAATGGTTACAAGAAGCGCCTCTGACGCTATGCATATGGCGCTATATAAATGAAGTTACAATTGAACTTCATTTACGAATAATAAATTCGTTGAATTTGTCGATAACTAGTTCAAATTTAGTAAAATTTATTATTTATCATTCTTATTTATCGTTATGCAATTGTCCGTAATATTGTAATGAACTGATATTATTCTGAAAAGGTCCACCCGGTTTATACAGTTCAGACATCACAGGTGTTTATCTCGAGAGCCAGCACGTCATGCGCAACTCAGGTGATGTGCCTCTTAAATTTCAATGAGTAAATTAATTTGCATTACCAATATATTATTAGTATATGTATTGTAATGGCAAATTGTTTGAACGAGTTGTTTCATTAAGCAAGAAGCTAGAAATATTTTTATTTTTATTTAGTTTTTCATTAACTTTTGTTTTTTAGGCAAATGGCTTCGACAAGACATTTTAATAACTTTGTGTAGGTCTTGGATCGTTGCTTATCCTTAAATTTGAATAGCGCTCCTACCCAAGGACGGTTGTGGCAGTGCAGGCTGGGTTTCGAACTCAACCCATTTAGCCAACCATCACCTGGATGTTAATTTTTTTGCGAAGCAATTTCTTTTTTAAATCATGCTCGTTTATTCCACGAAATGAAGGACCCTGCAAACCATTAACGCAAATTTATACAGAATTTTAAGAACAGAAACATCAGCCGCCCCGAATGACAGTGTAATTTGATAATTAAATGTCAGTCAGATATCTAAAGTGAAAGTCACGTGACAGAGTATTAATGCGCGAAACGATGAATGAATTGGAAATTTGAAAATTTGACGCTGTCTTTGTACTGCATCATTGCCTAAAGTTGTATTCTCTCATGCCTAGGCAAGTAGGGAACATTTCAAAGAGTCTGTAAATCTATTTAGTGGCAGAGACTTAAATTAGCCAAAAGCTGTCGTTTTTCCAATGTATGAAGATTGAGAAGCTTGAAGCCAAAGATGGAATTGATTTTTTAATACTTTGTTCAATGTCATCGAATAGGTGTGGATTCCAGGCAGGTAAAAAATATTCGAGAATTGATCTTATATGCGAGCTTTAAAATATCATTGTCTTTAGATCAGTAGATCTTAAGGCCTTTTTTTTAAAGATCTTTGACCATGTGATAACGCGGATGGCAAAGGCATTGACTGACTGTTTCCATAATGCGTTAGTCTCACTAATGCCTTGGAAACAAAAACGAAATCAAAGGCACAGATTACTTTCCAATGTAAATCTTAGTAAATTTAGTTGTTTGAAATGAGTAAATGTGCTGCTGACAAATATTAGCACGTGCATGGGAGGCGAACCATTGCTCAAACTTCTACCTTACATTAAGTCGTCTTCAGATCATTAGTCACATGCCAATCTTCATCAACGAACTTCTACTGATAAATGATCTCCTAAAGATTTCAGGCTTCTGGCACGCAACTTCATAAGCAGTTTTAAATACACATGATCACATTTTATTTTGAAATGGTAATATTATGATAAAATTTAATTAAATTAATTTGGTTAGTCAAGTGGCGTGCAAGTTGGCTCAGAGCCTGCAAACGACGGTTAAAGCAACAGTCGTTACGTGTCGTGCTCGCGACCCACATTGGACCGCCACAAAGCGCCCCTTGGATGCGGCGCAAAAAATAAACAAAAACAAAAACATTAATTTATGTGTTACTATGTAAGTCAGCAGAAGTGGTATTGGTTAATGGCTTTTGCCTCCATTCTTGATGCTCTGATCACCTAGACAAGATTTTTTTATGGTATCATCACCATTATTAATTTTTTTAATTATCGTCTCACTAATAATATTATTGATTTTAATTATTAATCCTTCGAGAACCTCTTACAGGCATGGCAGAGATACCAAGCATGGCAACTGGCGAGATGTATAACTGTTCAGTCTCCCCAAGAAGTGCAAGTCCGTCATCGGTATCTCCCTACCTCGGCCATCATCATTTAAGATCTCTTTATCCATCGCAATATCCTCAAAGTTCGATGTTCCATCAAGTCGTGATGCTTAATAATCATCCCCATCACGTAGTAACACCACCCCATGGAGTCATGGCCATGGGGCACCATAATTACACGCATCCAAATTCAATGGGTGGATTTTACGGTCCAGCCTATTACTCTCACCCTTCTTCTCCTCTGCCGCCACTAACTTCGGAGGATCACCAAAGGACCCCTTTCTCGTTGAATCACGTTCAACAAGACGTTCATGCCAGATGATAAGCTACGTAAATCCATGTTTAAAATATATTAAATAATTTTTTTCTTTAAACCATTTTATGTTCAGATTAACGAAAAATTTTCTTAAATATAATGTCATGTTTTATAAAAATGAATTTATTTATTAAAAATTACTTCTATAATTACCTATTTACTTCAGGTTAGAAATATATTTAGACTACTCATTTATTTAATATAAAGGTCATAGGTGAATTAGGACCCCAATTGCTAGAGATTTGTAGAGCGCATTAGCTCTGGGCTAATTCAAAAAATTGTGGCAAGAGGATTAATTATGACAGGATTTGGCGACAAAAACACATTTATTCAACCTTAATCAATCGCGCTTTCGTGATTCTCGGTATTTGTTTGTAAGTAATTGTTTGCAAGTTCAATCCTTCGAATGTATGTGGCTGAGTAAAGAATAACGGGTAATACATTATGTAACCGATCGACTGGACCAGGTTCGATGCACTCAAGAAAATCTTAAAAATCATTATCTCCATACTCATTCAAAAATCTCCAAATTTGTAAGCACAATTGTTTTTATTCCATTACTAACACATTGAAGAATTTAATCAAGATAAGAGAAGCACAGGTCGTAATATAATTTTAATAATAAAAAATAAAAAAGTATAATATTAATAATAATAACAAAATAAAAAATATACATAATAATAATAATAACATGACTAACCTTAACTACATCAGTAAAATGAAGAAATAACATATTCAAATATCATGTTTGTTCTTCATTTAGATTCAAGTCATACTGTGGACCAGTCAATTTCGATCAAATCTAATCGAGCGCCTAAGTTCTCCTTAGAATTTTTTAATCAATTTTCAGGAAATTTTTCATTAATAATAATTTTCCCCCGACGCAACAAACATTATATAAGAGTATGTAGGATCAAAGGCAATGTTTAAAAATCTAATTAAATAACACTGGCAGATAGATCAAGTATTTTTCAACTCTGACGAACTAACTAACAAAATAATTATTAGCGGTACCACAAATGTCCTATGCAACGGAATTTAATCAAATAAATAAATATAAATAAATAAACGTAAACTATCTTAACGACGATTTAAGTGACATCCAATTGCTTCAGAAATAAATTGACCCTTAAACGACTACAAGTCAAGCTTGAGAATAGAAACAATAATAGCGATAGCATTACGTAAGGATTGATTTAAGCATTACGTAGCGCTTTACAAACCCTTTAAATTAACAAGTTGATTTATTTAAACATTCAATTGTTTTTAATGCGACTTTTAAAAATGTTTTCATGCAAGTCATTAAAAAAGTTTTTCAGTTTTAAAATTTCCACAAATCTCAAGCCCCTTATTAATTGGGTAACAAACAACAAATAGATTAATTTATTATCAATTAATTGATAGATCGACGAAATCTTCGCATGTTTATCTTGTGCAACTTAATAACATGTCAATCATGTGGGAAATTCATTTCATATTTTAACGTTATCTTCTAGATATTTTAATATTTTGGGGATAAATTTTGAAACAGTGGCAACATTCATTTTTCACCTATAAAAGGTTGAATTCATCGCGTCCCTGGTTTGTTGATCATCAATTCGAAATACATGAGTATACTTAATGTTGAAGATGATTTACTCTCGCTTTTCTTATTTAAAACTTTTTTTAAATTCGTAAATGCAAGTATGGAATGTGTATATAAATGTTTCAAATGTAAATAACATTATAATATTTATATGCCAAAGTCATAACGGCAACAATAAAGTTAATTAAGTGAAAGTTAGCCCAATCAATTTTATTGTTTGGGGTCGCAACGCCAAAAGGTTGAGAATCGCTGCCTTAATCGTTCGTCTACCGACGCCTGGTAATAATAAATCTTCTTGCTTCTTTCTAAAAATAGAAAAAAATAGTAAAATTTTGTAGCATAAAGAGTTTTTAAGGTTGATATGATACTGTTTAGGTCGTGCCTAAAGCAATTCTTCATAACCTATGAATTTTTACCGAACCTACTTTCGATGTAGATGCTATTCTAACTTAGCGATTTCGGGTTTTACCGGAGTCTTTACGTAAATTACACGTCAAATTTTTATTTTATAATCGCTGAAAGCTAGACAGTAAAGATAACCATATCTTATTTAGCAGAAATTCTTTGCTAAATTACTGGACATCCTCAGGTTTCTCGCCAAGCAGAAGCTAACACTGGGTTCACCTGACATCCATGATAATGAAGGAGGCTTCGTGAACATTTAGTAAAAATCAAGCAAACAGAAAATGAAAATCGCCTCTTCTTATCTAACATCAGAAGCTCAAAATGAATTTGTGAGGACTTTGACGAAGCAGGTGAGAAGCATCGATCATTGATCAGGTCAAGGCAAACAAGTATTTTTGCACAATTTTCAATAGCACTCCTGATGCATCTCAAAAGGATCAGATGAGCGAGGCCTAAAAATGGACTTATATGAAGTGAAAGTGAAAGATTCGTACTTCCGCACAGGCCCCACGAGAGGGGGGTGTACACGTTGAGCCGCGCCGAGTCCCAGATAAGTTTGGGCGACCCATGAACTTAATATTGAAATGGCCAATTACGCATGAAATTTTTGTTATTACTGCATACTGATCCCTATTGACTTATGCAACAAAGTCATTCAAGCTAGTAATGCGACTATAGATATGGACGTTGCAAACACAGAAAGCTTGCTTGCACAACTAGTGGCTTTGTGAGACAGTTGGAAAGCAATGTGGAATGAAGCTAAGCTTATTGCATCCATCCTGTAGATAAAAGTAAAATTGTTTAGAAACAGTAGTACCGCTGCCAGAAAAAAAAGATACCATGATGAGGATACACCTGATGAAAATGTGAATAAAATGAACGAAACAGATGAATCCCCTGCGGAAGCCCATTTCCGAAAGCCCTATTTATGTACTATTGGATAATGTTATTGGAGGGCTTACAGTTCCTTTAAGTGCAGCAAAACAGATTTCTGACGCATTCAGTTTTTTTTTAAATACCAAAAGTTGTCAGAAAAGGAATTGATGCGCAAAGCAGGTAAACAGGCGGAGAAGTATTCTAAAGACATCAGCAGTGCAAGAAATGAATCACAAAACAATGATTCACAATGCCAATTTTGGTATAAAAAAACAGTTGGGTGCATGGAAACTATCAAATGCTTTGGATTATAAAGTATAGTTCCCAACGTCACTGTCATTTTGAGGATGTTCATTACAACACCAGCCACAGTAGTATCAACAGAAAAGAGCTTCAGCAATCAAAAATTACCTCAGGTTCACCATGGATCAGGATCGCCTGAACAACTTGACTAGGCTCAATATTAAGTATGATATTTCAGGGTGCGCCCGCATGGCCTAATGGTTAAGGCTGCGCCTCTCACGATGGCGGCGCGGATTCGAACCCCGCTGCGATAGCATCGTCCTAATCATGCTCGGACGTTAATAAAACTTTTTTTATATTTCAGACTTTGACAATGTAATTGTAATTGGCTGTGCAAGTTAGCTCCTAGGGTAGAGTGCCTTCGGACGTCAGTAAAAGCAACAGTCGTTACGTGTCGTATTCGCAACCCATCTTGCACCGCCACCAAGCTCCCCTTGGATGCGGCGTGCAAATGATTGAGCGTTTCTGACGCTTACGCATATGGCGCTATACAAATAAACATATAATTATATTATATTACTATTAATTTGCAACTTGCCAAGAAAAAAGAATGCAATGCAAACCTGTTTTAACAATAGTAATCTATAAGCCTCTAAGAGTTGGGTCCAGCAAGACAAAACCGACATTCGGCCGATCACTGAATGCGGCCCGCCCCCCGAAAACTTAAGGAGACTCAAAGGGTCGAAACGTTTGAAGACGGGGAAACTCCTCTGAGGATCCCTCTCGGAGCTCCAAGGCGCAGTAATAAGTAATTTATTAGTTTTCTTTCTTTTTTTCTTGTAAATTTTGTAAATGGTGTATATTAATATTTAGTAAAGAGAGATAATTACCTTTCTGAATATTATGAAATTGATTAACGTAAATTTAAATCTAAATTTTATTATTATAAAACTTGCATCCAAAAATTAATTTGTCAAAAACTCATTATTTAACATGAAAACTTTATAGTGTTAATATATCATTTTGTAGACCATTGTTTGGACAATATAATGATATAAGCTAAAGTAATTTTCCACGCAACACAAATACAGTGCGTTGCATAAACTTGGCCCAGGTTAACGAATCACACAATTTACAGTTATCTCTTAAATTGTTGCTGATTTGTGATCCAAAAATCCTTTAAATCATTCACAAACTTGTATTTAATTAACATACTAACAATTTTAACAGTAAAATTTTAATATTATTGAGATTTCATCGATATATACCTTTGATGTTGTTTTTTCGAGGGTTTCGCAGCTGCGTATGGTGTCTCTTCCTGCCCATTAAATAATTTTTATTACACTAATCACACAAGATGATTATTGTAATAAGGCTCTATATAAATGGTTACATTTCCAAATCTTACTTATGTAATTATTGTTGGTTTACGTTATTATTATCTCTCTTGGAATGAGGTGTATAAAAGATTAATGAAAAGCTATAAACCCAAGTTTCATGGTTATGAGTCTTGTAATTATGGAATTGTAAATAATAGTCTTCATCACTAAATTTGCATGATGGCATTGTAAACAGTTTTAAGAAGTTGAACAAAAAGCAGAAAATTACACTGTCAAGAGAAAGTTACATATCTAAATCAGTTCATTAGAAATCACATTTTTAGCAGTGGCACCAACATTCTTTTTTCTCATTGAAATTTGCTTCAGCATTTTGGGCCATAAATCATGAATATGATGTTGGTGCTTCGGCAACATTGCCTTCATGTGTTTTGATGAAAGCCCTGCAATGGAAGGACTCTAACTCTCTGCGTCTCCAAATTATCATACTGAAATAACCTGGGGTCCGGGAACTAGTAAGTTTTAGAGTACGTTTATTAAGCAAGTATTCAGTTAACGAAACTGAATAATCGAAGGTAAGAGTTTAAGGAATTGAGGTACTTAGAAGATGCAAATGGATATTTGGGCTTCTAAGTTGTTTGGATTCTCGCTGAATGTCAGGTGAATATCGAGAATACCTTTCTGTAGCAATAATAGATACCACGTGCCCGCAAAAGATACCAAATATAATGAAATATAAATTTAATTATTTTAGCAATATAAACTTAATTAATTTCCAAGTTTACAACAATACCAATCATATTTTCTTTATATTCGATTCAAGGAAAGGTCAATACATCATTCCAGAAATGGGTAGTTACTAACTATAAGTTGTTAACTGCTAGTTATTAACTACTTCTTAACTACTTTAAAGCAAGGTATTAAAAAATAGTTAAAAAATAGTAGCTAACTAACTACTTCCAAAATTAATGACTACTTTTAATAAAATGTTAAAATTTTAAAATAAAATGAACAAAAATAAATTTTTTCCAATTTTCCAATTTGGTACATCACTTTATAAGCTTAGTTTCTTTGATTTCAAATTTTTCTTACTATAGCCATTTCTCATTTCTGAATTATTACTTAGTAGCCGTATTTCGAAAACGTGTTATATAAATTGTGAGACGTAATCGAGTGCCTAAAACTCTGACGAACCATATTTGGTAACAATCTGCAAGCTTGATTCTCCAACATCCTTCCTGATATTAGGTGTCCAATGACTCTACAAGCTATCAAGAAAAAATGTTCAGCTCACAATCGACCATCAATCTAAGAATGACAATCAAAAGTTTCTGACATTAGGAAAGCCTTCGACTTGTTTTGATTCGTAGATTGAAAAGTTACAAAACAAATTCCATGTCACATAATTCTGATTATGCAAGTGTTTCTCAGCTAATTGATGGAGACATTCAGCTAAAGTACCTCCCCTGTATTAAAACACATAATGTCAGCAATAATCATTCCAAATTACAATTTACTTATGCAATACTTACATCCTATTATTTATCAAACTCAGCAAGGAATGTACAATGTCTACTCAATTATCCAACTGTTCATCAAGCTTAATTCGACATTACCACGTTCGGCAGCAGTTGAAAGACATTTAGTGTAGCAGGGCAGGTTTTATGTAACAGGCGATGTAAATTATCGGATAATCATATCAACATAATGATTTTTGTAAGAGATCGCCTAAAACATCTATTGTATACTTCTGTTTTTGATTAACTTGGACAATAAAATTTTGACAATTTTACACTAGTGTAAATAAATATGCTAATAAATTATGTCTTGTTCAGTTGTCCAGAAAATTATTTTTTTTAAATGTCAACTGAAAAGTAGTTCAAAAATAGTTAACTACTATGCAACTAGTTAAGGAGTAGTTACTAACTACTTATTTAAAAAGTAGTTAAAAATAGTTACTAACTACTTTTTTATAAAAATAGTTAACTGCTTAAAAAGTAGTTAAAGACCATCTCTGCATCATTCTCTTCCCGTTCCTTAGAAAATTCCGTGTTGCTGCCAAACAAACTGCTGCTGCAAATAACACGGTTCCAAATAGCAGGAACGATACCCATTCTGCAGGCCATAACATATAATTACCATGTAAGATTACAGGGATTGACTGCGATTTGCAAACACAAAGCACATAAGTAAAAACGCAAGAGAAGAGTAAGAAGTAAGGCAGTAAGCAGGAGAAAGAGGAGCCCCCTCAATGCAGGGACTTACAAATGTGTTCAGAAATTTTCAATTCAATTATTTTATTTGCAAAACCTCACCCTATCTTAGGTTATTTTTTACTTTACAAACAATACAATAGTTGATGTAAAACCTAATTAAGTACTCTTATTTAATTATTCATTTGTCCGATATTGATTTTGATTAGAAACTTGAGGATTTACATTTTTCATTTAATTATTTCAAAGGGGTTTGAATCTATGGACCAATATTTTAAACGAATTCAAAAACATTCAAATTAGACGAGTTACAAATTTGAGTTTGAGCAACTGTCATGTGCGCAACAGTCACGGAACCCATATCAACAATGCTTTCTGTTCAAAAAATCATGTTCAAGAAACTCAATAAGATGTAAAAGGTACAATCATACATGCAAAATAAATGACAGTGAACAATTTACTAACTCCATGGCCCAAAAACCTGCTAAATACAGACATGGAAAACACACTACTATTCAAAATATTAACTGTCCATACGAAGTTCTTATAAACCAAACTGTTTCTACCTGGCTGATTACCATTAAATCATGCAAACAGTGGGCAGACTTCTATTCATTGTCGACTTCATCCATGTGCGACTTGTTGTACTCTTCTATGGTTTTGAGTATAGTGTCTTTTGAGTATCTACAGTTCTGCGATCCACAGGTACATGTAAAGTATTTCCACTTTATGGACCAGAACTTATATCCATAATCAAATCTGGAAAAGTTCAGTTATATAAATTTGGAGCTGACAGACCAGTCATATAAATTTGAATAATATGACCAGTAAATTCAAAATCAAATTGAGATTTTTCCATCACACTGTTCCATTACTTAAATAGATGAATAATTACCCAAAATTAGATATTTTGTGCTTAGCAATCATCTCAGAAGAAGTAGAAGCTAACAGAGCTAGCAATACTTTTCAGGCAAGAAAATATAATCTCAGTATAGCTGAGGGCTTTCTAATATCAGGCTATTTAATTAAATATAATGTTATACAAAGTACACAAATCATGGAGCTAAAAATATATTTTAGGAAGAAACATGAAGGTCATTGGCTATAATGCAGAAAATTCTGCAATTCAAAGCAAAATAAATGGCAAAAGTTATCAAAATGTGGAAGAAAGTTAATTCAAAATAACAACTGGAAAATCTTCAAACATAGCTCCAAACAAAAAATCCTTCCAGCATTATTAGTACCAACATTCAAATAAAAGCAATCACTCTTTTTGCACTTGTGCCTGAAGCAATAATGTTCCAACGTGAAACTGAGTATAGTTGAACCCTTTTATGTTGCCAGCCTAGAGGATTTGCCGAAACACAATATGGCAGAAATATATTAACGTGATCTCGAAATTTCTTTATGTACATGACACACTTTATGTACATATAAATGAGAATGTACAAGATCATAAGGGCCTTGAGACCAGGAACATCTGGATGATGCGCTCTCTCTACAAAATGCTTTGAAGACAATATTGTGTCTATTTTTGAAACAACCAATCCACCTCTGACTTGCTTCAAAGTTAGGGTGTCCTACCACTGCAGCAATGATGTCCACCTTCTTCATCAGCTAGGGAACACTAATGGGAAGGTTTGTTGCTCACAAAATTGCAAACCATTGAAAAACTGCACCACCAACTTCTTTAAGTTTAACCACTTAACCACTGGATCAAAGACTTCTCAAATATTTGCTTTATCATGTCATGTTCTATCATAAAATTTAGGATAAAATGCCATGCTGATAACTAAGGTCTGCAGGTTTTCTTCCTTTTTTTTATCTGCATTAGGTTTTCCTACTTTTTCTCTATTGACTGATTCTGAAGTCTTAACACCTACAGACTTTTTATAATAAAAAAAATAATTCAAAATAACTACAGCATGTTATTCTTCACACAAGATCAACAAAAGTGAGAGAATTGGGCTTAGAATCCACATAACCAATGAGAAAATGAAATGACAAAGTGGGAATTTGGCAATTGCTTCACTTCAAAAGCTGATAATTAGCCGCGAGGATTGAGTGGTGAATTTGACTCTCTCTTGTGCTCAAATTATTGAGATTCGGCAGCATAAAAGAAAATGCTGAGACAAAGTGGGAATTTCACTGTTCCACTATAAAAATAGGACTTAATAAAGTTGGCAAGTTAACTGAGATAGAGATAAGTGTATTTTTGTATTTCTGTAGTATTTTTATGCATAAGCAAACAAAATATTAAACAAATTGAAAAAAAAATATTATCATTTGGTGACTCATTTGTTAAGATATTCTAAGAACTTAACTTTGCTCTCTCAGAGATAATCAATTGACTTATACCGCTATCGCAATTATTATGCCATAAATGTTTGCATTTGTATTTAGCCAATTTTTTGAGTGCCTTATATATCCGGATAGGATGTGAAGGCACTTCTTAATCAACCCACCATTTACATAGTGATCCATGGCAGTGCGAGCTGGTTTGCAAACACGACTCATAACGACTGTTGCTTTCACAACCATTTGCAGGAATGCAACCCTCTCTAAGTCAACATGCATGCCAACAAGCATTCATTAAACTTATAAAAGCACTAAAATTTATATCAAATAGCTCAGGAGCTCACCCAAGTTCATCAAATGCTTTAATATCCTTGCTTGCAAAAAAGCATATCCTAGGAAACCTTAAATCCTGATGATCAACAAAGACCTGGAGAAAACAATCATTTGAGAAATGAAATTTGGCGCCTCTGATGCTATGCACATGGCGCTTTATAAATTAGTTATTATTATTATTATTATTATTATTATTATTATTATATTATTATTATTATTATTATTATTATTATTATTATTATTATTATTATTATTATTATTATTAATTATTATTATTATTATTATTATTATTATTATGAGAAATGACAAAGCAGTGTCTTACCTTTACTGGTATGACGTTAGGCTCACAGAGGTGATTAATAAAGCGACTCACATTACCGTATCGAGCTGCGTCTATGCAGTAGGTTTCACTATCCTGATAATTTAAATGTTATATGAAATACAATTGCTTTAAACGTGTTTTTTATAGACGGGTTTTGCAAATTTTCATAAAGTTAGCATCAATAAACACTTGCTTTTGCTTATGCAATAAAAATGCAATAAAAAGGACATAATCAAAACCTGAAAGTCCAGATCAAACAAATATGAATCATCTTCTCTTCTATTTGCTTCTTCATCTGTAATCAATTCTCCAGCGTATCTTCAAATCAACAATTTTACCAGCTCCTGTTCCAATTTCTAATGAACTTGCAACATAGAATTTACTTACTCGCAAACAAAAGTCCCTTTTGCAATGTCCCTCAAAGTTCTGCAACCCCAACCACGACCATTTGTTCTAAAAACTTGAAGATTGTTGCTGTAACAAATAATGTCATCATTGTGCAGACTTCTCCAAAGTAATAACATAATAAACTAATAAATTACATAGTCCCCAACTGAACGACTCTGTTAAGGCAGGTGGTCCTACAGGAGCACATAATGTTGCATTCAAAGATCAGTGGGGGTTCCAAAAAGTTGAAGTCATTTGATAGCCTACCATTCTGGAAAATGATTTATAAATATTGTTACAATAAAAACAATAATAACATAGTTTTAATTTTCAATAATTTAGCTTCTTGGGAGATCAGGCTGAATTACCAAGGTCCTTATAATTAACACATATCATCTTATTCAAATGAAACTAATTTTATTTAGAGACATTAAAATTGCAAATGAGAATCTTATTTCTATGAATCAAAAAAGGAATGAGTTGAGCCCAATAAATTAATTGTTTTATAGTTATTGTTTTACAACTTATCCTTTTATTAATAAGAATTTTCCCACTGTAATATGAGGACCATCAGAATAAGTTAAAGACATAAAACATGTAAATACTGCATCTTGATTTACTTAAAATGTTCTGAAATCTATTGCATTCACCTCATCATACCATCTTTTTACACTCGATCTGCAACAGGAACAGGAGGACGATGATGAACAGTTATCAGTGCAATTGCAAACCTAAAATAAAAACTTAATTCAAAATTAATCAAAGAAAAGGAAATTAAAAATAAAGCTTGAGAACCTGCAATGAATTTACAAGCCTATTCACATTAATTGGGCTCGTCTCCACATAACCAAGTATGTAGCAGAAGTCAGGTTGTGCATCTTCAGAATCGATTGAGTTAACTACCATAATTGGACAAGATTCTCTACCACGTGATATGTCTCTAATGTAAACAATTTAAAATATTTAAAATATGAAGATATTAAATTTTAATGATTCTCTTAATTGCTAAAATTGAAAAAAACCTTATTATGATCTTTTCCTTGGGTCGTCTTGGCAATCGTTTCACAAATGCAAGATGTTGAGCAGATTTGCATTTTCCTTCCACACAGCACTAAATGATTTTAAATTTTAAGATTTATTAACATTTAGTAACATAACATGGCTCCTCTGCTGCATTAGCTAATAATAATGAAGCTTATCTTGATTGGCAACTAGCTTGAATCTCTACATACAACAAGATGAAATGAAAGGATCAATTGAATTATCCCTATTTTCCATTACTTTTTGCAAAAGCCAGTAATTGTTAAATTTATATTAATAATCCATAATAATTTTTTAAAAAGAAAGCCAACCTCTAAGGGTGTTAATCTCGCTTTATTGGTTATGGAAATATCAGCATTTCTCCATAGGAGCACTCTGAAACACATGCAAAAATTAAAAGAATTATGAACAACAGAATTTGTTAATACTCACTCAACACACTTAAAGTGATCTTGCCTAGCAGCTATATGCCTGTAAATTAATTAAACTTTTCATATTGAAGCCTTTTTATAACCAAATTTATAATAATTAAAATTTATGAAAAGGCACAGAATGAAGTATCATCAATATTTGGATAAGCTAACATAGGGGTATCTCCATGATCATTGACATCATCAATGAAACATCCAGCATCTAGAAACAAGGCAATTATATCTTCATTTCCTGTAAATGCACCCCAGTGTAAAGCTGTGTTCAGCTCCTGAAATAAATGAGAAATTTCATTAAGCAAATTATAAAATCAAACCAACATACAACACATGAGATTAATTTAATATCTCACATTGTCTTTCAAATTGGGGTTGGCACCCATACTGAGAAGAAAAGCAATGCAATCTTTGTGACCATGCTCTGTAGCCCAAATTAATGCTGTCCATCCTCCATCATCCTGTAAAATTAATGTCAAATTATTTGTAGTAATCTCCAACAATCTATCACAAACCACTGACAACAACTGAGTAACAATTTTGCATATGATGGCATTAGTAGAATGCACTGCACAATCAAATCATTTAAAATGGACAGTCAGTAAAAATAAAGTCACAATAAATCTGCTCAATGTCTTTATTGTAGTAAATTAGTAAGATTATTAAACAAAGTCAGATTAAGTCATTTTAGATCTTTCATTAATGCAACAGCATGCAAGAAGATAGATACTTTGAAAGTAGGCAAGCAACTGGTAAACACCACAAAGTTGACCAACAAAAGTCATCAAAAAATATAAAATCCACATGTAAGTTACCATGCTAATCTACTAACCTGAGTGTTAATGTCTATCTTTCTTGTATCTAAAAGAATCCTTAGAATTTCTTTTCTACCTGACTTGGCAGCTAAATGAAGAGCTGTCATGCCATCGTGAGCCTGCAACACAGATGCATTTATAAATCTAAAAAACTACATTGAAATCCTTTGTTACAAACCCTAGCCTCAACTGAACATCCTGCTTTTAAAAGCAATTCAACAATGGAAAGGCATCCATTCTGAGAAGCTACCATCAATGGAGTATGAAGCTCATTGTCTATTGAATCAGGAGATACACCAGCCTAAAATCAAGAAAAGGCCAAGTTACTCTTTATTCTAATAAATAACATGTTTTAGTCTAACATATAAATTATATAAGAAAAATTTAACAAATTGCTGATTGTGATGTTTTTATCTACAAAATATAACATAAAATCTGCACAGATTTATTCTGCATGAGATTTTGAACAATGTGTTCATTTAAATAAGCTTGATGAAAGTAATCATCAATCATTTGTTGGCTAAATTATGCCATTCTTGAAGACTTTCATTCAAATCACAATTTTAAAGATTTCAATATATTTTATATTCATGTTATATTCAATAATATCCTAATACCAATAATATACAGTAAATAAAATAAAATCACTTTAAGTAGGATGTCCACAATATCCTGATTGTCATATTTGGAAGCAAGGTGTATGGCAGGGTGGCTAAAATCATCTGGTTTCACAGTTGGATCCACACCTTCAGCTTATTAATAAAAATTATTTATAAATTATGACAATGAATGTTATCTCAGTGCCGTTGATGAAATATCAATATTTAATGTTAAGAATATCACAAATTCTAAAAGCTAACAATTTCAAAAATTTAGTAATTGTGCCCATTATGTCTTTCAATGAAGTGATAGAAATTAAAGGAACACAAAATAAAAAGCAGCTAAAGTCTAAATACATATGTTCTTGTATGTATTAATTCAGACACCTTTGTATGATTTCAATAATAATACAATGTTCTTAATTGCAATATTAAAAGTTAAGGTGTTCTGATGATGACGGATGCTGAAACTGGCCAGTTAGCCCCAATGATGAATAAAGTGCAATAAAACTTTATTCATATATATATATATAGTTTAAAATGGAGAAAGATAGAAAGACTAGTTAAAAAATGTTATAACAAGAAATGGGCTGCCATTTTCGATAGAGCATGTCTCGATTTATAGAAATTTATAGCTATTGCTTATAAAGCATGAATCATAGATGCTTAATCATTTGTACAACAATTTGTTTAATATTATGCAGAAACATAACCATCCGAGCTAACTTGCACTGAGTTAATAATAGGCATTTATTTTCAAACTTTTGTTGTTTTTGTACCACCATTTTGACTAAACAAATGCTCTAGACAACTTATAATAAATCTCTAAATAAGCTCCTCCTTCTATATAATAAACTCTATACTGGCTATACCTAAAATAAATATCCCTACTAACCTAATATGTATAAAACTTTGCTTATGTCCCCAGACTTACAGGCCAAACACAAACTCTTTGGGCAAGGTCGAATCTTCTTTAATTTTACACTGCAAAACATAAAATGAAATGTAGAAAAGGAGATAATTTTCTATATCATTCTACACAATTTTGACCACTTATTTTTATATATATTATACTCATTATATTAATATTATTATTTACTTATTATATCTAATTTTTTACATCTACCTTTATCACAAGCTCAATACGTCTATAAAAATATGAATATAACTAAGTAGAAACACATGGAATTAAATGTATAAATAGAAATAAAAGCATAAAAGTGGAAATCTCATGGTTTTTCACGTTTGATTTTATACAAGTTAAGTACAAATAAGGAAGTCATCAGGAACTGCTAATTTAATAACTTTTTAAGCTAAAGTTTTGTTTCTTGCTATCTTTTTGGAATGTAAATATAAATATATACATTAATTTAAACCAAAATTAATCTAAACCTTTGGGTGTCTCCAAAGTACCCCTAGCTAGCCCAATCGGATTCATTTAAAATAAAAATTTTTGAGCTCTCGTTTGTTTTTTTTTTGAAAACTTTAGATTTTATATTTTTAATTTGAAATAGTGTGTAATTGGTTGAGCATTTATGCATTTCATAAAAAACTTCTGAATTTTGCAGAAGCTTATGGCAAAAGCGTCACGTTAATCATTGCCTTATCCCGTACATATACCTTGGTTGATGCCAATAACATTTTAATATGCAGATGTAGCTTGCATGGACTTACTGTATGTACAAATGTATTCAATCTCCTTAATGGACTTAATGTTTCTGGTGGCCCTGCTATGCAAATTCTTTGAGCACTTCTCAAAAGCATGAAATAAAATAGATACAATTTTGATAGCAGAGTCTCTTAAAGTGAAAGCCTTATCACATTCCAACTGATAATTGCAATTAACACCACTGTCTTTTCACATCACTGGTGATTAGTCAGTTGATTTTCACATCACTGCCACAAGAGCATATTATGAAACCCATTGGATGAAAAAAATAACAAGCAGCTTTTTGACCTAATTTCATGTTATAGCTGATGCACCTCAACACCTTGGTTGAACCTCAAGCACACCTTCCATACCTTCATAATGAAGCTATATCTAATAGCATGTTATATCTGCATAACTTTGTTATGTGCTCCAAGAATTGATCTCAAATTGATTTTAAAATATCTCTTGAGATTTGTACATTTAAAATATGTGATCTCCATAGTTAGAGAGTTATGTGACATAGAGACTTGTAAAGTGGAATTGGTTTACAAGTTTTTTACCATCCCTTGATTTGCTTTATTTTTGTCTTACAAATTATTAAGCACAAACAATCTTGGCACCAACAAAGTAGGTAGTTGATGCAAATTTTGAAATAAAATTTAATTCCAGGGAAGAATTGGAGAGAACACAAGTGAAACAATACCAAAGTGATTTGTGATCAATTTTGTCTGGACAATTGCACTTGTGAATCATTAATAGGTTCTGACTTTTTTGTGATCAATTATTATATATCTTTAGCTAAAAAATGCATCTATTGTTGCATGATTTTTTTACACAAATTGGAAAAATTTGTGTTATATTCATCTGCATGTAATATTCATCTGCGTGTTATTTACGTGAAAATACAGTAATTAAAAATACTTATTCCAAATACATTTATAAAAAGTTATGAATACAACTTCATTGAAAAGAATTTCTTGACTCACCAATCACCATTAAATGATTCCAGAAGTCCATGGAAATCCACTTCATTTCTCAGTTTAAAATCTATTTCAAATCAATTTTTAAATTAACAGCTACATTTACATTTTCAGCTAATTTATATTCCTTCCATTAGTTTAACCATTCAACCACTTGACATCACTTAACTCATACTGTTTCATAATAGAAATCATATATTCTTAAACTCACTAATAATCTATTTGTTAAATTTTAGAAATTAATAAAATTCAAAACTATTTTTATTCATTTTTTCTGTTTTTTTTTTATAAATTCTCATAAAAATATTCAACTTCCACCCGGGTAATGCCAGGCATCTTAAAATTTTAATGAGACCAATAATTTAGAGAAATTATTATTATCTTTACCATCCTCATTAGACTAAATAAAAATTTTAATTATTTTTGATTACTTGAATTAATGTAACAAATTTCACATAAAATATCTACTTCAATCTACATCTACCAAAAAATAATTATTATCAACCTCCAGATTGACTACTTTGAATGCTATTCAGACTTTCACTGCAAACAGAACCACTCTTGTTCTTGGATTCCTTTCTTGACATGCAAAATCTTGCAGAGCTGTAACAAGGTTCAGTGGAATTCAAATTTAATTCAAATTCAAGCCATAAAAATAATAATAAAGAACCTCTTTAAAGAGTTGCCATTATCCAAACTAATCTGATTAACTTTAGGAATTTCAGTTTGGATGAGAAAAGTAGCAGGTCTGGGCTCATTATTATAAACAACTCCTTCTACTTGTGATGATTCAGAGAAACAATGAGGACAATAACATTTGTTGTCAGCAGAAAATACCTGACACTGTTTGTGGAACCTATGTACAGATGACAATCTTCCAGGTGTTATCTGTTTTGATCCAGAGAGAGTCTCACCAGTGGCTACTTCTTGTCGATTCTCCTCTTTGCATTCAAAGAAGTTACCCTAAAGCCAAAGGAATCATTATTATCATATTATCATTTATTTAGTTAATGTACTATCATTCACTTACTAACCCAAATAAGTGACCTTATTAATCATATAATGTAAAACCAATCAACCTGAGCACAAAAAAGTCCACAACCAGGACAGCACTGATGGTCTTTAAGTTTCCTTCTGTGATCATTGCAGAGAGCTTTGAATGGTATGCCAGCAGAAGGTCTCAACATCTCAAAATTAGTCACTTTTCGGGAGCATCCCAAAGCCTGAACATAAACAATGTCTTGATTGACAAAATTAAAACTAAAATCTAAAAGAATCAAAGATGGACTTAAACCTTTCCATCAAATGAGTCTATTGCTTCACATTTAGTGATCGTAGTGTTTACAATGCCTGGGATGAGGCAACAACAAAGGCAAGCAGGATCATATGAAGTAATGTCACTGGTAACTTTACAATTCTGAATAGAAAAGTTGAAAAGTTATTCATGGTTCATACAGGAACTTGAAAAACAAAATTTAGGACATTTTTAGGACTTTTTAGGACCTTCTACTCCATTTTTTAGGATCAACAATAATAACAAAAATAATGGTATTTAGATTTTAATTATTCATTATTCAATTTAGAAGTATAATACAGGATAGTAACACATGAAAGTTCATAATATGAATTTGTTTAAACAAGAAATCAACTCTTAAGTCTTTATCTAAAGAAGCAATTTCTACAGCTTTTGCCTCACTATCTTTCCTCGGGCTGTTTGCCTGTACCAAGA
This sequence comes from Whitmania pigra, assembly GCA_021613335.1. NCBI lineage: Eukaryota > Metazoa > Annelida > Clitellata > Hirudinida > Haemopidae > Whitmania > Whitmania pigra. The sequence continues at coordinate 1,525,444 of JAJTWR010000136.1, forward strand.
GATCATTGTTCCTGATTTTTGAAGTTAATATCCATTAATATTTGAAATTCTCTGTCCAGCATATCCCTGACATGTTTTAGAGTCTTCAGCATGATCGTGTCATCTTCATCTGTTTTTCATTTTGGGGTTAAAGCTGCCTGTCTCTCTCCCTCATGTAATGCCTCCAAATAAAATTTAAACCTCTGCCTTGATGCTTTAAATGGCTCAGGACAGATTTATCAATCTTAAAATTGCACCTCCAACATTGTTGATATAGTCTCTAATCATACTCCTTGCATTCAAACTCATCTCTTTTAGATTTTTATTTATACAGAAACCTCTTTCAAGAGATGCCTGACCATGACTCAAAGTTAGCAAAACTTTTACTCCCTCCATATCAATGCATAATCATCACAACTACCCATGTAGTCCTTGAACAAAATATCAAATCTTTGCTCCCTTCATTAAGAATTAAGAACTGTCAGCAAATTGTTTTATTAAGGTCCCTTGAATAGCTAGATGATCAGGACGGTGCTCCCGCAGCAGGGTTTGAATCCTGTATAAGACAGTTCCAGAGAACAAGACAGTACATACACTCTAATGCAAAATGGGTAAAAAAATTGGTACCAGTAAATATTAATAAGATTTTAGGGTGTGGGAACACAAAAACGTTATTAACTACCAAGTTCCAGATTTGTTCTTTCTTATATAAAAACACCCCAACCCCACATAAAATTTCAATAAAAATGCACATTGTTTGCATACATATATTTTTTTATTTATATAATAATATATATAGATTATTCAAATAAAATATAGATTAAAAAAGCTATCAATATTACATTGGTCACTAGTTCACTCAAGTGATTTCTTTCACTTTTTATTTTCTTGTCTATTTTTGTTTGAGTCTCTATTTAAAAATTCAGCTACTTATTCAAATTTGTGTGAGTTACCCTTTTTCTATTGCTCCTAACTACGAAGCCCAATAAGACCAAATTTCTTTTGTAATGTTATTTAATTTTATCCATTTGCATTCAATTAAGTGTGAAGCTTGTCTAAATTAGATTTATTGAGTGACTTATAATACTGGTAATGTATGTTGCAATGACAAGTGACACTAAAAATTTCTGTATCCAAATTTCAATTAAGGTAAAACTTCTAACCTCTCCAGAAACGTAGGATAAACTGGCATTTGGGGCATTGCCATTGATCATATCTGATGGTATACCATGATAGTTAACTGAAGCAAAAATTAAGATTATTTAATAACTTTAGAATTAAAAATTCTTTAAACAAAAACAAATGTAAACAAAGAGCTTGGAATCCTGCTGATAATGCTCAAGCTGTTTCAGCATCCATATACAGCACCAAACATATTTCTTATTTGGCTCCCTTAATTGGATATTTAAAGATAAAAAAAGTATTCATATCATCAAACTTCACACTTTATTATACACTTTATAAATTTAATAGAATTTTAAATTTGTTCTTGTTTAACATTTTCAGTGTATCATACCATATTATAGTCATAAATATTTACATAGTTATAAAGATTAGACTATAGTGATATCAGAGCATAGATAAAGAATTGTAACAAGCAGTATGAGGCAATTAAAAAATTATCGCAAAAAATTTGAAAAGTACCTTCTCGGCAATGCCTCGGTCTGGACATTGGCACCAAAAAATCTGATTTTACTTTCTTTTCTTTTATTAGTTCCGTGCCTGAAATTAAGGTTTTATTCAATAAACCTTTGAGTCCAAATAAACAGATATTTTTTAAATACAAATAAATCTACAATTAAATATTTAAAATATCTGTATTAATACGTTCTTATCAATAATAATAATAATAATAATAATAATAATAATAATAATAATAATAATAATAAATTTATAAAGCGCCATGTGCATAGCATCAGAGGTGCCTTGTTTTCATTGTCCCAAGAAAATCATTTCTAATTGTATACAAAGTTGAAATTCCAAACATGAAGATGCATTTGAAATACCTTTATCTAACATTAGAATTGCTCCAGCTGTAATGTGAAATTACACCGCTTTTACACATTAACCAATCTGGTCTAGAGCCAGTTCATTATTATTATTCTTATTTAATAGATAAAATTTTGAAATATTTTAAATATAAACCAGTGAGAATACCTATAATACTTTAAATAAAAACAGATTAATGCAAATAATAATATTCAAAAGTTATGCAAATAATACCTGAGACATCATCTCCATTAAAGGAATCCCCTGCAACAAATTAATTGTTGTCAACACACACAGAATCAAGCAAAGTAATTATTTTGCATATACATTTCACCAATTTAAAGTATGCCCACAGTTTGTAATAAATAAAAAATGATTAATAAAATACATTTCTATGAATTTTTATAGCCGCAATTCAGTCATTAGCAAAATATAAGAATCAACAAAATGCCTAAATTTATATCTGTAGATGTTAGAAGTAATAGTGTATTTACATATTTCTTGTATTGGCAGAATAAATTCAAATAAAACTGTAAAATGTAAAATATTTAAGCTGTCAGCTGCAAATCTATTAATTAAATTAATTTTTATTGTCCAAAGTAAGAAACATTTATTACTGAATTTGTGCACTTCTCTTTAAATATACAAAAAACTTAATGTATGCATTCTTGTGAAAGGTATTGTAAAATATAATAAATAATCTAATATTATAATATATAATTCAACAATATGAAAATAGTCTCAGGCAAAGCAAAGTTACAAACATTTTCGTTTATAGGATTGTCTTGTTTGAATGTAGTTTTTCTCATCTGTCTCCAGCATAGTTTCTCCTACTTTATCCAGTTGAAATGAAGGATCCTCAGATGCATTTGACTGTGAGTTGACATCAGATAATGCATCACTTCCATCACCTTTCCCCAGGCACCTAAGACTCACATTATAAGACCAGGGTGTTTGAGAAGATTTACGAGCCTTTTGAATGAACGATGATTTTGAAGAATCTTGAATGAAAGAATTAGGTGAAGATCTGCTGTCACTATCCATGGATTCTGAAGCTTTTAAAATATCATCATTAAATTACATTTAGCAAATTATTTTCAATTTCAAGAAAATAACCTGTGGCAAATCCCCCAAAATTTCTGAAAGCCTGTGAAGAACGTGCAGATGTTTTCTTGGCAAGAAAACCTGGCTTCTTAACAAAAGCTTCACTAGAATGAGTAGAAGAAAGTGGAGAATTTATAATTTCGAGTTGTTGTTGTATCAATGGACTCTTGCTTGATTGCAAGTGGTCAGCCATAAAAGCCGAGCCAACTCGCTTATTGGCATGACGACTAGTCGAACCAAATTTAGCGCTTGCCCTTGCACCAATGCCACTTTTTCTGGCTTGTCCCAGACCTTTGTGTTGGAAAACACTTAGCACAATGCGATCAAAGGTTTTGGCATCCAGCTGACTAAAAGATTGTGTGCTCAAACCAAGAGCATTTTCTAAAACATTGACCTTTGGAAAAAATTAAATTAAGATTAACATTAAGTTAACTTACATAATTTTGTTGAAAGAACACATTTGTGAAAGGGCTAAAACAATATTTACTTTAATGGTCATTCCAGTTAGGGCACCAGCATTTGATTCAACTTGCTTCACAGTTTGCGGACTTTTGATGACCTCTTTCCCCGACAGCAAGGAAGTCGAAACTGGCTTTGTATTTTCCAAACGATTTCCATCAATTTCTGATCCTATGTCCTTACAATTTGCCTGAGCTACCAGTGATTTTCTTGCTTTTTGTCCTCTGCAATTTTTAAGTTCAACATCTACTGATCCATTTGGATCAACCGGGTTTCCTTTGGCAAAATGGTTCTCCAATTCTTTAACATCTGAGTCAGTGCTAGGCTTAACAACATCATGTTGAGCCAAAGAATTTCTAGTGGTAGTAAAGTCCAAAGCAAAATCTGTTGATTCCTCACGAAAAGTAGAATTGGTATCCATCCAAGAACCACTTGGACAAGTTTCTGGTTCAGCTACCAAGTTATAAGAACAATCTTGTTTTGGAATCGAGAAGATTTTATCTATATTGTTTTCACTTACAATTGGAATAAGAGCGGGGAGATCTTTTGTCTTTCTCTTTCTAACTATATGCCCTGGCTTTCGAACATCCAACTTATTGTTTGAAATAGAATCAACAGTTGCATCTAAATCATTTGACTCTATTGCCTTTCCGCTGGCCTCGTCGTTTGCTTCAGTAGTGTCTTCATTATTGCTATTGTCAACATCGCAAGTAGGATTAATTAATTGACAACAGTAATCGTAAACTGATCTGTCGACAGTAGGCCCATTTCTAATATCTCCTGTACTTCCAGCTTCATCTACACTAGTACTGTTATTAAAGGAAGCATTGCTTTGATCACTAGTAAGCAATCCATGGACAGGGGCCGGCATGCTTACATAGCCATTCCTATTCTTTACGTTAATCACTGGAACCTTATTGCTTTTAAAATCTTGATCGCAAGATGCCATTGACTCGCTGACTTTTAGCATCTTACAAACAGAACTTGGAGAACCAACCAAACAGAACACCAAAAGTTAAAGTGCAGTAATCCTGGGGCACTCACGAAACAAATTATAGTTACGTTCAAAATGGCATTTACCAATATGGAAATATACGAAAATATACACATTGCAAACTGAATCTAGTGTAGCAACTTCAAAAGTATGAAATTAAGAATAAAATTGATAAAGTACAAAATAGGAAGTCGTTACTAATTTATTTTTTTTAAAATATTTCATTTTAAAAATTATTTTGCGTTATCAACTATGTTTCTGAATATTTCAGGCTTATATTAAAATTTATTTTTAAAAAAGTCCACAGGTGGTAGCAAAATCTTTTTTTCGAAAATATAATGCTATTCAATTTGAGGAGTCTATTGTGTAGAATAAAATTAATATTGTCGTTCAAGAGGGCTTTTCTCACACCCGATGTTAGAGATAAATTAGCAATCGCAAGTGATTTAGCCAGGACTTTAAAATCTGTCGAGTCAGGGTGCACTTTTGTTTTATATATGCACATATTGCAACAATGATGCAGGAACTCTATTTCAGCATTTTCCAAGGAAGGGGGAATTTTTCAACCCTCGCACAACTTTAAGGAGGCGACCTTTTTTTTTTTTTTGCTTCAAGCCAAAATTCAGGAGGACAAACACTCATAAACATTAAAACTATCAAGCGATAATGTAAATACAGACACTGTCCCTGCTACATATTAACATAAGAAATAGCATAAAAGAAGTCTACATATTCATAAGAAAGGAAGAAATTAATACATGCTGACCACGAAAAAAAAATATTGATGTCTTATTGACTAATAATGTGATAACTACACTTAACATGCCTTTGCGACAGTGTTGAAACGATAAAATACCAGTGTTGCCGTAAGTACTCCAAAAATTTACTTAAGTATAAGTACAAGTACTTGGGGCTGAAGTTACTTATAAGTACAGGTACAAGTACGTTGTAGTCAATGTACTTAAGTATAAGTACAAGTATAAGTATAAGTACTTTGCCTTCATTGATCAGAAATAATATTCGTTATCTTTAATACAATGTTAAGACAAGTGTAACAGAATTTACATTTATCAATAAAATTGTTTATTTTTCTTTAAAAGAAGCAGTGTTTCAAAATATTTGTCACAGAGTCTGTTACGCTGAGGAGTCAGTATAAGATCAGCTTGACTGAATAGTCTTTCAACAGGTGCAGATGATGGAATGGTTGTGTTGAACTTGTCTTCTCCTTGTAAATTATCCAGAGCTTGTGCAATTGGTCTCATTGCTTCAATCCATTCCTTCAAGAAAATGAAGTCTTGAGAGCTAAACTACAGCTACAAGCGTTCCATCACGATATTAACTCTGTCCTTCATATCATAGATGGCTCTATAACTGTTAAATTCGGAGTTCCACCGAGTTGAGTTTGGCTTAGGTATTGTTCTCCCAAGAACATCAAACAAACAAAAACAAAAACATCAAACAGCTTTTGAACTCTGATGGGATGCATTACTTAAGCTGGAACATTTGCCAGCTACTGATCGATACATTCGCTTATAAGTTGTATCACTTGCCAGTGCTTTATTGGCATCCACAGAAGCCAACAAATTTAGTGTGTGCGAGAAACATGGTAAATGAGAAGGCAGATAAATACATGATTCTGATTCCGCCTGCTCAAAAAACTGTGATATTTCTAAATGACTATTAGTCTCATCATCAAAGTCGCATCCATCAGATGGTTCCACCTCTAATATGCTTGGATCAGAAAATTGTTTGAATTTAAAAGTACTTAAAATGTACTTATTAACAATTATTAAAAATGTATTTAAGTACTAAGTACCCAATCTTGAAAGGACTTAAGTATAAATACTCAAGTACAACAAATGTAACATCACTGTAAAATACACCAGAAAATCGCTAGGCCTACCTCCAGCGATGCAATCGGTTGCTCTCTAGGGATAGACCGGGATCACATTTTTAGCCGGGAATAAAATACATGTTTAGATGTGAAATTTTCTAATGTATTAACAATAATTTTTCTTGTTTTTTTTTTCAACTTCTTGAAACTATTTGCAATGCTAGCATGCAAATTCAGTGATGAATGAGGTCATAATTGTAATTGTAACTTCATTTATTTGCAAACTATTTGCAATGCTAGCATGCAAATTCAGTGATGAATGAGGTCATAATTGTAATTGTAATTGTAACTTCATTTATACAGCGCCATATGCATAGCGTCAGAGGGGCTTCTTGTAACCATTTATATAGCGCTCCTTCCCAAGGGCGCTGGCGGCAGTGCAGGCTGGGTTTCGAACACGACACATAACGAAGGAACATTATCGCTGTATGCAGGCACGTAACCCATTCGGCTAACCTGCACGCCTAATAGGCGCCAACTTAAGGGGAGCAAAAAATGCTTTGCCAGTTTCACAAGGATTTGGCAAATGAAATGAACTTAGATGACGTTATTAACAAATTTATTTCAAGAAATGAAAAGAGAAAATTAACTTTTTATATGTAAAAATTGTTTATGTACGATCTTTTGTTATTGAGAGAGCATTTGTTATTTATGCTCTAACAAACAAACCGTTAGAGTCATTGTTATAATTTTATTTCTTCTCTTTTAATTTGTAAATAAAGAGCATTCACAGAGTTACAAATTTTTGCTTTACTTGTAGTAATTATTTTAAAATTTCAATATCCTCATGCGCACGCCGTTTTGCAAAATTGGGTTTTTTACTAGTATCTATGAAAACTGTCGTTCTTCGCAGTCTACGTCAATTCACTTTAAACCAATGAAAAACGATTTACGAACTAAAGTTTCAGCGACAAGTTTATGAAATAAATTTGCCCCCCCCCCAATAATTTTATCAAGTTGGCGCTTCTGAATGAGGTTATTTGGCCGTAATTACATCATTTCAAGACACATTTGCACATATAAAAATCTTTGGTTATCAACCTTCACAAAAGTCTGTAGGATGATGGATGGATGGCCCACCTGCCAGCCCAAGTGATAGTGAAAGCAGTTTTAAATAGCATTCATGGTGAGAAATTTGCCAAAAAAATTGGATGGAACCACCTGCTAAAATAGTCCTTATTCTATTGCGATTGCTGAACCGCCCTCATGTTGCTCCACTTTTTGCCTCCTTTCCTGGCTAATCATAGCGGCTCTGACTAATGAGCCCGCCTGAGATTATTTTGCAACTGCGTGACAGTCCGTCTGGGTTGGACCTTTCAGTTCCTCGAATATCAGCTCGGCTACTGATTCTTCGATCTCATTCTGCGGTCGGAATTTCCTTCCAGATTTGAGCAGCGACTTGGCTTCGCGGGCCATGCTGGCCGCGGAGTTGTTGAGCATCCACTGCGTTCTTATTTTGGAGAGCTTGTGCTCTTCCGCGATGGACCTTAGAGTGATAAAATAAAACGTTGTTTAATCAACAAACCAGTAGAAGCTCAACAACACAATGGCGACTAGAGAACAAAAAGCTTAGAACTCTAAACATGCAACAAAGAAAACTATATATATCTCCACAGCATGACTAGGTCACAACTAGAGAACATTAACACAATAAAAACATAGCTGTCGCTATTCCAACATAGAGTAGCTCCCGCTATAGAGGTCAACCGATGACGGCGCTGGAGGTAGGCCTAGCCATTTTCTGGTGTATTGGTTGACTTTCCTCTCCAGTTTCTCCCCCACTGACAACTCAATCTCCAGTGGTGGAGTTAACTAAAAAGTTATCAACTAATACTTTAACTATTTTTTTTACAAGAAAAGTTTAACTAAATCAAAAAAGTATAGTTAATTAGTAGTTTAACTAATTTTTTTAGTTGTTTAATTAAAAAATTTTAGTTACTAGTTTAGTTAAAATTATACTTCCTAAATAAATTTTTTTTCGATGGTTTGGATTTACTCAAAGGTTCCCATGCAGGAATTGCTGCTAGTAAAATGTTTGACACAATATTTGCAGAATTCAAAATTTCTTCAAAAATTCAAAATGTTGTGACAGACAATGCAACTAATTTTTCCAAAGAATTTAGTTTGTTTAGAGGAGATGCTTCACCAATTGAAATTTATGGGCAAGATACAATTGACGCAAATACAAATGATACAAAGGTTAATGTTGGCAATTGCCTGCAAGAAATTGATGGAGACGACGATGATGACAATCACTCACTACATTTCGTTGCGAGCGTGGATGCTTTTGCAGCAAAAAATGATTAGTTGTAGCAGTAGTTCTATGATCAAGCAATGGGTAAAGTGCTATTATGGAATTCAGTAAGTAGGAGCCCAAAAGCAAATGACTCTGTGAAGGAGATTGCAGGTACATACTTTATCAAGCCAACTAGAACGAGATGGTGTAGTGAATACTGTGCTGGACAGAGAGTTGTGGAAATCTGATTAGAGAAAGCGAATGCTTGTCAATCAGCTTTTGGAATTGCAATGACTGAATCTGACTTTTTGGCGGCATTTCTATTAATTATGAACCCAGTAATGACAGCCATGATCAAAATTGAAATCATATCAATTTCAGTCTAGATGTTATCATGTCATAAATTTTGTCATAAGTTTTATTGTTTGAAGCGAAGTTCAGTGTCTGCACTCCACTCCTAGTCTTGCACGTCTTGTGTGTGATGATGCAAGTAGGACGAAGTTCAGTGTCCAACAATGGTTAACGGCCAGATCAGTCTTGGAAGGAGCACGAACTGGAACAACCACTTTGAGGTGCAACTTTGCAACGGTGCACCTCGATCGCTCTCACTCCCCTGATGGTTTGCTGGTAGAGATGTGAACTCATTAAGTGATCTAACTTCTTCATTTTACATTTTAATGCAATTTATGTTGCGGCCGATGAACATAATTTTCAAAGTATAGTATGAAATTATAACGCTCAGTTTGCATCATGGAGTTTCGATATACAAAGGCCATCGATGAACTATAATAATTGAATTAATTGAAGTAAGCAATGTTGCTTATAGTAGGGATTTTGTCGCTAGAGACTTCCACCTGACCCTGGCCACCTCGGAAAAAGTATTAGAGCAGGAACGTTATATGGTGGGGCAAGGGGGACGGCAACGTTTTTGTCTAAACGTTAAAAAAAAAAGGTTATCTCATTGTGATGTTCTATCGTTTTATTTGTTCGTAAAAACCAACAACCGTTCCTTTTTATTTTCGAACTTCAACGCCGCCATATAAACAAAGATCCCCTATCGTTCTTGTCTGTCAATCTCTATATCGGTACAACATTACACTCATGTTTTGCATAGGTTCGCTAGAAGCACAAAAATAGGTAATCTCAAGTGGTGCGAGTATTTGTCCCCTAGTAAAAGCTGACATTATGTTCCTGGTCTAGAGACAAAAGTTAGGGGAGGATTCCGATGATAGTCGATACGTGACAGGAGTTTCTTTTTCTAATATTTACATAAGTCAGATGCCGAAACATACCACAAATCAGAGAGATCGTAACATAATGTGTCTCAGCCAACAAGGGGAGAAATGGGATCACAAATTACCTTAAATTTGTTTACATTAGTGGACGACCCCTAATTTGTAAGATGCACAAATTCAAATTGTTATCAGTTTCAAATTTAAAATTGTAAAAACAATTTTCAAAGAGGGGTGTCAATTTGTTGACACTATTAGTTTTGGTCTTCCATCTTTGGACAGTTGTTGACAATAGAGGGGGTCTAAAATTGTTGACGTAATTAGTGGCAAAGATTCCGAACCAAGACAGACTGCTAATTTCAAGCCGCTTAATTTTTTATCATCATCATCATCATGGTGAGGCTGTACCTTGGAATCGTGCAATTGGAACGTAAGGGTCCTAAGGTCAGTTGTGCAGACGAAATAAAAGCCTCGTTAAGAAATTTGCCCATTTAAAATTATCATAGGTTTAAAGATGTCGAGGGTTGGTGGTTTTTTAAATCCAGGAGATGAAATATGTATTTATTTTTCGAAACACGTTGCAGCCGACGCTGTATTCCTATTTCAGAAGTTCGGCTTCTTGGAGAGTGAGAATAGGTAATAACGCTAACTTTTATCTTAATGTTTGTAATGGTTTGTATGTTTGTGATTCAGCTCTAGCTCTGAAGAAAATAGATTATGATTACATTGTTGTAAATCTGGTTAAAGATGGTGGACAGCAGGTGAGTTTGGGTGCATGTGAGATTCTTTAGACCAAATGCATTTGTGCAGGACATTAGTTTCAGGAAAGTTACTTGCAAATAAATCCACTTGGTCAAGTGCCCACCTTAGTCATTGATGGTAAAACGCTCACACAGTCCGTCAGTTTCCTAGACTAAATTTTTTCAATCACTTACTGTTTTAATAACTAATCTGATTTTGTATAAATGGGTTTCATCTAGCTTCCTATAATAGAATATCTGGAAGATACAATACCAGAACATCCTATTCTTCCAAAAGACCCTTTAAAAAGATACCAAGTTTGTTCATTTTTAGTTATGATTGAAGTTCTACTCTGAATCAGAGGAATATGGTCTAAAAGCTGTGTTAAATTTTTAGGCTAGACAGTTAGCTGAAATAATAAATTCTGGTATCCAGCCCATCCAAAACCTGTCAGTATTAAAAAGATTAGAGTCATTTACTGGGAATCCCAGTGACAAAGCTAAATGGTCAGAAAGCTGGATAACTAAAGGCCTTGAGGGTCAGTAGCCTCGTTAATATTGGTTTATTTAATGTAATCGTCCCTGTAATTGATCAATCATCTCAACCAATAGCATAGATTTGCTTATATCATCCTTCATTTTTAAGCATTTGAGAGAACATTGCAACAGACCTCTGGTAAGTTTTGTGTTGGTGATGAAGTCACTCTTGCAGACATTTGCCTAGTTCCACAGCTCTTCAATGCAAGAAGGTTTTAGCTTAAAATTATCATAAAAGCTTCATCTACACTTTGGCAAGATGAAAACTTGAAATTTTATTTTATAAAGAGCTGGAGTCAACTTGCTGCAATTCCCAAAAATTCTAGAAATAGAAGAAGAATGTAGTAAGTTGGAGTGTTTCAGAAAGGCTCATCCAGAAAATCAGCCAGATGCTTTTGATGGCTCTAAATGAAAAATGGACACCTAAGAATTTATAAATAGTTACATCTTCAATTTGCTTAAATCATTTTAGTATACTCAGGAATTTCTATTCCTAATGATCTCTGACTATGTCTTGCTTGGTGCAAATTGCACCCCTACCACTATGTTCTAAACTGAGGGCTATCTGGTCGTAACTGGAAAATTAAGAAAGAAAAGGCTTCGGAGAGTGATTTGTTATTGGTATTGGTGGTGACCGAGATGCATGTTTGCAAACCCATGTCTAGAAAGGTGTTGGTCTGACTTATTCATATATTAGCTAATTTAGGCGCTATGATTGGACAGATGCTTTCCGAAAGCAGGTTTTAACTTCATAAAACATTAATGACATTAATTTTTGACCCGCACTGTTTACGAAAACTATGTAACAAGGCAGACCAGTGAGCCTCAAATTTGGTTACGATCTCCATATTTCAGGGAAGGCCAACTCCTCATTATATACATTAATTTAAGTCATGGGTTATTTCTACGGTTGATTTATGTTTTCTGGCCTTATTTATATGGTTATTAAATTGATAAACAAAAACGCTAACAACTTTAGATACCCATGCCTATAACTGTCACCCCTAAACCAACCATTCTAGTGAAAATAATAGAACACTATACCTAATTATGGTAAAAATCTAAAAGATGAAGCTTTTTGGAGGATTCATTTAACACTAAAATATTAAGTTAAATATTTTCACAGTATTTTATCTCATTAAACATCATCATTTAAAAAACTAGCCATTTCACATTAAAAAAAATTGTTTTGAAATACAGTAATCATTTTTATTGCAGCACAAATAAAGGGTCAAAACGTTTTTAATGCCCTTTGGCCTGCGTCACATTAGCTTCAATATTTTCTGCGAGCAGGTGAGGTCTCTTGGATGGGCGTCTTATGCCAGGCCTTCGACAAGCCACTGCTTTTTTTTTTTTTTTTTATTAACGTCCATTGCATGTCTAGATGATTAGGACGGTGCACCCGCAGCGGGGTTTGAACCCCGTGCTGACATAGTGAGGGGAGCAGCCTTAACCGTTAGGCCATGCGGGCGCACAAACGGGCCACTGCTGTTGGTTGGCCTTCAATTTTGTCGCCCTTCCTGACATGCAGAGCTCATTGGCACTGATAAATCGCCCCCCCCCCCCCAATTAATGTCAAATTTTTTATTAAAATTAGCTAAAGCAATGGTCACCAAATTAATATTTTATTTCAGTCAGTCGTCGTTCTGGACATGGGTTTGTAAATATGCGACCGGGATGTTACGCACAAAATAAAAGCGAAAGCCATCTACCGACGCCTGTTAATAATTAATGACTAGATGTTCTGCAACTTTTTTGAAAAAGCGAAATAAGCTGATATAAATAATTAATACAGTATTTGTATTTGGTCGAAGAGGGAAATTCCATTGATAACTTTCAGAGTGGTGGAATGTATTTGTAAATTTAAAATAAATCCAGGAACATCACGCGTTCTTAAATAATAATAATAATAAAAATAGTTAATTTGTAAAGCGTCGTGTGATTAGCGTCGGAGGTGAGTCGTCAGATGACGCCTGAAGAGGTTGGGCTCTTACAGTGATGGGTAGTTACTAACTATAAGTACCGTATTTTCACCCATATTACACGAAAGTCCAAATCATCTCAGTTATACAACGGACTATAATCAAATAAATAAATAACCATATTACACGAGTGTTATGTTCGATTTTACTTACCACGCACCCCCCCGCTGCTATGCGTGCTATAATCGTATTTGATTTCCGACCAACAAAAAATAAAAACATTTAAATGATAGCACAGACTGTTGGTTGTTTTTGTAAAAGCTTTAGACTATATTTTTAATTTTAAATAGTTTATAATTGATTGGGAGTTAGTGCATTGCATAAAGAACTTTCGATATATGCTTACAGAAGCATGTGACAAAACATTCACGCTAATCATTGCATTGTCCAGCTCTAGAATTTATGACGTCAACTTGAATTTAACATAAATTAATTGATGGTAACTATAGGAAACTTGTAGGGTGTTGTACTATTTTATGAATTTTCATCATAATTTGTCAACTCTTTGTTACTCATAATTACAATTGGAGCTAATGTTTTCAGTTTGTGTGACAATGTTTTTTTCAGCACTGGTGGTTCAGACAGCTTTGGTTGGTGCTGTTTAATATTTTAATAGTCAAACATCACATGCATGGACTTATTGTAGCAAATGTCTTCAATCTCTTAATGGTCTTGCTATAAAAACTCTTTGAACACTTCTCAAAAGCATGGAACAAAATAGATACAATCTTGGTAATAGCGTCAGTTATCAGTCTTTTGCAGTCTTTATTGGAAAACAAAATGGAAGTCTTAGCCCATTCTCTTGGAACTCATTATGAAGATTCAAATTGGTAATTGTAATGAATTACCACCACTGCTTTGGCTTTTTCTGATGATGAGTCACTTGATTTTCTACATTGCTATAAGAGAAAATCATAAAACCCATTAGATGGTATAAATTATATGCAGCTTTTGGCCACACTTTTATGTTATAGTTGATGCGCTGTTTGAACCTCAACAATGTCATACCTTCACAGTGAAGCTGTGTCCCAGAGCATGGTACAAATGCATAACTTCAGTATTTGCTTCAAGAATTGATCTCAATTTATTTAAAAAAAACCTTGTTTCTTTCAATGCAATTATAAAGGTTATTGTACATGAGCTGCATTTCATGCTCAGATCAATGATCCATTTATGGTTCTTGAAAGGGAGACTAACCTTGAAATCTCATGAAATTTCATGTTATAATTGATGTTTGGACCTCAACAATGCTATACTTTCCATTGAAGCTGTGTTTCACAGCATGATGCATCTGATTTACTTCATCATCTACTCCAAGAATTGATCAAAAATATTAAAAAATGTCTCTTAAGATTTGTACATTTAAAATATGTGATTTTCATATTTAGGGAGTTATGGGACACATAGACTTGTTAAGCGGACTCTTTGCAGCGTGGAATTGGTTAACGAGTTCGTTACCGTCCTTTGAAGTATTGCTTCCCTTTTATCTTACAAATTATTATGCGTAAACAATATGCATTCCAAAGTAGGAAGTTGATGCAAATCTTAAGATAAAAATAGTTTCGAGGAAGAATTGAAGAGAGAACGCAATATCGAAGCGACTCGTGACCAATTTTGGTCAATTGCAGCGAGCTCATGAATCGTTAACCATTTCTTTGAAGTTTTTAAACAATTTATTAACAGACATTCAAAAAATTAATCATAAGAGCAATAATTATTCCTCATCATCAGCTAAGCCTTCAAATCCGTCAAAAGTCGAACAGTCTTCATATTCATTTTCGGTTCTTGCCGGATCGCAGGCTAGTTCAAAGTCCGGGTGGTCACTTTACTCCTTTCCTGTAGACTTAATGCCAGCATTTCTAAAGCCACTCAGAATCAAATCAGGAGACACTTTGTCCCGTGCTCGTGCAACCCACGTGCATATCTCGGAATACAAGACCTTCCTGTCTCATCCAGACGGTGTGTGAGTGTATGTGCCATTCTGCATCCATTCCTCCCTCTCAGATCTGTCAATTTCTCAACGATTTGTAGTTGCAGTTTGGATGATAGACCACCCAGGATGATTGCAATGTGACATCCGCTTAAGTTGAGTATCTTCTTAACTGACTCCTCTTTATGAGCGATCATTGCATCAACCGCGAGCTCTTTGAAAAGAATCCCTTCTTTTGAGAACATTTCTGAATCCAGAGCTTCATGCTGACAATTTTTCACATTGTCTCTTGAAAATCATTATTAGTTTTGACTTGGTGCCAGCCGCAGAGCATCCAAGTATGATTGTGAAACATGTCCGTTTGTAACCACTTGTTGTTATTGCCACAGTTCTGGCGCCATATGCTTTCACTAGCGGGAATGTCAAAAGCTATCTCTTTCCAAGACCCATAGCTTTAGTCTGATGACTCTAACTTTGGCCATTTCGCATTTTGGCCAAGGCATGCACGTTTTCTCAGGTTCAGTTTCTCAAGCAATCATTCCGTCTTTCTCCATTCGCGAACCGACACTTCGTTAACGTTGTTGAGTTCAAACTCCCGAGCAGCTGCTCTGTTACCTTTGTCTTTTGCTCTAGAAATGACTTGAAGCTTGTAGGCAACAGTGTACGAGTTATGTTTATCAGCCACTTTCTTAACGACGTCGATATTTCAATCTATTTATTTATTTGATTATAGTCCGTTGCATGACTAAGATGATTTTGACTTATATTTCAATCAAGAGCACTTCTGTCTATATATCACTGTATTTATCACTTCAAGCATCGGCCGCTCAGCCAACGAGAGATTTTTTTACAACTTTTATATTTGATTGTTTTATATATTACAAACTGTTTCAAATTAATATTTTAATATATATAATTTTAATTTTGATGTTAAATTGTTTTAGCCAAAAGAAAAAAAGGAGTCTATTGGTGCGTGTTATAATCGTTTGCGTGTTTTATAAGTGATTTTTTTACATAAATTGGAAAAATTGCGTGTTATATTCGTCCGCGTGTTAAATTCGTCTGCGTGTTAAATTCGTCTGCGTGTTTATTTTG
This sequence comes from Whitmania pigra, assembly GCA_021613335.1. Lineage (NCBI taxonomy): Eukaryota > Metazoa > Annelida > Clitellata > Hirudinida > Haemopidae > Whitmania > Whitmania pigra. The sequence goes on from JAJTWR010000136.1 coordinate 1,541,615, forward strand.
TGAAAATACGGTAACTACTTTAAAGTAGTTAGGAAGTAGTTAATAACTACTCTTAAAAAAGTAGTTAAAAAATAGTAAATAAAAAAAATTTAAAATAAAATGAAGAAAAATAATTTTTTTCCAATTTCACAATTTGGTACATCAATTTATAAGCATAGTTTCTTCTTTGATTAATTTGGACAATAAAATTTTGTTGAAAATGTTACATTAGTGTAAATAAATATGTTAACAATTATGTCTTGTTCAATTGTCCAGAAAATTAATTTTATCAAATGTAAACGGAAAAGTAGTTAAGGAGTAGTTACTAACTACTTATTTAAAAAGTAGTTAAAAATAGTTACTAACTACTTTATAAGTAGTTAAAGCCCATCACTGGGCTCTTAGGAGGTGAGGAAGTCCGTTCCAGAGAGTAGCGTAGGAGAGGCATACGAGAAGCCTCTATTGGCTGGTTGATGACAGAGGCATAGCTAGGATATTTTCGCCCGCGGACTGAGTGAATCATGTAATATAGTTTTTATAAATTTGCTTCTTTAAATACAGTGTTTTATTGAAATTAATAATAATTAATAAATTGTAATAGAAAAATTATGATTGAACGAGGAGGGGGGCACCAATCTTATAGTTCCTATATGTCCCCGTGTGAGAATATCCTGGCTACGCCCGTAACTGTTCTGCATCACTTCTGGTTTAGGCATCATTGTTTTAGCTCTCCGATAATTTGTCTGGCAGCCTTAAAACACTGCTAATCCAGTCTTTCATAGATAATTTTAACAGCTTCTGATCGTGCGTTCCAACGTGTTTCAGATTCCCGCTTTTCTGGGATGGGCTTTTTTAAACTCGTCCACAGTGGATGGCAGAGACGTATGATTTAGCCGCTGCAGTGGTCTTATGACCGATTTATTACCCTTGTTCAGTTATTATAATATAACGTCGGCCTCATTTTGGCGCCAGGGTGCAGGGGCGACTGGAGACATATGCAACCCCGCCCCCTCCCTAGCTATGCCTCTGGTTGATGAAGATGAATGGTGGAAGATGAACGAAGACCAGGTGTTTGGCGGCTGTCTAAGAGGTAATAAAGATAAGGTGGGTTTGATGTCACTAAAGTGTGATGTCATGAGGGCGATTTTGAAGGTGATACGACTGTGAATAAGCAACCAGTGCTTTAGGCAGTCCGTACTACTTGAGAAGAACAAGCTTGACAAGCTTGTTTTGGACACGTTATAAGGAATATATTAAAGAGACAAATGTACCATAAAAAGGGGAATTGCAATAATCTAGATGAGAGAGAACGTACTCTTCCTACCGGATGACTTGAAATTGGCCAAAGTGATTCAACTGCATAAATCTGGTGATTTAAACAAGATCTGCAATTATAGACCTATTTCAATTCTGGCATATTTTTCTAAAATTTTCGAAATGGGCATACGTATATCGTCGAGTTAAAGTTTCATCAAGGTTTAGTCTTCTTAATAACAAACTTTTTCGGATTTCGAAAAAACCTCTCAACTATATGCCTCTCCTGTTATTTTATTCCAGAATCGCCGACGCTCTGGAGCGGGGTGAGTTCACCATTGGTGTGTTTCTTGATCTTTCAAAGGCATTTAACACCTTTAATCATCAGATACTATTGTCGATGATGTATTTGCCTCTGGCAAAAATCTTAATGAATTAATTATTAACATCAATAGGGTGTTGGCAAATGTTGACATATGATTTCGAGCCAATAAGTCTTTAAATATCGAAAAGACAAATTTCAAGTTGTTTGTTCAAAAAACAAGAATAGAAGTTAAAGTATTCAGCCTAGCATTAGCGACTTGCAGATTAAACATGTTGCCTCGGCATTATTATCGATGATAAAATAAGCTGGTCATATCAATTATGTTGCCTCCAAAATTTCAAAAAACTTTGGTGTCATATCAAAGATCAGTTGGTTTGTTGATAGGAACATTCTTATTATGTTATACTAATCACTAATCTAACCCTAACTCATTTATTCTATATAGCCTGGACATCTAACTATCTCTCTAAACTTGTCCCTTTACTCACTCTCCAAAAAATAATAATCCGTATTATGTGTCGTCTCCATCCACGTGCTCATACAAATGATTTCTTTATTTCAAATGGATTTCTGAATATTAATCAGATCAATAAATTTCATTCTTGAACATAACTTGCTGCTTTCGTCCTTTAATAATATGTTTTCCAAATCTTCAGATATACACTCTTATAATCTTAGATCATCCAGCCTATTCAGATCTAAATTTTCCCATACCATGTTCTCCATATGCTGTAAAGGTCCATTCTTATTTTCTTCTCTACCATCATCCCCATTTGTACCTGAATCAAAGTTATCATAAATTCACTCACTTGGTAGAATAAAATCGTTGACCTCACCAGGAAACATGTTATTCCACCGCCAGAAATGCCTCTGCATCAGCAGCGACCTCATATGCCGGACATGAAACAACTCCAGCTACAGAACTCGAGGTCCAGCGACCAAGGCGGGCATTAAATCTTCTCGCTTACGTAAAGGATTATAAATACTAAACGGATGAATGTTGTGTATTAACTTCTACTTTGTTTTCTTGTCTATGGATGCGAGTCCCTGAGCGACGTTTTGTGTAGTTTCGTAGTTCTTATTGCTCCTTTTGTTGTTGCTAGTCTGTGTAGAAATAAAGTCGTTGTCTATTCTGTTCGTTGTTGCTGCTTCGCAAGTTCAAGTGTTATGCACTAGACAGGCAGCCTCAGAAAGTGAGGGAGATAGAAAGAGGGCAAAGCAACCGGACTTTATTTCACAATCATAATAATATACATTATATTGGACTAGCGTTCCAAAGACGATGTATTGTAACTATGTTGCTTTGAGACAATAATATAACTTTACAATCATCCCAACAAAATGGAATTTCAAGATTTATTTGTTGTGTCTATAGAGGTTGATATTTGAAAAAAAAGAGGATGAGACACATACCATATTTGTGAGAAGAGGTGATTTCCATCACAAAGAGTATTAGCAAGGAGCTATTATTGCAACAGAGATGGAACCAAACGAGTAGCAGAAAACGCCACATTAAAATTTCTGGGTTCTTGCAAGATTGGAAATGTTTGCCTGCCGTAATTAGTTTAAAGATTTTCAGTACATGTAAAATGATAAGGCATTTCAGAACAAGTAATAGCGGATTATTTTAAAGAACATAGATGACACAAACATAAGCTTGCTCATCTATATTCGAGAAAAAAAAAACTTCAAGTTGCAGGGCAATTATAAAGTTGTCAGAGGTGAGCCATTTGACGATGTGTTGGAGTTAGTCAGAAGAGATGCCACATGTTCTGACAGTATGAAAACAATTAGCAGATCTGACAAAGTCACATGCAATGTTGAGGATACCACAGACCACCTATGATTAAAAAACAAGTAACTTCATGACAAAAAATTTACACTTCAAAGATTTTTAGCTCTACTAAATCCCACAATGGCAAACAGTACAAATATTGGAAAATCTGGGAGAAATAATATCAACAAAACCCTAACCGATCACGATTATGAAGCAGAGGAGGGTACCGGACGATTGAACGAAGGAGACGATAATGCGTTATTCGATGTACGATCCAATTCGTTGTAAGATCTAATTCGGTATAAGATCCAATGTATACAGGAATAAAAAAAATTTATTTAATAAATAAAACTAGTAAATTCAAATTTATCACTAATTTTATTGTTTCGAATAAATATCGGGATTAATTACTTGCAGCCAATTCAAAAAGTAATTGCTTTGCAGTTAGGTCTCCGTCTTTATATTTGACCCACGCCTTATACAGAGCTGCATTTCTGGCAGTGACTTTACTGTCACGAAGGCACTGCCCTTCGTTCAACAATCGTTCAATGGTTGAAATGGTTTGCGCTTCTTTAAGCAAAATTTGCGCTAAGTCGCTAATATTTCGGATGCCTTTTACCTCGGCATTGAGTTTAGTATGCCACCCTTCCACATCGTTATTGGTGCGGACTTGGTCATCATAGACAAATTTATCTGGAAGGGCATTCTTATTATAAGAGAACATAAATAGGGCAGTTTGAAGACTATTTATTTGTTGAAGAGTTAATAAATTAATAAAATTTAAATATTGTGGTAGACGAAATACCGAATTGGACCTTATAACGACAATTAAACGTAAGAGACGATATAACGAATAACGAAGGAGACTCGTTATAAGGTCTAATTCGTTATTCGCATTATCGTCTCCTTCGTTCAATTGTCTATGAGCCGCAGAGGAAGCAATTCGTCGAACATACGTATCATGCGCCGACATTAACATTAATGAGGAAAGCACAATAAAACCAAAGTACAATTAGAGTATTAACCTGTCTGAGAGGGTATTGTATTGCTTTGGGGCTCCAAAACGACTTCTTTCAGGGCTATCCAATTAACGATAAGCCATCACATAGTTCATGGGTCGCAAATAATGTTCGAACTTTTGGCATCACATCAGCTGTACAGTCACAGTATCGTGACTTTAGATTTTTTATGTCCACCATTCAAAACTTTAAGCTGTCAAGCGCCGATTGCGAGCGAAGTTGTAAATAAAGATTGATTTAATTATACTTTATAGTAGTCCACATCAGAGTCTATGCTTGCATTGTGACATGTTGCGTTATTTAATTTATAATAATTTTTTCGATTTTAAATACTTGGTGACTTTCTATGACTAGAAACCATTTTGTTTTATTAACGTCCATGGTCGAAAACGTTTGAAAACTACTCCACTTCATTTTGCAAGCATTTTTATTGGCAATCCTAATAATTATTTATCCCAATTCATAAAACGTTCTCGAAGCATCTAGGTTGTCAAATAATCCAAGCGCTTCATTACTCTCATCACTCAAAATCGAAAACTATAATATTTCTTTTAATGAATTATTTGAGCCAACCATTGCTGTAAAATCGCGGTGCCCCAGCTCATTTGCAAGCATTCTCTATTTGAGCTGAACGATCAGGGTATTTGGGCCTGTTACTGATAGATTCTTAGAGTGAGCTAAGCGGAGAATCCAAAACGATGTCCAAAACACTGAAAATACATCGAAAGTATCTTAAATGCATGCAAACACAAAAATTGATATCTGACTTCAGCATAAATACAAAGAAATATTTTTTTGCAAAATTTATGCAAACAATTAACTTTGTTACATTAAAGAAAATGTAAATGTTCTTATTTGCAAATTTAGAAAATTCATGCTTTTCTTAAAGTTTCACAGGTCTATAATTTAGCACTGTAACTTAGGGTCAAATTGTGTTTAAGAAAAATCAGTTTCTAGAGAAATGTCCTATCATGTGAGCTTTTCACAATATCAAGGTGTCCGTCTTTGCAGTTTTTACTATGTTATTCCGTACTATCTGAAAATTAACTAAACTGGTAAAGGATTGCTAATTTCGCATAGTATCTGTTTAAACCAAATTTTCTAAACTTGCAAAATATGCGACTAAATTTGACTTCTGACACATCAATAATAAAATTAAAATAAACGTTATTTCTGAATTTCTTGTATCTCCTTCATCCTAAAAATGTTAAAATTTCAAAAGTAGTTATTCTCAAGATTTTGATTAGTTTTTTTACTTACCCAATTTTATCTTGCATTGTCATTGCCATACAGCAAACGCATCGAGGCCAATCTTGCGATTCCACGTGACATACAATGAGGCAGGGTTGCTTTTAAGAAGCAGCTTCCTTTAAAGAAATTAAGTAGAGTTATCGATTGCAAGTTTGTATTCTCCGCTTGCGTAACTAAATTCAATGTCCGGAATTACATTCTGTATGTTTTATCAGTGTGAGACAAAATTAGTTTTAATTTAGCTTATTCAAATTTTGAAAATAAAGATAAAGGCTTAGAAAATGAACGTTTCTAACGACGATGACGCTTTTAAAGAATTTTGGTTTCAACCGGAATGCTCCATCCTTCTCCATCCAAGATTTGGTAAAGTCAATGATTACGACAACGCTAAATTTGAATTAAATTACCTGGAAAAATAATCATTTGCATTTAATTGCATATAATTGGCGAGTTTGGATAACTTTTTGCAATTTATAATATGTTTTCTTTTCCAGAAACATTGAAAAGTTACCATAATCAATTATTATTCAGGTGATCAAAGTCATCCTATGATGTCTTTCATAGTAAAAAAACAACTCGATTATTCCAAAAGAAATCCCATTAATTCAAAATTGAGAAGAGATCTATCCGAAGAAGCAACACGACAACGAACTTACGACACAACGAATTCCACATGTTGGTTTGAACCAGAAACAGGGGTGTGGAATGTCCACAAAAGAAACGAAATAAAAGGGATCAGTTCATCGTATAATGTTACAGATTGCAACGCAAGTATAAAAAATGCTACCTCTCCCAAAGAGGGCAATAAAAGAATAAGAACTATTTTTACAACCGAACAACTACAGAGTCTGGAGCAGCAGTTTGAAAAACAACAGTATATGGTTGGATCAGAGAGGTTCGTATTGATAACTAATGCTGCACTTGAAGTCTTCAAGTCTTGAAGGCTGCATTTAATCGCAAAAGTGTTTAAAAGGCTTATTTTGATTGGTTATTTGCTATATTTAATTTAAAAAATACATTCGCAAATTTATTTCACACAGTTACTTCGTTTAGGAAGCTTATTTCTGAATTTATAATTTTGTTAGCATTGGTTTGTTTCACATACATTGATAAGTTGATGAAGAGAATATTGGAAATGACTTAAAACAGAGCATGAATATTGCCAGAAACAGTGCCATTGTTATTATAATTAATATGGATTAGATTTATCATTCTGCTACAGTTTTAATTTATGCAAATCAGGTTATTCCTTGCTTCTTCCCTTAAGCTCTCAGAAGCTCAAGTAAAAGTTTGGTTTCAAAATAGGAGGATCAAATGGAGAAAACAAGCTCGAAATAAAGTCAAAAATCGATTGGACAATGAAAACCAGGGTCATTTCAATGAATTCGGAATCCTATCTTGAGCTTGCCCATAAAACTCCTAAACTTGTAATAAATAATTTTCTCTTTTCTACAATAAGAAATATGGGAAAATCTTGGTTGTCTAAATGTGGTTTTATTTTGCTTCCACTTTTTGGAATTTAATAAACACTTTTAGTTATTTAGTGCTTCGATTAAATCTTTACTTGAGTATATTATCTATATTGCATGATCTTTATTTATATCTATATTTAATTGAATATATTATATGTATATATAACAAAATATTTAAGTAACTATAACATTTGGGCGTCAGTTTTTACACTCACGGAGCACTCGATCGAGCAGGTTTTAATTCAGCTTATTCAAGCTTCACTCGACATGACAAAGATTTATGGCTGAGTTCTTGACCTTTCTCATCGCGGTCAGCAAGCTCGTGTTCGACCATTGCATTCATTCTATTTATTTCCAATCTTCTTGGTTGTCATCATAGGAGACGCAGTAAAATGACAAAGATTTCGATAATTAATTTTTGTGTGTAATTATTATATAAGGTAATGATAACATTTGATTTAATCATAGAGAATAATTGAAATAGAATTTAATTCACATCTCTTGTTTTATTAACTCCCATCTGTTTTGTTATCATGGTGTTTAGCCTCAAAACTTTCAAAGCACATACCCCAATACCTGCATTCATACTTCCAAGCAATCAAATTAGTTCAATGTGGTCCTTGGAAAATAAAATAAAGGTTATTAGATGGTTGGACATCCGTGGTTAACTATATAACCAATTTGGAAGATTCTAATGGTTAATCCCTTTGATAATGATCTGGTCTATGGAAATCCCTGTGTTCTTTATAATTTGTAATTTAGTAATGGTTATATAGCCTCTGATGCTAAGCACATGGCCCATTACAAATTAATTATTATTATTATAAGCACAAATTTTCCTGTATTAATTTAATTTTAATTAATATTTAATTAAGTGATTCGATTCATTCTTCCCTTGATACTTTAAACTTTATTGTTTCTCAGTTGACCAGAATGTATAACTAAAAAACGTCAAAGTTAAAATCATAAGTTATTAACACAAAGATAAATTATTTAAAAAAACAATTGTTCGTTTGCTTTAAAAAGAAGATTTATTTTGAGGTCTTAAGACCGATCCATTGTTATGCCGTCACTGGGGTGACATCTTAACAATGGCAGATTCTTTAATTAAAACTATGCTTAGATTCCCGTAGGCTTGAAATTATAATCAATACTGGATCCTTTGACGTAAGGGCAATACCTTATTGGTTTTTTTGGTGCTTAATGCTCGTTTGTTTTTTATTAAATTTAATTAAATTATTTAGGGATATGAAGTCTATAAACAAATTCCAGTTCCCGAAAGAATCCTGCTATTTTTATGTTATTTCGTCTTTTTATAGGGTATGCGACGCTTAATATTTTTATCATGATTTGGTTAATATGCATGTATCACACTAATGTATTAATTAATTTAATTATTAAATAATTTACTAACTATCCTATTTATACCAATTATTGTTACGAGATCTATAATTTTGTAAGTTATTAGGAAATATTATTGAATTATAATTTAAGTCGGAAAAAAACCGCAAATGGGCAAAACATAGAAACCCAGCAAATGGCAGCAAAACTCTTTGTTTATCGGGATCAACCAAACTTAGAAATTATAAAATAAATAAAGTCAATAATGTGTCTTGAAGTCGATTTTTATTGATTTGAAGGGTTTATTGGTGATTTTGTTTACCGAAGTTACCTGCATGTTGTAGACTGACGCAGATACAAATTCAGCTTGTTTTGAAGTCCTATTGAAAAGCATCTCCTTTTGGAAGCTTCACGGCAAAGTATTCACTTCTGACGATGACCCATTGTTCAGGTCTTATTCGCATGTATTTTCCAAATGTTTTTTCAAAAACGTCTTTTTTTAACTCTCGTATTTCCCCTTAATTTAAAGTTTAACTCTCCTTGGAATTTCAGGTAACGATATATTTAACTCATGAAACGCTTTTATTTTTCACTTGCTAAAAATGGGCAAGTTGACTTTACTATGGCCTTTAGCTAGGTATTCTTTGATGCTTTATCTATATATAAATATAAATCAAAGACCTCATCATGAGAGACCCGGAGAATGTTGCTTGGGAGTAACCACAGCTGGCCCCATCTGTAGAGAGATGACAGCTTCCCCCAAAATTTGCGAATTTGATTGTGATGAAAAAATATTTGACCATCGGATAGATAATGACAACATCACTGTCCGTCGTCATATTTAGAGAAAATCGTCTGTTTAGTTTTAAATTTTGTAAAATTTTTTACTGTTGAATTTTTCTTGGATGTTTATGAACGTATATTTAATACCATATATGTATGTTTAGGTTTTATACCTGTCAAAAGGTGTCGTGTTGTGGATTTCGGTGTTGAGGAATTTTATACATAGTCGTACTCGTCGTGCTTGTTTGTCTTAACTTCACTTACTTTACTATCATTTGTAGTGGGTTTTATCAATTTGTTCTTTCGTGCATTAATTAAAGGTTTAAGGTTTTGAATTCGTTTATTCATTTTCAAAACTCTAAATGAATCAAACAAAAAAATCACAAATTTGTGGTGTATCCCAATGGAATATAATTCCCGTCTAATTCATTTGTACAATTTCGTTAAAAGGTACGGGGTTCTGATGATGGCGGATGCCGAAACTGGCCAGTTAGCCCCAATGACAAATAAAGTTTTAATACAAAAGTTACGGTGTTTAGTGGACGATTTTGGTTTAAAATAGAGAAAAATTAATTTAAAAATGCTGTGGCAAGAAATTCCATCGTATTCAACAGAGCATGTCTCGGTGAAAATTTATCACCAAATTGTCTAAAAAATATGTAGTTTTAGGAAATTTAAAAAGTTGAGATTTTTATTTATTTTCCAATCAAGACAATCAAACTCACAAATATACAAACACTCTTTTTTATTTTTAAAGATTTTTATCGATTTCGTAATGGAGCTGTAGAGAAGTTAGACCACGAGGAGTTCTCCCGAGTAGTCGATAATTTTATGGCGTCGTGTGACAATGATTGTCAACCGATCAGAAATACGACGCGTTCCAGAGTTATTAGATGTCAAAGTTCTTGCTGAAGTCTTGCTAACTTCACCGTCGTATCAGAAATCTGAGTCAGAAGTTACCAAATAATGTTGTTAGAATGTTCAATAATAATAAGAGTAGTCCTCCGATCTCTAATTTAAATAGTTAAGATATGGATACCCGTTTGGGCTTATGTTTATGTTGTCACGAAAAAGGTCATTCCATCAAGCATTGTAGGACACAAAAACCTCCCGTCAAATCATTTCGCATAGGTTGTTGTTTCGCTAAGCGAAATAGTGTCGAATTATGCAGATGCTATCGCTTCTAAGGTTTCCGTTACGGCAATGCTTTTGGCATTGATTGACGGAGAAACGGAAGTTTTGTTGTATTAGGGAAGATCTCATCAAACCTTTAAATGTTATCCTTAGTAAAGAGATATTGATCAAAGGTTTATGTGATGAACCACTGAGAGGAATATATGAGGTTATCAGTGAAACCTCGGAGTAACAGGGGCATCCAAGGTTAGCGCATGGTTCGCGGTGATACCGCAAATGACTGAGGCTGTTATAATAACACCTGGTTATCGTAGCGGAATCATTAGATTCAATTGCGAACCATAATGTTGTCGAGGAGGGTTTGGATACAAACTCTTTAGCGATCCCCCAGGACACTAATATAACTTGCGATAAGTCGAGCGCAGTTGCGGAGCAGGAGAGTTTGTTGTCAGTAGTGTCTGATGAGACTGAGTGTTTGTCTGATACATTCTTTGATGATAGTTCGAGTTCTTTATTACCTGACTTGTTTTCTGAGAAGGCCGACCCAGATGGGACGAATGAGTCTTATTTGTGCCGACGAGCCCTGTCTGCGAGTTCTAGTCTTCCAGGTATCAACAATCAATTGTTATCTGCGAATTTGGAGCGGGAGGAGGGAGTAGTTATCACATCAGTTGCTGCGGATCAGCGGGCAGGTTCTTCGTTTAACCCAGAGTTGCGATTAGACAGCATTATGAAATACCGTGTTATCCCGAAAATAAGACAATCTTATATTAATTTTTGCTTCAAAAGACGAGCTAGGGCTTATTTTCGGAGGTGTCTTATATATTCATAATCAACAGCTCACCAGAACATTTTTTCACGTCACACATATTATTAAGCTACAAGAGGCAGATTATGGTTTTACTCATTTATTAAAAAAAAATTAATATTTTACAAGAATGTTAGAAAACCCTTCAATTAGAGTATCCTTTTTTAAATTAGTCAAATACGTTCATACCAACTTCTTTTGGATCATCATTATAAATCTCCAAAAACTCTGAATTCTTGTCTGAATTTCTTGCGAATCCATTTCCCATTGAACTATCGGTCTCAACCTCTCACGTATAGCATCGAGAACCTCGTGCTGAAATGTACTCTGCCGCATTGGCAACACAAAGCTCGCCATTTGAGGATCATTCAGATATTCAACTTATTTTCGTTGCAGGAAGCTGTAAGAGTCTCCTATGGTTTCTATCTTACAGTCAATGGAATAGCTTTTCCTTTTGTATTCATCTTGTTGAAATAACTATTAATGGTTTTAATAAATCGAATAAATCTTATTCGACGCGTTGAATGAAGATCATTCATAAACACAACCCGATGCAACTGTGTTCTTATTGGATGTCTGTTTACCGTATCTGCTTACCCGTTCACATTTTACATGTGATTACTGTTATTGTTTCATTAAAAGTTTACTGATATTAAATTAATGGCTTGCAATCCAACTTATTGTTGTGTTTAAACAGCCCATAAATGCCTGCTAATGATAACTTGGCTCTAGTTACTAGGGCTTATTTTCGGGGTAGGGCTAACATTACGAGCATTTTGAAAAATCATGCTAGGGCTTATTTTCGGAGAAACACGTATCTTTTTATCTCTTTGATTCCTTTTACCATTGACAAATTTCGTTGAGCCAGAGGTTATTAGAGTCCCGAATGCGTGTCAGCTTGGAGAAGGAGCATGATGAACCTTGCACAGGGCACATGGCCTCTAAGTCAGTTCTACAGCGCATTCAGATTCTTTGCGAGTTTCAAGTGTGTCAATTGAGGGCATTCCATAATAAAAGGGATCGAGTTCCCATTCTACTTGGTAACGATTTTCTCTTCAATCGTTTGGCGATGGGTGTTATTGTTTCTAGAAGAGACCCAGTTGCAGTTCAACCGAAGTGTGATTGCGTGTGTGTTGTGGATGTTTTTTCGAGATGGCCCATGGCAGATCCTTTACATTCAGTGGGCAGTACAAGCAGTATGTGTCATATTAGTAGTAATATTTATGACCTTTTCCATACCATGGATGATGAATTCCATGTAGATCATCCTAATAGAAAATAAGGTTTCTTGATGCAAAAATATTAGAGCAATTTTAACTTTTGTTGATTTGAAATAATCATGAATAGTTTTATTCAATTTAATAAAACTTTTAATTTTTGAAGATGCTATGAACAATTTCAAAGAATAAGTTTACAAATTTTATTTATGTTTGTATTTGTCCATTGTGGCAACTGTAACAAAATCCCTTATAAAAAAAAGACAAAAAATTTAATTAAAAAAGACAAGACAGTCAAACGTTATTGACGATAATATTGTCACAATATTATTTTAACAATAAATTAAAAAGAAAGAGAAATCAAGTATGCAACTGATTTTGTAAACGTTAGTGTAAGCCAGGGGTTCCCAACCTTTTTGTGCTCACGGCTCGCTTAGAGGATAAAATGTGGTCCATGGCCCCCTTATCAAAATTTTTCAAGAAAAAAAGTAATGAACAATATTAACAATTTACTGTCAAAAAAGAATCATACAATGTATTTTGAAAGCAAATTTGTAATGTGAAGATTGCTCCTGCTTCTTGTTCACAAGTAGATGGAATCTAGGCTTTGATTTTGACAGGGCCACTCTCATGTAATCCTTTGCATCAAGTTTGTTTCGAGATTTTGTATTGATTGTCAGCAGGGTTGAAAATCCAGCTTCATAGAGGTAGGTTGTCACAAAAGGAATGATGGATGTCATTTGGCAAGAACTGGGTATGGTATCATCATGGAGCACCAAAAGTCAGCCAAACTCTTGACCTGAAACTTCCTCTTTAGCAACTCTTTGTGCCTCAGATCAATGAGATCCTCTCTGGCCAAGTCCTGATCATCCATGCTTTCCAAATTGACCAAAAATGGATTCCTGACAAGGTATCATGGGGCTGCAACTCTTTCGTAATAAAGTAGTCATGAAATGATGCCATCAGAGTTCCTAGGTGAGCCAAAATGTCGCTTTTAAAAGATGGTATGGTGCCAGCTGCATCCAGACTGGGTTGCAGAGACTCTTCTAATCTTGGAAAATTGGCGAAGTTGTTATTCTCCACTCTTCTGATCCACAGGGTCAGCTTCTCCAGAAATGAGCTTAGTTTCTCACCAGCATCAATAACAGTCATGTTAGGACCATGAATCTTAATGTAAGCTCATTTAAATGGGTGAAAATGTCAGCCAAATATGCCAGTGATAGGCTGAATTCTGGCAGACAAAATATACTTTCAAGGTCACTCTGTTTCTCTTGTAAGAACATGGACACCTCACTCTGCAGTTCCATTAGTCGGCTGAAAACCTGCCCTCTGGACATCCACCTGACGTCAGTGTGAAAGAGCAAGACTTCAAAAGGAGCACCAACCTCCTTGCAGAGTTCCTTGAATAGTCTGTGGTATGTTGCTCAAGCACGGATGTAGTTCACCACCTTTACTGCTGTTGGCATCACCTCTTTCAATCCATTTGGAAGAAGATGATTGTACTTTAACCACTGGCTGTCAATGATAATAATAATAATTAATTTGTAAGGTGCCCACAAAAATTGTCGAAATGGTGTGCAGCATTTATTCTCCTTCTGATTAGAAATTCACTCCTCCCGGTCTTCATCACCTCTGATTGGAAATATAACTTTTGATTTTAAACCATGGGAACAACTTTGTGTAAAAATTGAAAATCTTCGCACAACGCATATTTGACCTAAATTCATTTAAAACTAAATATTATTTTTTTCATTTTTCAAATAAACAATTTTAATGATTATATAATTCTTTAAGATATACTAGTAAGATTCGGAAATTATAGAATTTTGACAAACGAACAATTAAATTTTTATTCATTTTTCAGATAATTTGGTATTACATTTTCATCATGAAACATTAAATACAACGGCCGAAATTTCATATTACAACATTTTAAAACTAGTCTTTCTAGTTTCCTCCGTTTTGAGGCACAATCAATCACCGGTCATCGCAAACTTTGTAATAAAACTTTATTGGTCGGGGTTAAGTTTCGGCGTCCGCCATCCTTGGAACCCCTTAACTTTTAACTGAATTGTACAAATGTGTCTAAATTAATACATGAAAAAACGAAATGTGAAAAAAATGATAAAACCCACCAATACACGCCACAAAGCCGTGAGCCATATGAGCTGCAAAGCCGGGACTGGCTAGCTAAAATTCTTTCCAGCCGAGCTTGTTTCTTGGATACCCGTTTGACCGTCTGACCGTCTATTTGACGAGTCGAGTCGAGAGACGATCCGAACACGAATTTTCAAAAGCCGTTTTGCCTCGTTTTGACCCGCTCGACTCGACTCGTCAAGAAATTTTTTTCACATTTAACGGGTAAAACATCGGAACTCAAATTTCATCTATGACCAACATATTAATTTTGACTCGCAACGCAATTTTGCGAGAATTTGCTTTGGCCACCACCGTTTTGGTAGCTTCTACCACTTCCTTTAGAGCCTGGTTGTGTCGTCAAGTGTACCGACTATTGTCAAGGACATATTCGTAATTTGAGAGCACATGAAGTCTCAAAACCGCCGCAGAGCTCACATTTACAGTCTTCTGTCAAACCCAGAGGCGCCAACTTGATAAAATTATTGGGGGGGCAAATTTATTTCATAAACTTGTCGCTGAAACTTTAGTTCGTAAATCGTTTTTCATTGGTTTAAAGTGAATTGACCTAGACTGCGAAGAACGACAGTTTTCATAGATACTAGTAAAAAACCCAATTTTGCAAAACGGCGTGCGCATGAGGATATTGAAATTTTAAAATAATTACTACAAGTAAAGATCTGATGTATCTGTTAACTTCCCTCTTTAACCCTTCTCATAGATCGTCAACTGCCACAGCAGCCTTGGAAGAAGCACAAACTGGAACAACCACACTTTAAACCTTTCTTGAAATGGTGTCTCTTCGATCGCTTTCAATCCCTCAACCAGGGACGCCCCTTGAGGGGATGCAAGAGGAGGCAGCTTGGTTGAGGATTTAAAGTTACAACAAATATTTACAATGAAATAATGTCCGCCCATCTCTTTTGGTATTAGATTAAATTCGCCATTGGTTGAATATTTCGTTGTCTTGGTGATTTTGTTTACTTTCATAATTTGTTGACGGTTATTTGAAAGTTTGAGTTTTTAATACGTGTTATAATAAGCGCTTAATTGGTAATAATAACAAGTATTACTATAGTTTAATAAATCTAATCGACAAGTTGTTATTACGATTCCGCAGTAATTACCAGTAAATAGTACATCTTATGGCTCGTTATAATCCTGTATTAAAAGGATGGTTTGAGGACGTTAAGCTGAGACCTTATAATGTTTCATATCTGAGCCATAGATCGTAAAATGAATTAATTAATTGCGAATACTCTCAAAAGTAAAATCATTAAAGAAATTTCTGGCAATCAGTTCTACACTGTGATGGCGGATTCAACACGAGATAGTTCGAGGAAAGACATATTGACTATTGTCATCCGTTTCGTAAATCAGGAAGGAATTGCAAATGAAAGACTCTTGCAAATAACCGAAATAACTGACGAGACTGGCGCTGGAATAGGAAAGAGTATAGTCAATTGCTTGCAATGCAATACTGACAATCTTTCTTTTCAATCGTATGATTTTGGTGCTTCAATGTCGGAAAAGTTTAAAGGAGCTCAACAGAAAGTATCTGAGTTGGTTGGCCATTTTGTATCATATGCTCCTTGTCAAGCACAAAAACCGCAGTTGAACATTGTTGCCGTGCCAGTACGATCATTTCCGATTTGTTCAATACTTTAGAAGAACTTTTGGAGTTGGGAAAAACTGTCCTTCATGCCCCCCACTATTTTGCCTTCGGTACGTCCCTGCCCTCAACAGCCTGTTCGATTGTGTAGCTCTCTTGGCTCCTATCGTTCAACGAATCAGTAAACACTCGACTTAGGCTCTTAACCGGTTACTCGGAAAATGTAGGAACCCGTTGACCCTCTACAGCAAACGAGATGTCGCTGCAAACTTTCCATTTAACAGGGGCAAGACTTCTCGACTTTGCAGGTTTAAAAGCCATTCCACACCACCTTGGGAGACTATTAAACTTGTTCAGAGTGTCCTGAACTGCCGGTCTCCTATTCATTACCAGGGTAGTGTCGTCCATGAACGCTTTCACAGAAGGCATATAGACCCTTATCTAAGAGCGCCTCTGAAACATTAGACCCGGCTGCGTTGAGAGGCTGCATCGCCAATACGAAAAGGGAAGGTGATATTGCGCACTCCATTGCAATACCTACCCCCACTTGGTCGTGCACGTCTTGGTGTAGAATCATCATAAACCCGTCAAAATATGTCTGTGTTATTTGAATTACGTGACATGATGATATGATGAATCTCCAACGTTTTCCATGAGTTTGTGTGGTACCGACCCGTACGCACTCGCAAAGTCGAGCCACACAACGTACAAACTAAGCCGACGCCTCTTAGCTCTCTTAATAGCCTCCTAAATCATGGAGGAGTGCTCTACGTATCCAGGCACGCCCGGAATACCCTTCTGTAACGATTTATAACTGACCACAGCGAGTGAAATTGCTAATTTGCTTTTAAGTTTATGACATTCACCAAACAAAAAATCAAAACACTTGAGAGAAGCTTTTTAAACAACGAGCATGTCGAACAGGATATTGTTAATAAGTTAAGGGCTCGTGTGTAAACCAAAATTAATGGATACAATCAGCAAAACAAAAGGTTATCCTTAGCAAACCTGATTTACAACTGATACAAAGCGATAACTTATGAGCCCAAAACTCTTCGAAAAAATAACCTAGACTAGCATAACTCACAATCGCTCTCATAAATCCCATCACCACAAAGTCTTTAAAAAAAGTTTTGATAGCTGTTGAGAGGCGACCTTGTTCGAATCGCAAAGCAAAATGTAAGCTAAATACGTTCGTTAGTGCACTCTTGACTGAAGCATGGAATAAGTGAATTAAAGCCTAAGCAAACTGTTTACAATATTTACAATGTGAAATGGACACTGGACAACAGTCGTCAATGAAAATAACAAAATAAGGACAAAGCCAAATAACTAAAAGACGTGCTTATTAGCAGTGCTTTCCTGATACGATAGACGATTACTTTAAAACTACTATTGTAACTGAATTGATGACATTAATGTTTTAATTTTTATAAACCAAATTTAAAAATAACATTAATCTATTTCAGAAAGTTATGTTGGAGTAAATAAATTATAAATATAAATTTTAGCATGTATTGAGCAACTGAGAGATAATGAGGATACATGCTAGCCATGGCCTAGCAAAGCTATAGAGAAAGGTTTCAAAATGTTAATTCTTTCCCAATTGCTTCCTTGCTTTTGAAGCAACAATGTTTTTGCTTAGGGATTCTTCATATTGAAGATTTTCAAGATATCTTTGGGACATGTCTGGAAAACAAATCTTCCTAAACATTCTGCAATAATAGTAATTATTAGTTAAAACCAACCTCCAAAATCTGTTAATTTCTCAATCTTTCTTCTTGTAAGTTCAATGAGTTTGGTAGCATAAGCTATAACAAAAATGTTTATTTAATAAATATAGATTTGTTAATTATGGTTTGATATAAAATATATTATGAAATCACTATAATAGCCTCAAATTGGTCAAACCTTCAACATCATAGCCAGGAGCCTCAGTCATTTTAAACAATTTTTTGCTAAGCTCCCTCCATTCATCTTCCTCCTGTATTACAATAGGGATTTTATATGAATGTTTAACAAGTAATCGGTGGATAAGTTTATACGACCATATTTAAGTTAATTTAAACATATTATTTAAAGGAAAAGGATATTAATTTGAGTTTGTTTTCGAAAAGCTCACTGAAAATTTGATTTTAACATATAGGAAGGAGTCTAGAATCAAAATTGAAATATTTTAAAGCATTATTTTTCAGTTTTAATTATGTATTAGGGTAATTTATGTGGTTTATTTCATGGTTCATCTGCCTTCACAATAATGATGATGATGATGATGGTTGTGATGATGATGATGATAATAATAATAATTTGTTTTTCATGTTTGCTTCATGATACAGAAAATTAATTATTAATTAGTTATTTTACAAAAAATATTCACATACATAATAACTTGATTAGTTCAAAATATATCAATGTGACTTTTCAGAGCAATCTGGAATTAGAACTAGCACCCCAATTGGCACAATATATTTCATAACTTTGCTCATATTAATTTACATTTAAAATCTTTATATAGTTATTAAAATTAGTTTCAAAGTAAGAAAAATTAAGCCAAAGTCATGAAGCTCAATCAACAATTAACCTTATCTAAAAGACTGTGAGCCTCAATCAACTGATCTTCCTGATTTTGAAGTTGGACAACTGCTTTGTGAAAGTCAAGTAATTCGTCAGTAACTTCTTCTTCCTATAGATAAAACATTAATTTCAATTTTCTCAAAAGAAAACATAGAAAAACACTCTTACATTAGCAGACTGTAACATGGCAAGTTCAGAGGCAGACTGTTCTTTAGACCTTGCATCTTCCTCATTATCAATTCCAATATCATCAACTTCCTCATCCTCAAGTTCCTCTTCTTCAGATATATGCTCAGGATTAACAGAAGCAACAGCTTTTATGCCAGATCCATTTCTATTTAGCAATTAGGTATATGTTAAGGAATTATCCTGATTTTAAGAACTATATAATTTAAATTTGATTTCGGGCAAATTAGCAAAATTATAAAGCTATTTATTAACTTAAAAAATTTAAACTGAGAAATATATTGCACTAATGAGGAAGCTAATTTAGAGAATTCAAATTCTGCAAGGGCTTTTAATAACTTAATAGTTCCACATCACTAAACCTACATATTCCAATCTCTATCTTCATCGTTTTCTTTAAAATCAATAGGATCTCCTGGACCTAGTTCTTTAACTCTGAAAAACCAATACCCATTCATTCTTTCAATTAGCAAAGTCAAGGATTGCCAGTTACATCATCAAGTAGAAAACAATGAAAATTGCTATGCAGTATCCTCAGGGATGTCATTTGAAGGGGAGGCAAAAAAAAGGCCATCTGTTCATTTTGTGAGGGTTAGCTCCCCTTGGAAAAACCTGAAATGACATCCCTGAATGTCCTCCTACAACCCACATAAAATGGCATAGATACACAGATAAAGTATTAAACAAAATGCCAATTAAAATTAATTATTAAATTCATTAAGATTAAATTGGACATTTAAAATAAACCTGTCTGCATATCTGAGAGTGTTTAAAGTGTGTTCACAGCAACTCATTCCAGGAGATATCATGGCAATCTAAATAAAGAAATTATTAAACTCATTGTTAATCCTAACATTGACATAAAATTTAGCAAACATACCATGCAAGTTCGTGAATTTTCTCCAGTGAAAGAGTCTTTAAGCACTTGAGTAAGTTGACTCACTCTGAAGGGAAGATGCGCTCCTTTAACACTCAGTGCCCTGATACATTCCTAGATGAATATTTTTCAAAATATTATTTATTAAAATATTCAAATGCTGAAATGAGTTTGCGATGTAGAAGAAACTGATTTTTGACCATGTGCTTGTTTGTCATAAAAAAAACCCCAGATGATAGGTTGATTGGTTGGGTGTTTTATGTCACTCAAGAAATTCATTTCCTCATCTGAGTTAAAGTGGTTTTGGAATTTTGCTCATAAACGTGTTCCTTTTAAATTAAATTTATTTATCTAATTTTGCATGTCAATAATAATAATCTATTTGCATAATGTAAATACTTACAATTGTATTTAAATTTCACTTTTAAATTTTTTGTGTAACTCTAAATCATCATTTTTTTCAAACAACCCTTGACATGGTAGTAGAGACTAAAACCTATCAGGTTGACCATAAAAATTAAAAACATAAATTTAGAATCAACTCCCAGGTTTATGGAAAAAATAAAAATATTTATCTATGCATTGAGAAGTAATCATATTTTAAAGTTTAATTATAATCACAAGCCTGAATAAAACCATTATTATTTGAGTTACTAATATCACTCACTAAAATAATATTTTGCTGCTTAAAGATTAAACTTGTTGCAACATTTTAGATTGGGGTCACAAAACTCAAAGAAACTAATGACTTTGAAAGTTGCCATCTTTCATGTCTAATTTATCTTTCATTCCAATTAAAGGAATGCTCCATGCAAACTCTTTTCAAATCATTTATCACAAATGCCAAGAAGCATCCCATAATTTGCAGCATACCTTTCCTCCCTTTTTCATACCTATACTAAATGAGTGATTTAATAGAGACTTATAATTTAATAGAGATTAATATATCCATGACAAAATTACATAAAGAACAATTCTTTGAAGTTTGTCAATGAATATTGCTTTGCACATTAGCAATTCAAATATTCAACTTGCACTATATTGTAAGAGAATACACAATCAATTCAATAATGTATTTGGCATACATACCTTCAAGGCAAGAAGACTCTTATTTATTTCAGCTCCTTCCATTCTAGTTTGTCTATCAGAACTCATTGTATCAGCCCCTCTTTCATTTCCTAAAAAACAATTTGAAAATTCATTTAAATTAATTTTTAAAAAATGATTACAACAAAATGATAAAGTACCAGCAAGATCAATGAGTGAGAACTTCCCATAAAGATTCTTGGATCCTCTATAATTACAACAACACTGACATTGACAAAATAGTATGACAAATAGAATTCAAAACAACTAGCCTTTTTTTAAGAATGATTTGGAAGATTGCATGAGATCTTGATGACTGATTATTAGCAGAAGTTGTACCAGAAGTTCTTTCATGACTTCCTTTCATAACCAGGCGAAAAACATCTTCAACGCTTGATACAAGTTCCTCCTTTAAACCACACACCTGGGCTCTTTGCTTACGATCTTCAAGCACTCTCAGCCTGCTCTTATTGTTCAAGAGATCAAACACCTATGTAAATAGAATTTAGTTATGTAATCTGATCACTTTGTTCATGCAATTTCAGAGGCAAACCTTTCCACTGTAAATCTCAAAAAAGCTGGCATAAACAACTAAATCCAGCCTTTTGTATTTAGTCGTTAACAATTTGAACACATCTTGTGCTGTTAAAATGACCAATGTAAAAATCTTTGCCTTCTCATTATGAAAATTAATCAAAATAAACAAACCAGCAAGTGCATAAATTCCTTTTGTACAATCTTGTTGCCCTTTACCAATAAATTCACCTCCCATTGTCTAAACAAAATTTATCCATAGCATTAATCTATCATGACTCATTGAGTGGTACAAAAACTAACATGAGTTTTTCCACTTCCTGTTTGCCCATATGCAAAACAAGTAGCCATACCTTTCTCAAAAATTGATTCAACAAGTGGCTTAGCAGTATATCTGCAAAATATGGACATATTTGTAAATATTGCATCAATAAACAATTAACTAAATAAATATAATAAATAAAAGACATATTAGAAAAAATATATATATCAAGCAAAAGTCATGCTTCAATATAATAAAGTCTAGCATATTTCATCCTTTAATTAATTGTAATTAAAATGATTTATTGTGGTTGATTTTAGGCTCAATAACATTCGCTCCTCTTAAATTTTGATTGCAGAAACCTTTATTTCTATGAATGACTTTTTACAGCAATGCCATTTTAAAGCTTTTACCAGGGCTATTAACAATACTTTTTCCAATCAAAGAACCAACCTCTATGCTTAAGGTACCATACAAACAAACTATTATTTATTAAAAGTAATCAAAAAAATATATAATAAAACCAAAATATTTTTATGGAAACTTTATGAAAAACTGATTACAATGTTTACAATTCAACTAGATGACAAAACAGGTAATTTGGGAGGGGGCTTATTTTAGACTAGATGCAAAAAAAGACCATCTCCTCAAGTTGTGCAAGGGTTTGTCTCCCCCCCCTTGGAAAATGCTTTGAAGCGATTTGCACCTGTCTTCCACCAGCAGACACTTTATCCTGTTTTTTTCTAGGACAATTCAAGCATTTGTGCAGTGAACTGCCTTCTTATTCTGATATTCCCATATATTTAAAAAAAACTCTTCAGGCACAAATACTTTATCCACTTTTAAACAAACTTGAAAATGTCATCAAATTGTTTTATTAATGTCTGTTGCATAGCTAGATGATTAGGACAGTGCTCAAACGATGGGTTTCAAATCTGCGCTGCCATCATGATAGGTCCAGCCTTAACAATAGGCCATGCGGGCGCACAAAAAGACATGAAAATGTCATAGTTCCTTGTCAATATATATATATATATATATATCACTTGCACATAATATATACATAGCGAGTTTCAATATTAAGAAAAAGATGAAAAACTATTGATTTTTTTAATATCTAAAATAAAATATATAAAACAACATTTAGAATTTGTATAATTTTAAAGCACCCTAAAATGTACTGGTATCAAGTATCACTGACCAAAAAGTATTGACAATACTTTGATGCTGACGGCCTAAAGTATCAACAATACCAAAACCAACTCAAAAAGTATCAGTAATAGTATTGCTGCGATATTAACAACCCTGGCTTTTACGAACTAAAAATTGTGCTTGCACAATTCAAAAAGAAACAAAAAAACGATTACAAGGTTAGAACACATTCAGCATAATTTCACAGATTTTGACAAAGCATTAGTTAATAAATATTATAACAATTGGTGCTTTCATTTTTTTTATAAATGAAATAAGAGTATTTTACATACATCTGGATTTCCTCATTTTATGAAAAGTTAAAATATATAAAATGTTTTCCAACATCATATGTAAAGTTTATTAACATATCAATATATACAAACAAACCTGTAAACCATCTCATTGCTTGCAGTCTCATCAAATGCATAGTCAAACCTGAATCTATGATTTTCAAGGTAACGTGTCAGATCGACTTTAGTTTTTGGTTCATGAACAAGAATCACATCTTTTGATGGTATCGTGACAACATCTATTTCCTTTTGAACTATTTCTAAAAAATAAAGCATGTATAAGTTATGTTAAACTAAATAATCATTTCTATAGCTGAATATATGTTGCTATGAAAATCATAGATAATCGTATATAATATATTTTGATTTCTGACTTGAAGATTCATCCATGACTTTAAGTACAGATATAATACTAATAAATAAAGGCTAGTAACTTCAGACAAAATTTATCTGCCACCATCTCATACAAAACTTGGATTGATGAAAAATTTTGTCAAGGCCAATCCTGAACCCTTTCAGCACCTTAAATAGAAATTTTCCCCAAATGGCCAATGCAAAGTTGAAGGAAGTTTTTGATGGATCTCAAGTCAGACATGTTATGAAAGGCAATGCATGTGAAACAAAACTGAAAGATTTGCAGCAGATGGCTGGAATTCAATCTTGAATTGATTGGTTTTTTGGAAAGCCAGAAGTCAGAAAAATACAAAGAACTTAAAGAAAGTATGAGGCAATAAGGAGCAAATCCGTCATTAAAGATGCACATCCTTCATTCGCACCTAGATTTCTTCCCTGACAATTTGGGTGATAGCTCTGATGAGCATGGTAGTCATTTTTATCAGGATATCTCATTGATGGAACAATAGTATCAAGGAAAATATAGTCTGGTCATGATAACTTATTTCTGTTAGTTGCTACAGAGGGACAGTGCATCCAGATAGCATCAGACACAAAAGAAAACAAAGAAAAAGTCATCAGTTAACTGGAACTAAAAGTAGTGATAAAAATATTTTAAATGAACATTGCTTCCAAATTTTACCTTTTTTTTATGCACACTGCTCATATAGGGTCTATTACTAAAATGGGTATAACATCAATTCTAGACATGACAGAGAAAAATGGCTGATACCAGTGGAATCAAGATATAAGCATAATTCTTAATAATGAACTAATCACATAACCTTTATTTCAACTATATTATTTATACTAAACATCCTGAAAGTTAATTACCTCGATTATTAACTGGTCTCTTTCTAACACATACACATATCTGATGATCAACGATTGGTTCTGAAAAGTTGAGTGGAGTGAAATCAATTTTGTTCCTGAATTCTCTGCAATGTAAACATATGTTATAAATAATGTGTCAATAATCAATTTCAAAGCTTCACAGAAACCTTATCATATGTTCAAACTCCCAGTTTGGAGCAGATGTATCATAGACTTGTTCCAAATGCTCCCTTATAGCAGCTTGAGCAGCTCTTCTTTCTTCTCTGCGTTGCTTTATCTTTTCCACTTCCTTAACACAACTTAGTTTCTTTTTACCTGAATCAAAAAATTAAAATCATCCATCTACTCATTCAACTTCAGAATGCACCAAGAACAACCACTATGTCTCTGCAGTACATCACCAGAACTAACAGTGATGTGCGTCTCATTAGCAACACCAATTTGTTTATTTGTGCTGGATCTTGCAATTGTTGAAGGTCGGATATTTGAAGGCAGAGCAGATCCTGCAGAAAGTGTGCTATAAATGAAACTATTCAAAACAAAAATGATCACTGGTATTATGCAAATGCAATCAATTCAATTAAACAATTCAATGCAATCAAAATTTAATATTTGGAACCCTATGACCTATCATATTCCTAAAACGTGATCTCAATTAAAGTATATCTATGAATAACAAAATATTTATTTACATACAATATGTAAACATAGATATGTTTTGTAGGAACTTCGAATCTTAAATTTAGGTATTTTTATTCAATAATTAGGATTAAACTTATTAATATAAATACTGATATTTATTGTTTTTAGACTTTAATTTAAATTTGTAATTCAAAATAGAAATAGCTGAAATTACAAATTTATTAGCACTAAATTCATTCCTTAAATCCTCTTTCTAAGTTAGCAATTTCTGCAGCTTATGCCCCATCCTCTGGAGCATGCCTGGACCAAAAGGTACATGTTCCTGATTGTGACACTTTCCAATATCAACCTGAGAAATTTATGCTTTAACCCCTGTGGTGATGGCCCAAGCTAACTTGACCTCTTTTATCTTCTTCCACTCAACTTGCCTCCCATCAAAACACAATGACTTTCAAAATTGTAGATGTTAAGTGAGTTAATATTTTAGTTTCTTTCTCCACGTCATCATTTCTTCTAATTCCCATCTTTGGCTATATATGATATTCCTCCCAATCTAAAGTTACAAGCTAAAAGTGCCTTTATACTTTGCAATGACCAGTAATAGATTTTTTAATTTTGACATTAGTAGCATCTCCAAAAGCATTGACACGATCTCCTATTAGCCTTCTTGCACTTTTCTCTTCTTGATTTTCAAAAAGAAAAAAACTCATGTTTATGGAAAAGCAACTTTCAAGATGAGTTTACCATTAGTGATATTCTTACACTATCTCTCCACAGGAATTTGTAATAGCCATTACTCTTATTTATTCAATTACTTAATTGATGAAAGTCTGTTGCATAACTAAGATGATTTGGAGTTGTTGTCATTACTCCCCCATGCACTCCTTAAATAAAGCAAATCAATTCTTTGGTCCTCTTTATGGATAACAAGAATTAGCATGAGGGAGTTACTACTGAAAGAACAAGCCATAATTTAGGCAGTGTTACCAAAATTTTCAGAAATAAGACAGAATAGTAATGCAACTCTAAACTGAGTATATTCCCATGTCCAATTAGAATAATGAGTTAGCAAATTTCCATCATTTTTGATTAGTCAATAAAGTTTAATTAAATCTCAGTAAAATCTTAGGAGGGTTTTGTTTTTAAGACTTCCCTCATCTTTACTTTTTAGTACTAAAAAACCAAGTTTCAGAAATACAGGAATTTTTAGGACATTTCAGAACATAGTATGAACCATGAGTAGGGTAATAACTTCAGTGGAGAAATTTATTAGGATTATTTAATTTAATAAGATTTTAACTAATAAAATTTCTGTTAAATTGCTGTAACCATAGTAATAAACAAATCAAAATAACCTCACAATTTGGCTACTTTTTTGCAAATTTATTGTACATACACATTTATTATTTATTTATTATTACATACATCAGCATTATTATAAATGTTAAAATAAAGGAAATTAATATTTTAAGTTCAACTAAAAAGTTACAACATCATCTTTTAGTAAAAACTAATAGCCAAGGATCAAGCATCTAAATAACAACACAAAAATATATATTTTCATGTAACAATAATGAACTTGCCTAAATTTGTGGATGTAGCTCCTTTGCAAAACAAAATAACAAATTATTTTATATAAATTTAGATTTCTAAAAAATGTAGATTTACTCTTGTTCCCAGGTTTAGAAGCAATTTCCCTATTGTTCTGATTTGTTTGCAAAGACATCTGAAACAATGCAATGCAACTTATTTTCAATACACAAAATACTTATAAAAGATTAAAGTATTATCATTATTCACCTGATTATCTTTAAATAAATTAAGATGCAGACAAATTAATCCAGAATTACCAAATAAAATTAACACTATATTGTGCTTGAACTAACTTTAATATTACATGATTGTCTTTGTAAGACAAATCTTTGGAGTATTATTAAGCAAATGATTATGCTGCACATCATTAATAATTAGTGTCAATTATTGTAACACATCACATCCTTCAAAACATTTATATTTTTATTTATATTATTATATTTCCATATGCAACAATTATTGAAATAAGAACTTAAAAATGCAATGCAAAATAATTTTCATTTCCATATTTAATTTAATGGACACTTATCTAATTAGTATCAATTTGGAACTAATTATTTTTATAAAGTATTTGATCTGCTGATTCAGAAAATTCCTTTTTATTGAAAATAGCATGAAAAACAAATTTCATACAAGATGATTAACACAATTCTCATCCAGAGCTTGATTAATAAGTTCTAAAGCTGCTGGGTACGGCTTATTAGCATAGACAACGTCTAGCTGGATCTGCTTTCTTTTCAGTAGTTGGAATTTCCGCTGGAAAATATCCTGGAGTGCATTAAAACAGTCGTTCTCATTTTCTTCAGACATCATAATTACTGGTTTGCTGGCTAAGGCAACAGTTACGTTTTTGTAATCTAGCATACCATAAGTGTTGTAACCACATAGAGCGTGTGCCACTAAAAGCTTTGCATAGAATTTTTGAAGCCTAAAATTTTAAAATTAAATTAATTATGTAAAGTGTGCTGATTTTTTATAGCTCTTATCATTACTGGGTGAAAATGGACAAGTATACTCAGTCTGTTAAAATAGTTCGAGGTCTAGGGGTGCTTATTGATTCTTCTCTCCACTTTGACAAACACATTGATAATATCATTAAAAAAGCATCAACCATATCCAAACTGATCCTATTGTCTTTTTCTACTAGAGACCTAACCACTCTAATAAAAGCCTTTTGTACATATGTTAGGCCTATACTAGAATACCGTTCCCCTGTATGGAATCCCCACTTCAAATACCTTGTTAAAAGAATTGAGTCAGTACAAAGAAGATTCACAAAGGCAATTCCCAGTAATCGTCACCAGCCATATCCAGCCAGACATAAGATGCTAGGGCTCAAAACACTCGAACATAGACGTTTAATTACTGATCTATGCTTTTTGTTTAAATTATTGAATGGTCTCGTGAATAGTTATCTTTTAAATTTTGTTCAATTCGCACAGTACAATCGAACACGGGGACACCGCTTTAAGTTATGTGCAAGGAAATGCTCACCTAATGCTGCTAAAAAATTTTGTTTGAACAGAGTTGTTGCTGTCTGGAATTCCCTATCAGACAAGGTGGTATCAGCTGGCACTTTCTCTGAATTTTTAACAATTACAGACTAATCTGTAACCTGCTTTTCCTAGCTTGATGTTGACTGGTTGTATTATTTTTGCTGAGGCTGGTCGTATTAGTGACTGTTTAGCCCTTCGACCGTTTAAATAAATAAATAAATAAATTTAAAAAAAAAAGATTAATGTAATCTGGCTCAGGCTTCTACTTACTTATCTTACCATAATACTCTCATGCTGACCCTTACTTGAAAAACTAAAAATACCTAAAATTCATCAAATTAACGGGTGCCGGACTATTGGACGAAGGAGACGATATAACGAATAAGACGTTATAACGAATCATTATAAGGTCTAATATAAGATCTAATTTGTTATAAAATCTAATTCGTTATAAGATCCAATATATATATATAGGAATAAAAAAGATTTGATTTAATAAATAAAACTAGTAAATTCAATTTTATTGTTTCAAATAAATTGCAGGACTTTGTTGTTTTTATGCATGTTTAATAATGGCAATATTAATTAATGAAAGACATCTTTATAATTTAACCATTATATATACCCAAACCAATCTCAATGTTGATTGGTGCTTGCGATCAGTGAAATGCCGACCAATAGGAAAATCGATGTTAAACAAATAGTGAGTGAGTGAATGAATGAATTAATTAATTAATCTAGGACATCATTTCAGCATTTTCCAAAGAGAGGGAAACCCTTGCATTGCTTGAGAAGATGATATTTTTTTGCTTCTGGCCAACATTCAGGGGGAGCAGACCCTAGCAAAACCAATCTGGTCTAAAGTCAGTCTAAAGCCGTTGCCCCCTCCAAATGGCGTCTATGACTAGCCAAAAAAACCAACCAACCAACCAGTCAATCAATCAATCTTACAAATATGTAGCCCCACCGATTTTACAATACTGGTGAACGAAGCACAAATTCTAAAACTCTGGCCAACAATTTAAATATATTATCTTTTATTCGTTGGTTCAAACTTGCGTTTGTCATGTAAAAATTATTTAAATATTGTGGTAGACGAGTCAAATTAACTATGAACAAGCCAGCATCTTTAAGTATATACTTGATCATCCTAATTAGTTTGAATAAGCAATGCTCAACCACATTCAGCTATGTTCCAATAGTAACAAAAGTTAACTAATGAAGTCATTATCATTAGTCTTGATTATGAGAGTTTCAATAACTAAAATTAACCTACCCTTATCTTGGCCTTTATATGTTTTGAAGGTTCAACGTTGAGTTGTTGTGATATCCTCTCTGATAAAATATTTTCTCCACTAGATCTAATGTTTTCTTCATCATATTGGTCATCTTCTTCATCCTCATCAACTGACATCTCTTCTTCACAGTCCTAGAAACCCAAAACATATAGAATACTTTCAGAATAATGATTGATTGCTCAATCAATTGAACTTAACAACCTCTCTATTTTCTTGTCTTGACTTGAAAATCCTAAATTCAGGATTTAGCTCCAAGATTTCATCAAGTTCTATCTGCAAAGTGAAGAAGAAAACTTTATTAAATAAAAAAAGTAACAATTAACGTTCATGGCATACTTCTTTTCCTTTTGTTTCACCCTTTTCAACCCATTCAACTGTTAGGCAATGGGCCTTGAGATTAATCTGCGTAACTGCTGCAGCATGAATTCGTCCTGAAAAGGCATAACGGTAGCTATTTACATGTAAACAGACGCACTTGGTTACCACAAATATCACTATCGCGGACAATAAAATCGCCACATAGCGAGAAAAACAAATTAAAACCAAACCATCTGTCCTCTGGATATCAACTTTTGAACCAATCTTCAGCAATCCAAAATTTGGTATTTGCTCTGAGAAGTAATGTTATGTTTAGAAACAGAGTGTACAAATTGCCAACAAAATTTCTAGAGAACTAAAAAGCTCGAAAACTTCGTTTTAACTCCACTTACAATAATATTAATTAAACTGCCACAACAATTATTAAAAGAAAATACAAGCACCAGAAAAGTCCTACCAACCGGCGCGCGACATTTTGTTTCTATGCTAAATTTGAGTTGTTGACTAATAAGTGCGTTAATTTCAAATGGCGAGCATATTATTTAAAGAGCAATTGTTAAAACTATTATTATTATTATTTTAGATATTTGTTAAAAATAAATTATTAAAGTAAATAAGAGATATTTTTATTTTAATAAAAGCAAGTTAAAATTTAGTAATATTAATGTAAAATAACTTTAAAAGTATATAAAAATACATCTCGCCCATTTCTAATTGTTAACCCACATCGAGTTACATTTTTAATAAATTATTGAAGAACCTATCATATTTTATATACTCTTGTAAGCAGGAAGCAAGAGAACTCTTGTGTATGATCGTCGTTTGCGATAGTTGCATGTTAGTCGATTTTTTGACTGGTAAGGAGTTGACGGTGTACGTACAAATTTATTAAATTGCGAAAGCGTCACATTTTTTGTATAATAAGACAATTAAATAGTAATTTTAACATTGTTTATTGAATTCGAAAGAAATTTGGGCTAACAAGTAATATGGGAAACCTTTTGAGAATTCTATATTGTAGGGATACTGACGATCCATCAAAAGTTGATATATTTGTTGACTTTGAAAGTAGGATTTTGTTGTATTTTTTAAATGATCTTTATCATTGCTTAACTTAATAATATACCTGCACAATATTGCACTTTATTTGGATTTGTTTTTTTTTAGATGCTATTGCTACTACCTCTGAAAGGCCTGTTTGGTCTGAGGTTCAAAACGTGTTAAAAGAAGCAAATGAAATTCTGAGAGAACTAGCTACATATAAAGGAGCTGCCTCTGAGATTAGAGAAGTAAGGGGTTATTTGCTAAGGGATTCAAGTATCTATAGTAAAGTGTTGTTTTCAAGGCTATATCAAATCCACAAGTCCAGAGCTATCAGGAGAAAGCTTGGTCAGCGGTAATACCCTTAGTGTTGAAGCTCAAGCGTTATTATGAGTATTCTACTATATTGGGTAAGTACTCATTGCTGTCTTGGTTTTTTTGTTATTGAAAGGTGAGACATTATCATCTTAGTAATTTCACTTTTTTACTATGCCTGATTTCACACATGTAAATGTTTAAGAGATCAGAATGTTTTGATAGTTCATTGAGAAGCTTGGGTTTGCCAAGATTTGCATTTAAGCATCTTTTTGACATTATTTTGCTAATTAAGTTTGAGTATTTATGATACAAAATGTATTTTTAGAAACAACTGTGCCAAACTTATTGGGGTTACTGTGCTCTAATGAAATGACACCCAAGCAGCATTTGGAAACCCAACAAGCTTCTTTTAAACAGTTCGCAGAAATTCTTGATTTCACTCTGAAGTTTGATGACCTCAAGGTAGTAAAGTCAATTTTTATTGTTGTTTAACATGCAAGTATAGAGTGCTTAGCATTTTTTGTTAAATAAACATTTGTACTTTTTTATGGCTATTTGCACCAAAATATGTTCATTAAGTATAATGTCTTCTATGGATCTGGGTCGTAGCATTTATGGCTCAGTGGCTTAGTTGGTTGTGCCTGCCTAGTAAGCAGGAGATCATGGGTTTATTTTTAAGGCAAAAATATTTTAACAGTTAAATAAAAATGCTTTATGAATTGAGAAATTCCTGAATCCTGCTAGACGCATACATGGATGGCCCATAATAACAAATATAATAATAATGAATATAATTGTTTTTGGCAAAAAAATTATTTTGAATATATATGAAGGTCATAATGTTGAGTATTAAGTTACAAAATTAAAGATTAACATTCCTTCAGTGTTTTGACAATTATTTGGATTGGTTTAAATTTAATAAATTTGCTAGATGACAAATCCTGCTATACAAAATGACTTCAGTTATTATAGAAGAACTCTTAGTAGAATGAAAATGTCTGGCACAGTGAGTTACAGTTTTATGGATGGATAAATATTTCAATAATTAATGTAAACTTTCGGACATGTATAATTTTTTATGTGGATTGGAATAATTTAGTTACTTTGTTCACTGATTTGATTAGTTTGAAGATTATTAACTATAAATAATTTTAAATCATTTAGGAGGAACATGAGAATAGCCTTGGTGTCAGTGAATCTGTGGCCAATAGGATGTCACTTTTTTATGCTCATGCCACACCTATGCTTAAAGTTCTCAGTGATACTACTTCAAAGTTTGTTTCTGAGGTCAGTTTAACATCAGGTTATCCCACATTTGGCGAATGGTTTGGCTCTTCTTTACAAAAAAGTTTTTTTTGCTTTAAACAAACTTGAGTTTGTCCCATTTTGAAGTGAATTTTGTAGATTTTGAAATTGGAGCTTACCCATTAATTAGTAACACTCAAAGTTAATTTTTACATATAACGTTGATATCTTGTTAATGATACATGTCAGAAATGATTTGTGTGATAAATTAATGAATCTCATTGGGCGCAGATAATATAATTTTTGAAACTGCTTGCAATTGCAGAATAAAGACTTACCTATTGAGAACACTACCGATTGTCTTTGTACGATGGCAAGTATTTGCAGAGTCATGATTGAGAATCCGTGAGTTTCAGTTATTTTATTTTATTCCCAATTCCAGCTCATTTTAAATTTATACAGGAAGTACAGATGTAAAATTACAAATACCGAGACAGTTATGTTTTGCTTAAGAGTGATGGTAGGAGTGATTATTCTATATGACCACGTGCATCCCATTGGAGCTTTTGTGAAATCTTCAAACATTGATGTTAGTTAACTCTTATACATTAAAAGTATGTCAAATGTAAAAAAATTATGCTTTAAAAATAAGCATAAGTGATAAAGCTATAAACATTAATAAAGATTAAGCTGACAGGTAAGCTTCAAGGATATCTGCAAATGTACATGTTTTATTTTATTTTATAATTTTACTGATTAAGGAATTATGTATTCTACCAATCATGTTAAGGAAAAGATTTTGATGGCTTTTCTTTATGACACCCAACAGATAAAGAATTCAATAAAAGTTTTGAAGGAACATGCACCTCAGAATGTTGAATGTCTCATGAATGCACTGAGGTAATCATGATGCTAAATTTAGAAATGCATAATTGCAAATCTTAAAATGTTACTTCATTGCAGATATACTACCAAGCATCTGAATGATGAAAGCACACCTAAAGCCATTAAAACCCTTCTTGCTTAAAGCTGCTTTCTATTATGCAAATTTACGTATTTGTTTGGGACATCTTTTTTTCTGGTTATTATGACCTTTTGAATTATGATGCATAAACCATGATCTATGTACCACATTTTTGTTCACTTGACTGCCCTCATGGTGCATTATAGATGAAATATATTCTGTTCAAATGTTTTACCACAAATCTTCTAAATGAACATTATTTGAACCATTTTAAATATTATTAATTTGTTTTGTAATGTTAGGGATGTCAGCTAAAAATAGACTATTTATTGCATAAGTTTGTTTACTTTTCAATAGTTTAATTTAGTCTCCTGTAAAAAATTTACTTGAGTGGATAAATTTGGATCCAATTTCATTACCATGAGATAAGTCAATCTTGAATGATGAACTTCTGCTGCCATTAGTCTTCATATTTATTGCACGATGATTTTGCTCAGTCAGTTGTTTTGCCAAACAAAAACACAAAAAATTTGCTATTTTAATTATAACATTTCTGTTTCATGCTAAATAAATTTTGCATGTGATGAATTATCCTCATTACCAACAAGATAACTTTTGTTAAAAATCTCATATTTCTGTAAATTCACAAGGATATCTGAAATATTTTAGATATTTGCCTACTCTTTGTGAAATTTATTTTTTTTAGATGTTATGTTTTCGATGAAATGATCAGCATCTGAAATTGCACTGAGAATTCTTGGAATTTGTGATGGTTGCAGCAATTAATAATCTTAAGCAATGTAACAGTGTGGTATTGAAATGGAATGGGAATTTGGCCATTGTTTTGTTTTCTATAGGTTTCAGCAATCAGCCTCTTTTTGGATTCTTTTTTTTTATTTGGGCTAGAAGTAATACGTTTCATGAACTTGAACATGGTGTGCTCAAGGCTAAGCTTTTGGCCAGAGCATTGTTAAATAAATTGTAAACTCTATAAAGGGCTTGTGTTTTAGATACGCTTGACATGTGTTTCATGAAGGTTCATTCATTTCCACAAACGAGAGCAGTATCAACCATAGTCGGTAGATCATCAAAGCGAGGGTTGATACAAAACATTTGTAAAGTGAAAATTGTAGCTAAAGGTTATAAATTGTTTTATTTTTAGCTTAAGACTCGAAATAAAAAAAATTAAGTAGTTAAAAGTAGTGTTAAGTTTTTGCTTCCTATATAAATGGTGGATCAAGTAAGAAATGCCTTCACATCCCATCCTAATACATAAGGCATTCAAAAGATCGGCTAAATACAAATTTTAAGAGCAGCTTTATTCCATAAAGGTGTTCCAAGTGTTGAAAGATTTTGCTTATTATGATGAGTTATCATGAATTATTAAATATCAGGCGTCGGTAGACGAGTGATTAAGACTTTGGCATTGGTGCGACGCCATTAGGAGTTCAAACCCCAGCCTCTCTCAAGAGCTATTATAACTAACACCTGATGATTTTATTCCATCAAGTCAAAAATTTTGTGATAACTTAGATTCGGAAATGGAATAGACGCTCGCATTCTTAAAAAGTTGTCTAAATTTCCAAAACACGATTTACGGCATTCCCCTGCTAAAACCGATTACTACGTGTCGGTTGATTGGTTGTTTATTAACGTCCATTTGATAACTAGACGTTTAGGACCGGAACAACAGAAAAACAGCAAGAACATCGATGACAACAAATAAATTATAATTCTGTTCAGAGCATTTATGTACACTCAGATCAATCAGTCTACATCAGGTTTCTTTTCTTGAACCCTGGTAAGATCTGTGCTATCGTAATTGCTAAGCAAATCCAGTGTTTGTATCTTGAGCTTTAACCTGATGTTCCGTCTGAGGATTTCTTGCCTAGGGCATTCCAAAAGAAAATGCCCAGTGGACTCCTCCATCCTAGGACAGGTTTGGCATTTGTCGCTGTTGTGCCTCATTTGGTAACGATTTAGATGACATCTTCCAAGCCAGAGACTGGAGATGAGTACCTCCTTCCTTCTAGAGGCGCACTGGAAGAAGCTTCTCGTCGTCACCTGTTTTTGAACATCATAATCCTACGTGTCGTCTTTATTTATTTATTTGATTATAGTCCGTTGCATAACTGAGATGATTTGGACAATCGTTACGTGTCGTCTGCCTGTCGCCTTATATATACATACAGCTGCAGTGACAGCACATATATCCCTGCTGTCGACGCTTTATTTATTCATGAATTAAGTCGACACTTGCCCAGCAAGACCAAACCGGCTGATCACCGGATGCGGCCCGCCCCCCCCCGAAAACGTAAGGAGAATCAAAAGACTGAAACGTTTGAAGACGGGAGAAACTCCTCTGAGGATCCCTGTCGGAGCTCCAAGACGGAGTAATAAGTAAGTAACAAGAAGCTCGTTCCATACATGGAACTCATCGTCCATGGTATGAAAAAGGTCATAAATATTGGTAATAATATGACATACACTGCCTGTATACTCACTGAATGCAAAGGATCTGCGATGGGTCATCTCGAAAAAACATCCACAACAGACACGCAATCGCACTTCGGTTGAACTGCAACCTCTAGAAACAATAACATCCATCATCAAACGATTGAAGAGAAAATTGCTACCAAGTGGAATGGGAAGAATAGGAACTCGATCCTTTTCATTATGGGATGCCCTCAATTCACACTACACGAAACTCGCAAAGAATCTGGACGCGATTCTTTGCCTCGAGAAGCAAAAAGCTCCTACGAATACGCTGTAGTACTGATGAGGTAATTAAGCAAGGACTCAAAAAAGCCTGAAGGATGAATCAGTGAAATGCTTCAGTGGCTTCATTTACAACAAGTGCATCGAGTGATTTGGGGTCGTGCCAAATCTGCTTGGCCCCAGGAAATAAAGGACGCCAAGCCACAGCGCGAAATCGGACGCATCAAAGGCGAAAAAAAAAGCGCTTCGCCGTCGGTGGAAAGTGGCTAAAGAAGACGAAAAAAAGAAAAGAAGGGCTTTCCGTCCTATGAAGGACCTGAAGAGACAAGTGAGGAACTTGAGCCGCGCAGAAAGTGGGATGCAGATTAAATATAAGAGGAGGAGAGGTATGAGAAGCTTTTCTAGCGATCCATATGAGAGATCGCTCCTTATCTGGAGAACTTTCTGTAGAGTAAGTCAACTTTGAGGAACACTTACTCAAAAGATACAGTGACAAGAAAGGGACGTCCTCCGTCATGAGTCTCTGCAGGAAAAGGCTGACATCCCGGCGGTGCATCTGCCGACCAGTCTCTTTTGCTTGGCGTCTCCTTCGTTCGAGGAAGTGAGAGGAGTAGTGAGAAAAGTAAGAAACCGATCAGCGCCAACTCCAACGTAGTTCCCTATCTCCTATACAAAAGATGTCCCAAGAAACTACACCTGCATTCAGAGAGCCCGGTCGATTATTAGTGGAAGAAGGTAGAAGGCGTCTACAAAGGAAAAAGACTACAATGAATTGATTCAGACCAATATCGCTGTAGAATGGAAAATAATTTTTTCTATCATGGCATCGAAGAAGACGGAGTTCATGATGTCTAGTAAGTACATTTCAGTCTAAAAGGGAGGCATTCCAGGTGTACCTGGTTGTATCGAGCATACCTTGATGATTTATGAAGCTATCCAGAGTGTCAAGGGGAACTGAGTTTGTGTGTCATGTGACTGGACCTAGCGAACGCATGCGGGCCAGTGCCTCACCAGCTCCTATGGAAAACATTGGAGGCCCATCATGTACTTCAACCCGTTATTCTCAAGCTGCAGGAATACTTTAACGTGTTCATGATGCGGTTTTCCACCAAGACATACACAGGTGGGTGGCTCTAGAGCAGGGTTATCCAACCCGCGGCCCGCCATAAGTTTCTATCCGGCCCACGAAGCTTCTTTGATTTTGTAAAAAAAAATTTATATTTAATAAAAACAAAATTTTAATTTTAAATTATTTTTTTAATATTTCTAGTTTTTGATTTGTTCTTTTTTTGCTTGTTTATGTGATGAAATAAAGAAATCCATGCTTGTGCTACTAAATTAAGCGCGGTATAAACTTTAAATGTAAACATTGTAATGGCGGTACAGGGAATTTAAATCCTTTCTGAAGGATGTGGTTTACTTCTGACAAGCTCGCTGGCTTAGAAATTCATCGACATTATTCATATTCTGGAGTCTATGTGATAAAATAAAGATATTCATGACAAACAAAAGAAATAATGTATGTTTTCTGGGTGATGAACCATGGGTGAACGACTTGGAGTTTCTAGTCGACGCAACAAAATTCAAGGCCGAGTTAAACGTCAGACTTCAAGGAAAGGACCAGCTGGCTGTATGAACATGTTGTGAGGTTTATACAGAAGTTGAAACTAATTCAGACATAGCTGGTTCTGAAGAAGGTTTTACATTGCCCAGTTCTTTCGTCGAGGTCTACTGTATCAGTACAACATGAGAAGTAGTCTGAATTAGTTACCAAACTTGCTGATGATTTTGACGGACACTGCTGAGAAATACCAGCTGGAACTCATTGATATTCAGAAATTGTAAACCGCTTTCGCCGAGTATGATCTGCTAAACTTTTACAGTGTCATCAGTTACAGTTTTTATGTGTCATCAGACAAGTATACCAATTTCTCAACATGATGGCAGGAAGTTCACTGCTCTGATCGGAACTGTTGCGAATAAGCGTTTTCTAGAATGAAAAACACGAAATCGAAGTTAAATTCTCTGCTTACAGACGAACATTTGGCAGCATCATTGCGCATTTCGACTTCTACTGAAGCAGACATAGACTACTTGTGCAAAATAAAAAGCAGTACCAGATTGCACATTAAACTGATCATAAGCATAAACTTATAAGACTCTTCTAGCTTGAATGTAGCGTAAAGAGGCATTTCGTGTTTTATTGTTTTTTTTTGGTTGTGAAATTGCTAATCCGGCCCGCGACTAGTCTAAAAGTTGTACGCTTGGCCCTCTGCTCAAAAAGTGTTGAGTTTGTCATAACTAATGTCTGATGATGGAATAAATACAAAGTTGTATCAGAAGGTTAATGTAGTTTATTTAAACTAAATAAACATCTAAGAAACGACTAAGAAACTACGTAAGAACTCGACTCGACGAACTACACGACAATGGCAATCAAAACAGTTTAGAACTAGCTAAGCGTCCCCAGACAACAAAACATAGATACATATATCATATTAAATCACACATAGTTTAAACTCAACACTCCCTCTTAAACTATGATGTGTCCAGTGTCAATATCATAACGCTTAGTCTAAAACATTCATAATAGCAGGAATGAAAGTTCTCAATTTGTTAATAGACAACGATTTTGTGAACATGTCAGCAATGTTCTTCTCGGATGGAATGTACTTCGGTTTTATGAAACCACTTGCCACTTCTGATCGGATGAAATGATACTTGATATCAATATGCTTCGATCTTTGATGAAAAACAGGATTCTTTGTCAACTCAATTGCACTCTGATTGTCGACATTGAGTGTAACAGAATTGTTCGTAATTCCTCCGGTCATGTCTTTTAACAAACACATCAGAAACTTTGCTTCTTGCACAGCTGCACACATTGACATATATTCTGCTTCGCAGGTCGATAATGCAATAGTTGGTTGTTTTCTA
The DNA here is from genome assembly GCA_021613335.1 of Whitmania pigra. Taxonomy (NCBI): domain Eukaryota; kingdom Metazoa; phylum Annelida; class Clitellata; order Hirudinida; family Haemopidae; genus Whitmania; species Whitmania pigra. The sequence continues at coordinate 1,580,523 of JAJTWR010000136.1, forward strand.
GACTTCCATGAAATCAATGGACCAGTACTCGACAACATAAAACCATATCCAGTAATGCTACGACGGTCTTTAGAATTTGCCCAATCAGCATCACAATATCCGATCAAATCTAAATCACCATCAGACCTCTTGAAAATTAAACTGTAGTTCATTGTTCCCTTTAAATATCTTAGGACATGTTTAGCCATCGTCATGTGAATATTCATCGGCTTTGATGTGAATTGTGATAGATAGGAAACTACAAAACATAAATCGGGTCTTGTAGCAGACATTGCATAGATCAAACTTCCAATTACAGATCTGTACAGGTGCACATTTTCAAAATCAACAGTATCTTCATCTTTCAGTTTGTTCAAATTCAAATCACATGGCGTAGATCTAGGTTTGCAGTCACTCATGTTGAATTTTGACAGCATTTTTTCAACATATTTGGATTGATTCACCTTAATCCTTTCACCTCCAGATGAGCATTCAAATTGCATTCCAAGAAACCATGTTAATTGTCCAAGATCCTTCATTTTGAACTTTGAATGCAAAGATTGTTTTACAGATTTCAACACGGATTCATCACTCGCAGCAATGATAATATCATCAACCCAGAAGAGAATGATGACTTTAGAATCTGTATTAAGACGAGTGTAGACGCAATGATCAGCTGATGACTGTTCAAAACTTTCAGAAATCAAAAAATCATGCAACATGTTATTCCAATTTCTGCCACTCTGTTTCAGGCCATACAGAGATTTTTTTAGTTTCAGAACAATTTTATTATCAGTTTTGTCATCAACAGAAAAACCTTCAGGTTGTTCAATGTATAATTCACAATCAATTGGAGCATTTAGATATGCTGTTTTAACATCCATCTGGTGTACAATCAGATTACGTTGTACTGCTAACTGCATCATCATTCGTATCGATGTAACTCGAACAGTTGGTGAAAAAGTTTCTGTATAGTCGATGTCTTTTATTTGCGAATAACCTTTGGCAACATATCGGGCTTTATATTGCTCACTGCCGTCCGGTCCAAACTTCACAGCATAGACCCAACGACCTTTGATTACTTTACGACTCTCAGGTAGTAGACATTGTTCAAAAGTGTCGTTTTCCATTAACGAGTTCATTTCCTCAGACATGGCTTGTTTCCAGTATCTAGATTCTGAAGAAGATATGGCTTCATTGTACGTATTTGGCATATCAGACATTTTATAGCAGTAATGAACATTAAGATTAATTGAGTCATCATTCAGAATATAGTCACTCAAATACTTTGGTTTGTTCGTGTTTCGTTTAGGATATTTGCGAACAATCGAATCTGAATTTGAGGTATCCTGGGTTTCAGTTTGTGCAATTTCATCACTTCTTACATCTGCCTTTGTTTCCGTTTCAACTCCAGTCAGTTTTTGATCAATGTAGCCGTCAGAAAAATCACTAACAACAACTTCACTTTCATTTGAATCAAATTTGTTCGTGAAACGCACGCACCTTGATTTTTTCACAACTCCAGAATTTTTGAAATACACGAGATAAGCTGGACTTTCATGATCATACCCTATGAATACTGCTTTCTCGCTTCTTGGGTCAAGTTTCTTCTTATCTTGTACAAAAGCATAGCATGTTGAACCAAAAACAGACATGCGGGACAGGTCAGGCTTCTTGCCGGTCAAATTTTCATATGGTGTTTTACCAGTTCGTGGGCAAAAACATCGATTACGTGTGTATGCCGCAGCACGCACAGCGTATGTCCACAGTTCCTTTGGTAGTTGAGATTGGATTAGTAAACATCTCGCCATCTCAAACAATGATCGCCAACTTCGTTCAACAGGCGCAGATTTTTCATGTTTTATCTGATGCTTCAGCAATAGTGATTTGAAATCTCTATTCGTGAATTCTGTTCCATTGTCGGTTCTCAAACGTTTAACTTTTGCGATAGGTGCACAATCAGCAAAAAACTTCTGAGCAGCATGAACAACATCACATTTCTGGCGCAGGAAATAAACAGTACTGGCTCCAGATAGGTCATCCACAAAACAAACAGCATATTTGAAACCATTTCTTGCAGTAGGTGTGATAGGACCACTTAAATCACAATGAACAAGTTCTAACGGTTCTTTGGCACGCACATCACTTTGCCTGTTGAAAGACTGCGTCATTTTCCCAAGAGTGCAAACTTCACATTGAAATTCTGATTTGTCGGTAATTTTCATTCCATCAACAACAGATTCCAGTTTCAAGATATCTCTGACATTGCAATGACCAAGGATCAAGTGCCACTCATGTAGGCTGTGTTTATTGTTAGTTCTGTCAGCAACATTGTTCAGGTAGTACAGCTTTCCAGACTTGCAAATATTAAAAATAGTACCATTCTGAGCAACAAGTTCTGCACAATGTGGGCTGAAATTTACAGTCGCTCCTTTCGCTGTTGCTGCCTGAACAGAAAAAATATCTTGTCGATATGACGGAACATATAATGCATTCTCTAGGTTGACATCTCTGGGTTTTCCATCTAAACTTTGTAGACAGACTTTTGCTGTACCTCGACCTTGCACGATTCCAATTGATCTAGAGCCATTTGCTAGTTCAATGCAGTGATCATTGGGCTCAAAATTGTCTTCAAAACATACAAACTTTGATTTGTTAGTAACAATATGGGTTGTAGCACCACAATCAACCAGTAGACTGTCACGATCCACGCTTTGACACTCAGATACTTTGAAAAGAAATGAATCTGATTGTCCTCCTGCTTGCTTGTTCTCTGTGACAGACTTTGCACTGTGTTGTTTCTTTCTACATTTCAGTGTATTATGCGATGTACTTCTGCATACTTCACACCACTTCTTTTGAACAACTTTCACTGCTGGGTTTTGCTCTTTTCGCATTTTACATTCAAATGATTTGTGACCATATTTGCGGCATGTGAAACACTGTATGGATTTTGCATCATTTAACATAACATGATCCTCATGATCACGTGAGTAGATCTGTTTTTCGTTTTCTTCAAAACTTCGCAAAGCAACTTTAAATTCTGCAAAACTGTGATCTCTATCTTTTTGTGTTGTAACAGTACAGAAAGTCTTGTACGTCAGTGGCAGACCTTTCAGAATCATAGCTATGAGTAAACTTACCACTTCGCCAGCTCTCTTCAACGAAGATGCTGCGGTCTCAGCTCGCAACATATACTCAGTCGTACTTTCATTTTCGGACTTTGAAAGAGTCGTTAATTCATTGTACAGAGATATAATTTTGGGTTTTGACTTACCTAGGTAGTGTTCCCGCAGGATTTCTAGTGCTTTCTTTCCATTGTCTCTGGCATCTCGTATGACTAGTGATAGACTTCGATCATCTAGACATTGAATAAGTTCGGCGAATGCCTCGGCATTTTTTTCAGCGTCTGGTTCTTCAGCACATACGAACACATCGTGAAGTTTCTGTAGTCTCATGAATCCCAAGAATTTGACTTCCCATAATTCATACCTTCTTTCGTCACCATCAAACATCAAACGCATCCTGGGCCCATAACCTGTTGAGTTTGTCATAACTAATGTCTGATGATGGAATAAATACAAAGTTGTATCAGAAGGTTAATGTAGTTTATTTAAACTAAATAAACATCTAAGAAACGACTAAGAAACTACGTAAGAACTCGACTCGACGAACTACACGACAATGGCAATCAAAACAGTTTAGAACTAGCTAAGCGTCCCCAGACAACAAAACATAGATACATATATCATATTAAATCACACATAGTTTAAACTCAACAAAAAGGTTGGACATTCCTGCTCTAGAATTTGGAATAGCTATGGATTGCATTCTTCGATTTCTTCTTTCTTATTCGTAATGGCGATGCAGATTCTATTGAAGGCAGCCGTGTCTCGTATTTCAGAGGCGCACCTTGGTAAAGGTACTTGCCTCCAATAAAAGCATTCATGGATGACACTACCCCGATCATGAACAGGAAAGAGGTTGTCCAAAATACTCTGGACAAATTGAACTACCTTCTAGGGTGGTGTCGAATGGCTTTCAAGCTTGCGAAATCCAGAAGTCTCGCCCTGGTCAAGGGGAAAATCCGCAGGAACATGTTCTTCGATGTGACGTAACAGCGAATCTCCGCAGTATCCGAAAACCGGTGAAAAGTTTTGGAAAGGTTTTCGACGAATCACCGACAAGAGTATGAAGGGCGCCATACTTCAACAAGCCATCAAGAGACTACAAGCGATCGAGGCGAAATTTTCGGGACTCGACCGCGGGCTTTTTCGCGGCCGTGATTTGGACCGCAGTTTATGTTGCTTTGCGAGTCCGCGGTCAAGTCCATTTCTTCCGACAACACCGCGTCTCTCGGTCAATGGTTTGGCCCCGTCGTTCGGTGGATCATTCACACCGGAGATCGAAGGCTTTCCCCGGTTTCCTGTGGTAGACTCTTAAGACTTCTTCTGGTTTCTCATGTGCCAGATTCAGAATGAAGCCGCTGCTGTGGCCTCAAACATCCTTGTCATAGCTTTTGTTCTCTCCCGGCTGGGCAATCCAATCTTAGTGAGGAAATCTTAAGTCGACTTGCCGACCACGCCCCTTGCGCCAAGCTTGATGGGGAAGAGGTCTGTACGGTATCAGGCTTTCAGGTGATCGTCAGATCTATATGCTTTGAGCGCATTGTTGTCCTCCCACGTAACCGTCAGCTCCACCAGAATGATGTCATCAATGGCGATACGAGTACCAGATCTGGCCTCTTGCCACTTTCTATCAGCACCTGCCTCATCCCTTCTAAGTCGGCTGCGACGGTACAGTTTGCCTCTGCTCGCTTGGGGTTTGACATCTCTTTTTGCAGAGGTGTGCGAAGCAATCTCGCAAGAAGTAAATCTTTCACTGATTTGCGATTGCGCGCGAGTTTGCTTTGGAGCCTGCTGCTTTTGCTTCACACACTTCTCGAAGGACGTGGTTATATCGCCATGTGTACCGACCATTGGCAAGGGCAATTGCTGAGCACGTGATGCAGTGTCTCGGTACCCGCCGCAGAGCCGGCATTCGGTGTCTTCCACCAGACCCCACTTCTGCAAATTGTCCCTGGAGGGCAACTGGTCGTACATTGACCTTATCGCACAGGCAAGTCAGAATGTTGAAGGAATGTTAAAACAATGTTGAAAGAACATTGAAGGAATGATGAATTGAGTTTATAGTATATCTTCTATAGGCTTCTAAGTTTGTGTTTGAAATTCAATATCTAATAAGCTTAGTGTTTGTTGGGCTAATTTAAGCGTCATTTCTTATGAATTTATTCATACATAAAGATGAGTTCCGGCACCTTTTTTTTTTTATAAAATGTAGCGCTGCATAAAACTGCGTTTTATAAATGTTTCTTAATCTAATTATTTCGATATATGGACAGTATTTTCTTGTGCTAAACTTATTTTTAAAGAATGAGAATTTTATTTGTTATAGCAAGATTCATTTCAAAGAGTTTTTTTTATAATTATTGCAAAATTTAAATTTATTTCAAGTTATTGTAAAAGGTAATAAAAATATAATTAAATAACATTTGGAAATCATTAAAGCAGAGTCGCCGAGCTCAGATGAATCCTGCCAATACGGGTCCTCCCCGAAGTTTTCTTAATCAGAGGTTAAATTACTTGAATAAGTCGCTAGCAAATACGTTTTTATAATGGGTTCTAAGGTCTCAACTTTGCTTCAACCTGCGGAAGTCGAAGAAATTCAAAGAGAAACAGGATGTAAGTGTTACTCTTTGTTTACTGAATAAAACATACTCGTGAAACGAACTATTTTATTTAGTCACGCCTAATCAGATTTATAGGCTGTACAGCAGATTTACGAGGTTAGATAAGAATGCCAATGGATATCTATGGTAAGTTTAGTCAGTTAATGCAGGTATTCTTGTTTTGAAATGTATGAGTTTGACTTAATAACACATGATAAATAAAGTAGAATAATTATCATGGTATTCTTAAAAATCTGTATTTTAGTTGACATAATTATTTGAAGATTAGTGAACAAGTTTAAATTTGATATCAGCACATGCAGGCTTATACTAATTTTATTAGTACTTTATAGCAAAGAAGATTTCTTTAGAATTCCTGAACTTGCAATCAACCCATTAAGTGAAAGAATTGTTTATGCTTTTTTTTCAGAAGAGTGAGTTTACTATATAAATTTCATGAGACACTAAGCATATAATTGTACATTGATAGTAAAGGATACTTTTAATAGTTAATTGTCTTGAATCCTTTCAATGTTATTTAAATGATGTTGGTATTGATGTTCATCAATATGATGAATGGTAAAAGGTTGCAATAGATTTAGAGGTTCAGAATTGACATTAGGGTGTTTCTAAAAAACTGAAATCTTGAGAACAAAAAGTAACCATCATTATGTAATGCTGGCTGTAGAGGTTTGATAAAAACTGAAGCAGAAAATAATATTTAGGACTTGCTCAATTCTTAGAAAATTGACTGACAACTTAGCTGCACAAGCAGTTAGCTTTGTTGGTACTCGCATAAGATTCCAACTCACTTTATGGAAGTCTTGAGACATACTTTTTGTCACAATGTTTTGAAGCTTCTTCAGCCTTGGTTTGATTCATTTCAGAGACTCATGTGGTCCATCAACCTCGTCGATTGCAACTACCAAGTAGATCTTAGTGATCTAGACTAGTGGTCCCCAACCCTGGGGCCGCCCAAGGAACATTAAGTTATTTCCATTTTATTATTATTTACAAAAATTAAAATAGTTAGGGCTTGAGAACGACTGCTGCCATCTCTTTGTTAGCATGTTATTTAACAGAATATTGATGTCTTTAAAGTTATTAAGTCCAAATCATCTTAGTTATGCAATGGACTCTAATCAAATAAATAAAGTTAAAGTTATTAACCACATCAAAGAACATGCCCTTAACTTGTGCCTGTTTGATCAGCTTTGGGAGGAGGTAGACAAAGGGCACAGATGCCTTCTCTTATGAGAAAAATGACAACTGTTTCCATGTTGGCAGACAAAGTAGCTGCATTTGAAGCCAGACTAGAGTTGTGGGAACGGTGCATAAACAGAGGCATTTTGAACATGCTTCAGACATTATCATTTATTTTATGCGAGCCTGGGAATTCATTCTCTCAGGTGAACCTGTCTTTGGTTTGAATTGGGTGCTACGTCCCAACCGCAAAAGACCCAAGAACTGGTAAGGAATGGATGACACATTTGTCAATAAACTAGGCAAATCTAGCATGTCTGGGTAAGAAGATCAACTACTGGAGATTGCTAATGACGGCATCCTTAAAACTACGTTTGAGACAACAACTCTGCCAGTGTTCTGGATTAAAGTCATTGCGGAATACCCCGAGATTGCCACCACAGCAATTAAATCTCTGATGCCATTTCAGACATACTATCTGTGTGAAGCGGGGTTTTCAGCAGTGGCAGCAGCCAAAACAATGGTATAAACTGGACATAAGCAACACAATTCAGTTGTCATTGTCTCCTATTACCCCCACATAGAACCGTCTCATTGCAAAGAAACAAGCTCAGGGTTCTCATTGATTTAGCATTCTAGTGAGTTAAAATGTTAAATCACTTTATATTCATTTTTTTGATTAACTGTATTTTATTTTGAAGACTTGTTTTGAAACAATTAAATCAAAATATAAACAATTAACATCACCCCCCAGAAAGTCCATGGTAAAATAATCAAACGTTGACCGGTCTGCAGTGAGAAAAATGTTGGGGGCTGCTGATCTAGTCCACCATAGTGTTGCAACCATGGTGATAGCATATTTTTGTAATTAAATTTATATTGCTACATTTGACCATACATTTAGAATTTAGTGTGGCTGCTCATTGGCACAAAATTAAGATTATATCAGTCCACACCAGCTTATATATTCCACATAAGATCCAACAAATCCTAAAGACTCACAGAAATGTTTGTTTTGTTATTCAGTTCAATTCATCAAATTGTTACTCAATAAACTTATTAGCTAACTCATAGTTTGAGGAACCCTGGTTTAATTAAATAGTAATGATGCAGGCTTTTCTTCAAAAAGGCAAATGCTGTAAGAGTTTCAGCAAAGTACCAAAAGGTCATGCTCAAATGCTCTGGTAAGAGATTTCAGCTTTTGTCTGAAGTAGTGGCTTGATGTAGTGGCAATATGCCTTGTGAATCGTGCCAGAGTACTGAAACTTCATATCCTGTGAGCTGGAGATTGCTAATGATGGCGGTAATGCCCGAAAAATAAGAAATTAGTCTCACTCCTTAGGGAGCTAAAATTCTTTAAAGTAGCCAAACAATCCATGTTAGGGGATTTCAAGACACCAAGCTTTTGAGAGAACATTTTCTGAGAGTTACTGCACTATGAAGCTTTGGGACACCCAACAATTTTGCCACATTCTGTCATAAAACCAATGTAGAAACTCAACCAATTTATTTGACCAGTAGGATCATTGAACAGCAACTGCTCTTGACAAAAATATCAGCACTCGAAATGTTTGCACCAAACTAATCAAACTATTTTTATGAAAAGTTGCAAAAGAAATATTTTGCAGGAAAATGCAAAATTTTTTATTTTTGAACATTAATTGAATTGAGCATGTTCTAAATATTAATATGTTTTTATATTTATAATTTGGCTACAGTCTATATGAGCCATACTAAAATGGAGGGTTGGTAGAAAAAATTATATTTAATTAAAAAATTGTCTTTGTTCAACATTCTAGATAAAAATTTGATGAGATTTGCAATATGTGCATGTGCTAATTGAATTGCCAGTTATTAATAGAAAAAGTCAATTTAAAATAATCTAAACTTTCACACTTCCAAAAATTTAGTATTTCATTTTTGTAGGGGCCCTGATAATGACCAAGTAAATTTTAAACAATTTTCTCGGGTTTTGGCAAGGTTCCTTCTTACTAAGTCAAAAGGAGAAAACAAGTTGAACTCTAGAGAAGAAAAGCTGAAATGTTAGTAATTATGCATTTTTTAAGATGTAGTTATAGAAACTCTTATGAGCTGCCAGGAAGTGAACTCCTAACTGAGCTGCAACAAAGCAATAGTCTTGGACACTTGGCCACTGAGGCTCAGGTGGCATTTGTTAAGATGTAATGTTATTCATTAGTTAATGCAGTAGTTCTCAGAACCTCTTTCTATAAGGCCTACAATTACATTTTACTTACATTTTGTAGCCCACATTATTTGTATTTATCCAAATTTTTGAGTGCCCAGTTAGAATGAAGCCACTTAATTGATCCAACATTTACATAGCGCCTCTACCTGAGGGCAATCCCTGTGCAGGCTGGGTTGCGAATATGACACATAATGACTGTTGCTGTTATTGTCTCAAGCTGGAACGCTACCCATTCAGCCAACCTGCATGAAAGTAACAAAGTGTTATTGAAAACTTTGTTAGCATGTAATTTGCTATGCAAATGCAGTAATAAACAGACATGGGTAAACGGGCAGTTGTGCACATGATAATTGCTCGGTTAGACAATTGCACACAGAAATATAATGTTAATGTGGAGTTTAAAAAGGGGCCGTCCATAAAGTGCGTCATGTTCGAGGGGGAGGGGATTCTAAGAAAGTGTGACAGTTTGTCAGGGGAAGTGGAGAGTTAACCATTGTGTTATGTCACACAAATTAGAAAATTTTCAAAATTTTGTAATAAATTTTTAAAATGCTGATTCCATATAATCTTTGGGAATGAAGCTCCGAAAATAACGATTAGCTTTGTTTATTGCTCAGTATTTCTAATGGTGACAGTCAAACTGATCTATTCACAGAACGACACACCCCAAACATATCGATATATAAACATATTTATGAGCAGTCACATTTGGAAAAGTTATCATAAATTTTAGGATCTAAAAAAATGTTTTAATAACGTCCGTTGCATATCTAGATGATTAGGACGGTAATTTTAGGATCTAATGAAGTTTGTTTCTTGAGCCAGGATGATAAAGCGAGAGTATAGTGGAATATCGAGTCAGCTTACCAAACCATGATTATGTTGGTGCAGCTAAACACAAAATGATTCCGTCAGTGATATGTTGCGACGTGAAATGTGTTAAAATGCGAAACTCATATTTCAGTATTCTACCTGGCAGATTTTTTTCTGCTCCTATTCCAATCAACCAAACAAGTGCTTAAAGCCTCAGAAAGAGCAGATCCGGAATCTCATAAATTTCCTTCCCTGTTTGTGACACTAACTCTAAACTTTGATGACATTTTGCCTTGATCAATGAGCAAACTGCGGCCACATGACCTCTATTGTCCATCTTTGCAGAGCAGTTTGCAGGATCAAAAAAAGTTTTTTCACAATACTTTGCTTCATAAGCAATGTTAAAAAAACATGACAGCACAAAGTTCAAGCTGTGGATTGTGTCCTGACAAACATTGGCCCAGAGATAACTCGTGCAAAGTGCATCAGACCTGTTTGAATTGCTGCTAGGAGGCAAAGGGAATTAATGGTAGTTATAGACAGGAAAGAAAACACAGAAGATATTGAGTGGCTGGATGAGGGTGAAGTGGACTTATCTTCAGTTGTCCTTCCGGGGAACTCTGGTGATGCCTTTAATAACTACGATGGAAGAACACTTAACTTCACCTTGGATAGATGATATCTTGTAAATTTTTTAAATTAATAAAAGCATACTAAATCAATATGAAACAAAAGTATTTCTAATAAATGGTAGCATTACTTTTTATTATACAAGTTGCTTTGTGACATTGTTTAAAATTATTATAATGTAATTGTCAAGAAATTTCTAGTTTATTAATGTTAAATATAACAATGTTTTTAGGTAAGTGTTTTAGATTTAAGTTTAATCAGTTGTTAAATTTTTGGTTCGTACATGTAACTGTTGGGGGGCTTTGAGGTTTGTGACATACTTTTTAGGGGGTCTGAGATTTGTGACAGAACTTGACATGGGGGAGGGGGTGGGTAAAATGGTGTGACTTAGTTTATGGATGGCCCCAAATGAGTGGGACTCAGGAACAAGTTTTTAAAAATGTTAATTTTATGATCACAACCTTTACATTTTTTGGCTTTTCTGTTATGAAATTTACATAAGTAAGGGGGCTGTGTTTCTGCTTAGTCTTGATAACCCAGCACAGCATGACAAACTTATTCATCTGGTTCTCCTCTGAGGCCTGACAACTTAATTAATTTCTTTGGCAATATGTGCAAAGGTTGAAGTATTATTTATTGAATGCAGCATACTTCAGCACCACTGTCAACTAATGCAGAAATTGTTAGTAACTGATCAATGAGTACATCTTTATATGATTTAAGATGATACTCATCTGCATCAATAATCGACTCATCATCATCTTGTGATTATGTTACTTCTTTATTTTCAATAAAAGAACATCCAAAAGATTTATCAGTAAATTTATGAAGAGAACATGGCTTGACAATAATTTACATTACTGTTTCTTACTAAAAAAAAGTATTTGGATTATTAAGAGGACATTCCTTGATTAAATGTCCTTTTTATGACATTTGAAGCAATTACTTGTATCATTACTTTTAATAGTATCAACAGGTGCATTGGTAGTCCTAATTGGAGTCTGAGCTACAGTTTCTCTATTAAGAATCTTAAGATTCGAATTATCTTGTGGTGAATGAAATTCGTTTTCGTGGTTGGCCATGTAGTTATCGATCATACTAGCAAAATCATGATGATTCAACCATCCACCACTTTTGTGATTCAAAATAAAGTCAACACAATGTGCAGGTAAGAGTTCTTTTAGCCTGTCTGTGCATAAAAGACTCATTAATATATTAAAGTCTTCATCTACATTATGACTCCTGACATAGTACAACAAAGAAGTATGTAAATCTGAATCAAACTGAGAATATGTTTCTCAAAGTTGACGTTTACTGTTAAAACAAAGTTTAGAAAACGATCATATAACAGAATTAGGCTTACTTGACATTCTTCTAAAAAAAACTTGTTTCGTCTTACTGTAATCACTTTAATTGGTTAATCTGCTCAAAAGATTACATGACTTATTATTGAGATGAGCTTGCAATACTTTAGGTTAAACTTCATCCTCAACTTAATCCAATTCGAACTGATTTTCGAGACGATGAAAATAATCTGGTATTGCAGCTAGGTCATAAGGGAATTCCCTTACCAATTGTAAATTTGTAGATTCATTAAAGCAACTCCGTTAACTTGATTTCCTGTTCTAATCTCATCCTTTCTTGCTCTAAATTTGTTTCAGCGAGCATCTGCTCGTGTGCAAATTTAGACTCTAAGAGTAAAAGTTCCTGCTCTAACTTCACCTGATGTAGAGCAATATGGCTTTCCCTCAAAGCCATTTTCCGCTCATAAATCTTTGAACATGCCTCGACCCCTACCTTCTCTAACATTTGTAGCCATGTAGTTATCGATCATACTAGCAAAATCATGATGATTCAACCATCCACCACTTTTGTGATTCAAAATAAAGTCAACACAATGTGCAGGTAAGAGTTCTTTTAGTCTGTCTGTGCATAAAAGACTCATTAATATATTAAAGTCTTCATCTACATTATGACTCCTGACATAGTACAACAAAGAAGTATGTAAATCTGAATCAAACTGAGAATATGTTTCTCAAAGTTGACGTTTACTGTTAAAACAAAGTTTAGAAAACGATCATATAACAGAATTAGGCTTACTTGACATTCTTCTAAAAAAAACTTGTTTCGTCTTACTGTAATCACTTTAATTGGTTAATCTGCTCAAAAGATTACATGACTTATTATTGAGATGAGCTTGCAATACTTTAGGTTAAACTTCATCCTCAACTTAATCCAATTCGAACTGATTTTCGAGACGATGAAAATAATCTGGTATTGCAGCTAGGTCATAAGGGAATTCCCTTACCAATTGTAAATTTGTAGATTCATTAAAGCAACTCCGTTAACTTGATTTCCTGTTCTAATCTCATCCTTTCTTGCTCTAAATTTGTTTCAGCGAGCATCTGCTCGTGTGCAAATTTAGACTCTAAGAGTAAAAGTTCCTGCTCTAACTTCACCTGATGTAGAGCAATATGGCTTTCCCTCAAAGCCATTTTCCGCTCATAAATCTTTGAACATGCCTCGACCCCTACCTTCTCTAACATTTGTAATAGGAGTAAAATCTATGTTTGAATATGACTCACCCAAAACCATGTCTCCCTCTCCCTGGGTTTTAGACTCCTCAGACATATTGGAATTAGACAGGAAAGATGAAAAAAAATTCACACAGTATATCTATTGGCACATTATAATTATTGATCTTAAAGAAAAACAAAGTGAATTCTTATCTTAGTTGTTGATGGTGAAAATTCCAGGAAAGTAAATGATGAGAAATGTGCTTTTTATTACAGACTTTTATTTGTATTGAGAGGTTTTAGATATCATCATGATAATTAAAATATTTTGGCTACTGAGCTTTCATAAGTTTCTACAACTTTTTTAATAAGCTGGTTGCAGAAGAGAATTATTTTTAACTCTGTACAAAATTTTTTTTTAATGATTTCTGAATTAAATTATTATCTTAATAATCATGTATTCGGAAGAAACTAAAGAGAATGACATGATGTTTTAAAATTATTTGTAAATTAATCATTCTCTTAATATTTTAGTTGCCTTTAGGATGTATGACCTTGATGGAGATAACAAGATATCACGTGATGAACTCATAAATATTTTGCACATGATGGTTGGTGCCAACATCTCTGAAGAGCAGGTTGGAACAATATTACTAAGTATTTAGACTTAATAATCATTAAGCTTTAGGGATACTCAGCCATAGAGTCCAAAATTCATAAAAAATTGTACCTATAACATTGATTCTCAAATCTTGAAACAATAAAATGATAAATTATATGCAGTTAAGTATATGTGCTAATGCAATAAAATCATTTCAATTAATGGGTGAGAGTTTTAAAATCTTTTTTCATTGTAAAATAAGAAAGGTATCAGCAATTAATTCATGATGTTTGTCTTTTAATTCCGATTCTGTAAATTCAATATGCAAACTGGCCTTGGTTTTGAAAATTGATGCTATGCTTCTAAGCTTTGATTATTTGTTTTTGTTCTGTATGTAATTCTGCTGAATTGATGTTAGTATGATTTCAGTGATTTAACCATATATATTTTATATGACGTCAATTTTTAAGCTTGGCAGTATAGCGGATCGCACTCTTCTGGAAGCTGATTGCAATGAAGACGGAAGCATATCATTTGAAGAATTTTCCAAGATTATTGGCAAGGTTGATGTGGAACAGAAGATGAGTATCAAGTTTCTTGATTAACTTCATCCAAATTGAGAAGGCTGACAATGATCACTATTGAAAATTGTCAATTTTGCCATAATTTGTGATTAATCAAGGTCAATCTTTGCTAGTTCAATAAGAGCTAAATTGGTAAAATCACCATGTTTAAGTTCTGTCAATTTTATTAATTAATACCTAATAATTTGATTTAAGCATCAATAGTGAATTGTTAATTATTTATATTGATGTTTGGAATGAGATTTACAAAAATAAAATTTGTTTCTTATTGTACCTAAGAGTCTGGTAATGGTGTGTAGGTCAATTCCTTCATACTTTGTGAATTCTAGATTGGAAATGAGATTGGAACACTGAGAGGAGCACCAGCAGTGATCCTCATAGACCGCCCTGAAGCCTCTGCAGTTCTCTAGGGCCAGGTTGCATCCGCTGAAAGTTCAACCAAACTTCCTTTGTCATACCATCTGGTCTGCCATTGCTGCTGGACGTTTTGGTCAATTAACATCTTTAAGTCCTTGTAATTATCTCGCCACCCAACCAAATCGGTTGTATTGTTGCATGTAACAGCTTTTGCGAAGGAATACCAACATGGGCAGGCATCCAGATCAGAGTGGCTTTGCCTTTTTCTTGTAGTTCTGAAATAATTCTGTATAAACATTGGGGTCATTAATAGGCATTGCTACTTTCTTCCAGAATTTCAACTTCCAAATGGCGAGATAATTACTTGTGAAATATCTGATATTGTTGCGAAATTGTTTTGTCCAGCTTGTGAGTGCGCCCGCATGGCCTAACGGTTAAGGCTGCGCCTCTCACGATGGCAGCACGGGGTTCAAACCCCGCTGCGGGCGCACCGTCGTAATCACCTAGCTATGCAACGGACGTTAATAAAAAAACAAACAACAACAATCCAGGTTGTGTAATGACATCAAGATCTTCAAATCAATTCACTTTTCACGCTGTTATGCTGGCTGAATACAATACGTAGTAACTCGTTAACTGAAATCAGTTTTGAATCAGAAATTTTATCTAAATGTGATTTTATTAGGTCTGTCAAATGATTGTTGTTTTTGGAAAGTTCAGTAAGGAATAGAAACTGATAAATAATGACATGTTGAAGGTGCATTATACTTCTGCGACCTAACCTATGGGGTAAAAAGTTGCATCTGTAATGTTGGTTTGGTCAACGACCAAATCTACTATATCGTTGAGTTATTACTTCCTTAAAGTAAGTGATTTTAACATGGAGCCAAACAAAATGCTCAAGCATGATTTTCTTTGCCAAACTTGGAGAAAAATTATAGCAGCACCATATTTGCAGGCGATGGCAGCAATATGTTCTTTGATGCGCCTAGAGGAACTGGAAAAACATTGTGCATTCAAATCACCTCTCCATTTGGCGTGTGACGAAAGTCTAATATGCCGTATCCAAAAGCGAGATGGAACAGCTAAGCAACGCTCCCCTGACTTTAGGCTGGACGCATAAAAGATGTCCTCATGTTTTGCGTGTTGTGGCGGTATAATAATGAGGCCCAAGCAAAAAGGCTTGACAAGAGATCAGCTAGAAGATAATCAAATGAGGAAGGAGGCAAGGAGTTATTTTGGAGTGAGAAGCGCTTTTTATTATTGATCTAAAATACCACTGAGGTTGATTTTTGTAGAGACAAAAGATGCTGAATATAACATAATAAATTTACAAAAATTAATTAATAATTTCCTGCACGATTGGTGCCTGGTGAAGTTATGTGTCGAGGTTCAGTGTCGCACATGCGGAAGTTTGCTCCCCGCTTTGGCAAAAGCTGAAATTACGTTCCTGCTTTGCATCTTTCAACAAAACACTTGAAGCTGTTGCTTAGACAAAAGCCCTGAAATTTCCAAGGATTCCCGTAAGGGGCCGTTCACATATTATATAACGTTGAAGGGGGGAGGGGGGGTATATGCAAATTTGTTATTTTTGTTATATTGGGGGTCTGAGCAGATGTTATATAACAATTTCAAAAAAGCACGAGCAGTTAATTCAAATCTTTTTTGTATATGAATATTATTGAGTTAAATTTAATTTTGAGTTTCATTTTCATGTCTGCTAGTTATAGAACACACTATATACTACTTGAAGATATGTCACGTGAGTTAAAAGAAATAGGTTTCAATCTGAGTCGGTCTGGGACATACTTTCGTTTAATTCCATGCAGCTGGGTGACAACTGAAGGAAAAAGGCATGTAAACACAGTCAACGTAAAACTTCGACGTGCTGAAAATAGACATCATGCTGATACTAAGTTTGCAAGAGCTACTCATGAATCGCTTTTACAGCTTTGCAGTTTGCTTAGGCCGCAGGAAGTTGCTTGCATAAGTCAGGACGACAAGGCTAAGGTTCCTTTAGGTTTTCCTGCAGTGAATAAACCGTCAACTGTGGTCAAGAACATGGAATATCAAATCATTCTGCCAGAACATAATTTTGTAGTTGCTGCTGGCCACAAGTTGACACCAAGTGTCATTGCTGGGCTTGTCATTAGTGAAGGAAGACTTGAAAAGGCAGTAGGCTATTCTGGATCGACGTTTATTGGAATTCGTAGTGGAAAGCATGATTTCAGCATTGCTGCCACACATGCTGCTGATCTGAGACATTTATATCAACATGTGTCATCATTCCATCAGCTGTTACACAAGGACAACGGTGAAACCAGTTCTGGTGATATTAGTAGACGGAGGCCCCGATGAAAATCCTTGATACCGAGAAACAATTAATTTTGCGTGTGCTAACTTTAAGCATCTCAGGTTGGATGCCTTATTCATATCGACACAGGCTCCTGGCAGAAGTGCATATAATCCGGTTGAACGACGCATGGCGCCCATAAGTCGTTTTTTGGCTGGAATAATATTGCCATTTGATGTTTTTGGATCTCATCTGAATGCAGCCGGAGAAACAATCAACATTGATATGGAAAACGCAAATTTCAGGAAGGCAGGTGAAGTGCTTTCAGAGGTTTGGAGTGAGACTGTCATCGATAACTACCCAGTAGTTAGAATGGAGAGGAGGAGAAATTCTCGAAAAACCAGACTATCCATCACAGGAATGGTTGGCAACTCACGTGAGGGTCAGTCAGTACTTTCTACAGGTCGTAAAATGCAGTAATGAAGAGTGCTGTGCTCCATTCAGATCGGGCTTGAAATCTATCTTGCCGCAGGGCTTTCTGCCAGCTCCACTGTGTGTCGACAATTCCAAAGGTTTGAGTCCAGCAGCTGCAGATGATAAACAGTGCAATTATTTGACGCTCTTTCAAAGACTGTCTGTCAGATTGGAACCAGCTGGTTATGGCGGCATGAGCCTATTCAGTATTCCATATGATGCTTGCTGCCCAACTGTTAAAGATCAGATAACCAGTAGAACTTGCAATGTACTACGCAAAATGTATTTTCTTTCAGTAGTTATGGAGACCCAGCACAAGAAGGAAGTGCATCCTCGAGTGAAAGTGAATGACATCCCACACACAAGGCCAGTGCGTATAGCAGCAAGGAGACAACGGGAACTGATGGCTATAATTGCAGAAGGTATGACCTTGAAACACTTTAGATTTGTTGTGTGAATTAACATATATTGCAAAAAATGTGACCTTATAAATGTTGAAATATTGATATGCAGGACCTGTGAATTATACATGGTTGGATTACGTTGTCATATATTATATTATTATATTACATAATTAGATTGTAATACATAAATGTATCTGTTAACTCTTTAACATTTCTATCAGTTTAAACTACAGTTTTAATTAAACCATTACTTAAAATGTAAATATTTAAATGGCATGCAGGGTATTAAATGACAAAATACTGGTTGTTTTAAAAAGATGTCAGAAGATGCAGAATGGATGAACGAGGAATACGTTGACATATCTGGGCTGCAATCATGTTCAGAGGCTACTCTGTCATCTGGATTCCCGACTGTGGAGGAGAGTTGTTCGCCATGGCTGTACAAACTTTAACTTAACTAACGTTGAAAGCATGTGTTGTTTAATATAGAAAAAACGATTTTCAATTTTACTAGTACTAATATACCGTGTTTGTCTAAAAGTTATGTTTAGTGAGAACCTACAATAGAGGGGGGGGGGGAGGGCGTACACAGGTTTGTTATGTAATATTGAGGGGGGAGGGTTCCCACAAATGTTACATAACGTTATATGAGGGGGAGGGGAGGGTAAAAAATTGACATTTTTGCGTTATATAATATGTGAACGGCCCCTAATTGGTGACGACATTACATTTCTATTCAAATACGATTTATTTTTTGATTTGCCTTTGCAAAGAAGTTCAACTTGTGTAATGACATGCGATTAATCAATTGGCCAATCGTTGAAGATTGCTGGTGTTACTTTTTAGAGTCTATGCTTTTCGCGTAGTCAACCGTATGTTGATTGCTCTCGAATGGGATCTGGAAACAATCTGTGCATTTGCTCTATAAGACGTGACAGACTATAAGGAGTATTATTTTTTATATTGTTGACTATAATAAGCATTGCTTTTATAATGTCGACTGTAGGAAATATTATTTTTTATAGGGTCGACTATAAAAAGTAACATTATAATATACTCAGTCAAATGTATATGGGAAGTACCCATCTTTCGACGATATCTCAACTAATAAGCCAAAAAAATTACTCAAATGTTGTGCTATGTAAATAGTGCTTCCAAAGTTATGTTTTATATTTGGTGAAGTATTATTTTCAAATTTATTCAAAAATGTGTTTTTGCGGTGACCAAAAGAGATTGGAAATAAACGTGAAAAATCAAAAATAACAATAAAAATTAATTTTTTTACATAAAAGTTTGGGCAACTTACCCCAATCATTTTCAATAGGATTAAGGTCAGGAGAAATTGAGCTGGCCAACTCAAAACCTTTATGTTTCTCTCTTGGGTAAAGCATTTTGTCTCAGGTGTTTATGATTGAGGCATTATCTTGATGAAATACAAAATTAGCACCATCCTTCTTTCTCACCATAAAGCAGGAAATTATTGTCCAACACTTTAATATAATCTGCTGAGTTTTTCATTGTCTTTAGAAAGACTAGATCAGTGAGTCCATCATGTGAATTTCCTGGCAAAATCACGACTGTTCCTGCTCCAAGGTTGAGATAAATTAAAGATTTTATGTAAGGTAATATAATTTGTTTTGATGATTAAAAATTCAATTTGGATGGAATCTATATGTGTAATAGTTATTATGCAGTATCAGTTTTATTGGCATGACCTCAGGAAAGAGAAGGATTTTTTAGCAAAAATCATAGAGCTGGAACAGACTTTGCCTAAAATTTCTCATGATGGACTCACTGATCTGATCTTTCCACAAATAAAGAAAACCATAGCAGATTAACAATGAACTAGAAATGTCGGCTTTATAATGTCAGCTAGCAGGTGCTAATGTGGTTACGACTAAAAGGAGACTTGAGATCCACAAAGCAGATCTAAAATGCGTATGAGAGGAAAAAACCTGATGCGGGGTTTGAGTCGGGTTTGGTGACGGGGCAATCCTCTGATCTTTCTCTGTCAGTGGTAGGAGTTTCTAGTTACCAAGTACTCCATGTCTGCTGAAGAACCCTCTACTGCGTAACTAACAAAATAAATCATCTCTCGTCAAGCTACGCTAGACTCTTCAAGCGCCAACATGACTTTGTGAAGGAGCCATATATCTAATGTAACTAAGGGGTCTCTGTCGCTACACATATGGCGCCGTACATTAGCTGCTAATTGCTGACAATTGACAATTACCATACAATTAATGTTTTAGTTATTATTAATATTATTATGTTATTGATTCTCTATCTTGAGATGATTTTTCTCACTTGCAAAATTGTAAAGGCCTCAAATATTCTCAAATATATGTTCGAATATTCTGACGGTTAGCTATTTCATGATTTGTTATCTTCGTTTTAGCTGATTGCAAAAAGCCGCCATTAAAATCCACTGCGTGCCTTAATTTCGTTGATAACAAAGGCAACACAGTGAACCTTAATTTTGACCTTATAGAAATAATTCAAACCATTTACGTGAAATGCTAAAAACACCTGAATTACTTGCAATTAAAAACTAATTTATACTGCCAGGATAATCGGATCTGCGCTGTCCTTCAGTAAGAACCAGCACGTATCGTCCTAGACTTGGCTTATGCGAGCCTATAGGAGCGTCAATGTGGTCAGTAGCTGGAGCGTGAGTGACGCAATAACAACGCAATCAAAACAAAACAAGATGAACACTGTGTCACTTAGCATAAAAAGCTCATATTATATGATAATGAAAAGATTTACAGATTTTGTAGCATTTTTGTTATGGTACAACCGAAAACATCGACTTCAGACTCAATTCATATTTTATATTCACAATGAAAACATTTAAAAGCTAATTTTGCCATTAGTCTTTAATGAAAAAATAAATTATTTGTAAACTAATTACCTGACCCCTGGCTGTCTAAGATCGTCAGAGCAGCGTATTTTTTGTGTTGGCTATGCTAAAAACAAATCATTATATTTGTTTATATTTATTACCATATATTATTATTTATTATTAAAAATTGATTCTAATATCCGCCGCGCCAATGCAGTTCGGTGGTTTAAAGTTGTTTACTTTTATACAAATAAGGAGCGAATTGTACGCAATGTCGTTCGAAGAGGTTTTTTCCGTATTAAATAAAAAAATAGAGTTGCTTGATGTAGTTGATTTGACAAGAAAGTTTAAATCTTTGACGACAGACTTAGAAAGAGTTGAGTTTGTGCTGAACTTAGACGCGTCGAAATCCATTTCGTTCAGCGAGAAACTTTTCCAATCTAACAAAGATGATCAGAAATCTGAGGAATTGCGAGCTGCTGGAAACTCATTTTTTGCAAATGGTGATATGATACTAGCTTTATCAAAGTACACAGAAAGTCTGTGTTATGCTACCCAAAGCGATGACACGAATTGCCTTGCATTAGCTTTTGCTAACAGGTCCGCCGCGTTGCACAGACTTAAAAAATACGCTGAAGCAACAGCAGACATTGATTTGGCCATTAAAAATAATTATCCTCTCAATCTTACACCTAAACTTCTTGTTAGGAAGGGGGATTGCCTAAAAGCTATGAATGATTTATCTGTTGCTGAGGACTGCTACAGAGAAGCATTTGAACTCTGCAAATCCCAAAACCAGCGAAAATTAGGCGAACTACTCCAATCAAAATTGAAATTGCTTGACAATACTAAGACTGATTCTGAGCAAATATTGACACAACTGGAAACTGTTCCAGCATTTCAAAGAGGATCCAATCACAGCTATCCAAGTTTGTCATCATCATGTGAAGTGGCCTACGATCAAACTAAAGGCAGATATATTCAGTCATTAAGAGATATCAAGCCAGGGGAAGTAATTTTAATTGAGAAGCCATTTGCATCAATCCTTGCACCTGAAAGATTTCTGACACATTGCCACCATTGTTTATCTTGTGTTGTAAATCCACTACCCTGTACTTCCTGTGTGCATTCAGTTTTCTGCTCTGATAAATGCATGGTTAATGCCAAAAAGTCTTCCCACAGATATGAATGCTCAATCATGAAAGCTTTAGAGATTTCAAGGCTCGACAAATTTTCGCGATTAGTAATTAGGACAATATTAAGCATTCCAGCATCTGAAATAAGTCATTACGTCGCTCAGAAGGATTTTGGGAAATCTGATGGCAAGTACAACTGGAATGATTATGGTTCCATCTGCAATCTATTGACTAATGATTCCAAGAGATCAGTAAGTGATCTGTTCAGGAGATCTGTCATTGCAATATATATTTTGAGGATCATTGAAAAGACTTCTTATTTTCAAGAAAGTGAACATTTTGGTGTTAAACTGCATGTTGCTGCACTGTTGCTAAATCATCTTCAATCTTTCCCTTGCAATGCGCATGAAATATCTGAGTTTGTACTGAATTGCTCCTCAGTTGTAGATTCTGTGCCCAGAGAATTAGGTGCAGGAATATATGCAACTCTGAGTCTCTTCAACCACTCTTGCAACCCAGTTGTAACAAGAAACTTTTACAAAGACACTTGCATTGTTAGAGCAATATCTGTAATAAGCAAGGGATCTGAAATAACAGATAATTATGGAGTTGTTTTTCAACTGCATTCTAAAGAGGAACGAAGCAAGTACTTGAATCCTCAATATTTTTTTGATTGTTGTTGTGTTGCTTGCAATGAAGATTGGCCAACTTTTGCCGATAGCTTAAAAAAGTTACCACGGTGGAAATGTTCTGAATGTACCTACCCCCTCAAACCACAACAAAATGATACTTTAATAAATTGCCATAATTGCGGAAAAAAACAGGACCTATTAGCTAAGAAGACATTAATAACAGTTACCGAGAAAATATTTAAGAAAGCATACGATTTAATGTTACTGCTCAAACCTAGTGAAGCTTCATCTGGTATTTGTACCTATTTGGAGTCTCTTAACCAAGTTGTTTGTGAACCATGGAACGAATATGCCAGAGGCCAAGAATCTCTCAAACAATGCTACAGTATGATGGCCAATTGCTGCTTAAACAAATTTTAGAAAGACAACATCACATCTTTGCTTCTTTGATACACAATGAAACAACTATACATGCTCACAATAAATGTTTATATTCAAAATCTGGCATTTAATTTAGTTTATATAATAAAATTATATAAATATATGTATATATATCCATACGACTTGAAGGTTCTCAATATAGATTTGGTAGTCATTATAAAGTAGTCATCATTGAAGTTTGTGGTTGACTCTAGAAAGAGCTATGAAGAATTCCTTCGGATTCCTGATGTCATGCCATCCCACCGGACCCACTTCGCAATCGGCACACGCTAGGTATTTGGTTTCATGAACGGTATGAGAGAAGCCTATGTTTTCGAAGGCGTACATGTCGTCCACGACCCAGCACCCGATAACCCTATCGCATTTGGTGTCTGATTCGTTTAACGATTTCTTTTCCATTATTGGTAGCAACACCTAAAGTTTTGCAAGAAGGATGTTAGTCGTGATTTTGGTGTTGATGGATGATCGATGTCTTACCTCTTTCTGGACGAAGCGCGCAGTCTGTGGCCTAAATATAATGCTGTCGCAAGAGCAGCACGCCACGCTCATACGATTTCTGCCATCTATTACAAGGTTGCTTAACTTTTCTTCAAGATCCATCGTAAATTTTACACTGACAGCACAGATATCCCACACTTGTTTAGGAACTAGTCGAAAACAGGTAATTTCCGAAAG
This sequence comes from Whitmania pigra, assembly GCA_021613335.1. Lineage (NCBI taxonomy): Eukaryota > Metazoa > Annelida > Clitellata > Hirudinida > Haemopidae > Whitmania > Whitmania pigra. The sequence goes on from JAJTWR010000136.1 coordinate 1,604,040, forward strand.
CGATGCCGGGCCGGACAAAAATGTTATAGCTAACTATAAATTCAGAGTAAAATATTAAAAGAATACACGACTCTTGTTTTACTTTAATTCCTAATTTAAAAAAAAACATTGAGGCTCATTACTCAGGTCTTTATGAAAATACTATTCGTGGGGGAGGAGCTTTGTAAATAAATTAAAAAAACGCCTAACTGCCGGTACACAGAGTTTCTTGTATGATAAAATTAAAGTATCTTTCTTTGCTTATTTTATTATTTTTTTTAATTCCAGAGAAAAAGAAATCTTGGACATTAACTAATTAAAATCAGTGGCGTCGCTAATTTTACATGAAAATGTATAGTATGGAGTAAATATGATTAAAATCGGAGAATGGATAGATTTATAAACAAATGAGTCCCGGCACTTTTTTTATTTTCGTGTGGAAAAGTATCTGATGATGTCACTGAAGTCCAATTCACGCAATATACCTGACTCGATGCCATAAACCTTAATAATACAACACTCCTCTGGTGAAAAGTGGAAGAAATTTTGCCGAATCTCTCACCAACAAGAGTATTAAGGGCTATATACTCCAACAAACCATCAAAAGACTGCAACGGGGACGTCATTTCAACTTTGCCCAATGGGGCAAATTCTAGTCTTTTTAAAGCAAAGGCCATCAGAGAATTATATTCGTCAAAATTCACAACTTTTCCCCCATGCCCCTCCCCCTAATTACGTACCTGTGAAAAACATTCATCGATTGCAATGAAACAAGAGTATTTCTAATAAATGGTAGCATTACCTTTTGTTATACAAGTTGCTTCGTATACATTGTTCAAAATTATTATAATGTGTTTTATGTAACTGTCAAGAAATTTCTAGTCTATTTTGTTAAATATGACTAAATGCAATGTTTTTAGAAAAGTGTTTTAGATTTTGGTTTAATCAGTTGTTAAATTTTTGGTTCGTGAATGTAACTGGGGGGCAGGGGCGCAACCAGCGAAAAATGCTGGGGGGGGCTCAAGTTTAGAAAAGCCTGACGCAGTCGAAAAAAATTTTAAACTGTTCAAATCAATACTACTAATTTTAATTAATAAAGAATTAAAGATAGAACAGATTATTATTATAAGTTTTTATTTATAAGTCTGCAGTCTTTTTTTGTATCTTTAATAATTTATTAATGAGCTTGACTATCCTCTGTTTCAAAGTTTCAAGCCAGTTAAAGCAACTGTAAAAAAAAAGTTTATGATATGTTTAAAATTGTAATATGATATGATTCATATCCTAAACATTTCACCTAATCTAAATTATGTATAAAGTTATGATCCTAAACAGTTTAAAACAATTTTGAAATGTTGTAGTCTAAATTACATTTTGATGTGTTTGCAGTTACAAAATAATTTTTCGATCAGTCTGTGAAAATCTGTTCACCATTTCATTTCATGGAAGAAATGCAGTAGTTGTTTTGTTCGCAGATATTCTCAATAAACTTTGCAAACGACAGGCAGACATAGTCGTCCTGAGATGACTTTTAATAAGGCGAAGTTTAGAAAATGCCCTTTCTGCATCTGAAGACGTAAATGGCTGAGTAAGAGCAACATCGAGCACATAATGCAACTCGGGCTGAATGCTTGTGGCACAGAAAAGATCTTGAAGTTCGATACATGCATTGGGATCAGACTCATCAGCACGTAAACTTGTCGATGTGAATAGGAACTGTCTTTGAACAGTTTCAGCGTCTTTTCTATGAAGGTTGCAGAACTCCGAAAGCTCGGGAGTCATTGTGCCATTCTGCAAAGCATCAAGAGTAGCCAAGGCAGGGTTGTCAAAATGACTGGTTATCTGATGATCAGATAACCAGCGAAAAATGCTGTGGGGGGGCTCAAGTTTAGAAAAGGGACGAAAGCCCGACGCAGTCGAAAAATTTTTGAAACTGTTCAAATCAAAACTACCAATTATAATTAATAAAGAATTAAAGATAGAACAGATTATTATTATTATGAGTTTGACTATCTTCTGTCTCAAAGTTTCAAACCAGTTAAATCCCCTTATCCCCCCCCACCAAAAAAAACTCATCGGATTTGGAAAAATTGCAGGGTCTCTCTTATTAGGCCTGGGGGGGGGGGCTTGCGCCCCTCCTGCCTCCCCCCCTAGTTGCGCCCCTGCTGGGGGGTCTGAGATTTGTGACAGAATGTGACATGGGGAGCGGGGTTTAAAATGGTCTAAAATAGCCTGACGTACTTTATGGACGACTCCAATCCTGATATGACTCAACATCTGTATCTCGTTGTGAATCTTATTTGTCGCTTGTCGTTTAGTATTTATTGTTTTTTGTTTGTCGTTGTGTTTGGTGTACTACTGCTACCGTGTTTCCCGAAAATAAGAAAGTGTCTTATATTAATTTTTACTCCAAATATTTTCGGGGTGGGGTCATATTTTCATAATAACCAACCAGCCAATAAACACATTTTTTCATACAATTTATTAAGCTACAAAAAACTTGGTTTTAATTATTTATTAATATTTAATATGTCATAAAAGTAATATTTTACCAGAATTATAGAAAAGGATTTGGTTCGACTCCATTAATTTCAACTCCTAGCGATTCGTAACAGTTTCTATAACTAACCCTTCAATCACAGATTTTTAAAATTAATAAAGTACAGTCATATCAACTTTATTATAAATCTCCAAACTCTGATTTCCAGCCTGAATTGCTTGCGAATCCATTTCCCATATTTAGCAGCGATAAAACTCTCCTTAAATGAATATTTTTTGCCATTGTCGCATTGGTAACAGTTGTTTTTTTATTTATTTAATTATAGTCCGTTTCATAACTGAGATGATTTTGATGTAACAGTTGTGTTTTGTCAGTGATTTTACATACTGATTTCTTAAACCAACTTACAACTTCTCGAAGGTTAAGCTTCACAAAGTTGCTGCTTCACACTTGTTTCAGCATTCTCCTCGTCTAATCTGTTAACTGAGATCATCACGCTCTGCGGATCATTTAGATATTCAATTTCTTTTCTTTACAGAAAGCTGTAACATTCTTGCCACATGAGTATTCCACAATTCCTTTCTTTCTTTCCGTCGACAGAATAGCTTTTTCTTTTTGAACTCATCTTGTCGAAATAATTAATGGTAAAATTATCACACTGAACTAAGAATAGTAAGCACAACCCGTTGCAACTGTGTTCTAACACCGGTTATTTGTTTACTTAGCAAGCAATATTTTACATACAAATACTTACAGAAGTAAATAATTACCTAGTAAAGAAGTCATAATTGTCAGTGTCGCTACTTTATTACACTAATATTTCACTAAAATTTTACTATTAACCATATCGCCGATGTAATGTAATGGTAAGTAATTCTAAAACTCCACATCAGATTCCAGATCCTACCAATCCTTCAGACCCTCAGAAGTGATCGGTTGGATTAGTCACTCAATAAACTTACCAGTTTGCAGACCCCTGTTTATTACAACATTTATAAGTATGATCATAATAAAGGATTTTTTAAGGTGGTTTCATCAGAAGATATGAAAAAAAAGTTTTCCTATGCATTTTTCCATAGTCTAGTCACTGATTGCAGGCTTATAGCTAAAAGAAAAGGCTGTGCAAAAGGCAAGAAAATATCCATCAAATATTATTAACAAATAAAAGCAATACATTTGAATTTGACAAAATGATATGAAATATCACTTGGATTTCGAACTCAGTTTAAAGTAAAGTTGCACCATATTGCAAACACTGCCTAGTTTTAACCACAAAAGTTTTTCAAAATTTTCGAAAATGTTTGTCTGAAGCCTCTTAAAAGCTGGTAAAATAACAATTAATCTTATTATTTCAAATGGAAAGTTAATTACAAACCTACAAAAGTAGTACTGGATAATATCATCAACTTGACAATATCAACTAATTTGACAAAAAATGTTTAATGAAACAGTAACATTTGAAAACATTTCGAGATGTGCAATATCTCAAGGAATGAAGAAGTGAGATTCAAAATAAATCATAGTATCTCAAGCAAAAACAAAACATGCTGCAAGATTCTGAATTTTAGTGATGAAGCAAGCCACAGAACTTGGTGCAAATGCTTATAGAAAAACCAAAACTGTCTATTATAATTGGGTCATCAGTTTTTGCCTTTCTCCCAGAATCATTATGTATTTTGAGTGATGCAACTAATTCAATTTTGTGCATTCAACTCAAAGTATTTGTAGGTTGGGTTCTCATAGCCATTCACCTAAAAGCACAAAAATGTACACTTTAACTTTCAACTTTTGCATTAAATGTTTAAATAAAACCAATGTAAAATAGCATATAAGAGTACAAAACCACAAGTAATCAAAAATAAATACCTGCATGTTCATGACATGATTCTCCTCAGGAGAAGTGACCAAATCAATGGGCATTGGTTCTGTGGGTATAATCCTGTGCTGCCTCAAATTGTTTCGACGTCGCATCACCAGCACACCAGCAACAATAACTATAGCTACTGTAATGGTTCCAACTGTTAAACCAAGAGGAGCTGCTGAAGAAAATTCTTTGTCCTCTTTCCTTGATTTTCCAATATAAGACTATCAAAGTGAACAATGTAAATTATGATTTAAATAAAAAAAGAAAAGAAGTAAGTTGGGTAACTTTGATTTAAACAATTAATAATTTTATGATTAGCCACATTAGCTGGCTCATTATGGACATTGCTCCAATCAAGATTCATGCATACTTTACATAAATGGGTGTTAACCAGGTCACAAAAGCACATGCAAATAAATTCTTCATTTTCAGCAATCCTGAAAGATGAATCCTGCAAATGCAGCATGTATAAACTTAGCAATTGGCTAATTTGCTTCCTTTTCAGAGTTGTTTTATCACAAAATTATTATTGCAATAGTCTGCTGGTCTGTTAAAGTTGCATTTGTAATTGTACTTAATTTATCTCTCAAACAGCTTTATATAGTGCCATCTGCATAGCATCAGAGGCGCTCTTTTTTTAACCATTTGTATAGTGGCAAAGTAACTGCTCGTAGCACTGCAGACTGGGTTTCAAATGCAACATATTATGACTGCTGCCATTCGTCCTACCTGCATGCCAAGTGAATGCAGTGATTCTGAGGTGCTTTCATTAGATTTAACAATGCACTAATCTTTTTTGATTTAAATCATGATTTTAATTGATCATGTCCACCCTGGCTATCAAATTGTTGTCTGTGAAGTTTTTCTTTGAGCTTGTGCTTACTGGGAATTCATGGAAGAAATTACAAACCCCAATCCCTACCATGAGGAATTTCAATGGGATACCCACTACTCGCTGAGCAGGAATGAAAACCATGCTTCAGCGTATCTCTCATATGGCCCCGAACATCTAAGGGCATCATAAACCTGTTATATCTCTTATGTTAAATTTTTTTAGACTTTTCACAAAATTTATCTTCCCAATCAAAAACAATTTAAACCCCTGAACCTGACCAGCCAGTTGCTGCTTCCTCCTTTTTGGTTGACTTCTTTTATTTTTTTCTACAAACAACTTCTTGTATTCCTCTCTGGCTTCCTTTGAAAGATCCTGAATAAGGATTACTTTTCTAAATTGTTCACTCTCTTTCAATTTGTTGCAGTTATCCAGTATGAAGTTCTTGGTTTTGAAGTTTCAAAAGAAGAATTCAGCAATTTGACTGAGGATGTTAAAGAACTTAAAACGATTATCAGGATAACTGACAAAGTTGGTTAGTGCTTTAATGGAACAAGGTAAAAAAAAGCAAGATCTTCAGCAAAACTTGAGAGATCTGAATAAAGTATCGATAAATAAGTTAGATGAAAATAAGCAAGAAACCAAATTATGGTCAAGTTTGTTTGAAAACAATATTGCAACCTTGAAACTTTGCAGACACATTTTCTCCTTTACATAAATAATCATTGAACTCAAACGAAATAACTTTTGTTAAATTTGTCATTATACTTAATCAGTGAAGGAATTTTCAGTGCCCTAAAATGCCTATTAAATACACATGACCAACATTAGCTACAAGGTGCATTTAATGTGTCATGTGAATGGCCAATTATTTCCAAGTACAAGCACTCCAAAATCAGAATGCAGCTGATGCCCCGCAACTCTGCGAACAGCAGAACCCTCAAAGTCAAGCCACTGCTCAGATTTGGAAGGAAATTCCGAGCACAGAATGAGATCGATGAGTCAGTAGCCGAGCTGATGTTCGAGGAAGTGAGACGTCCTACCCCAATGGGTAACAAATTGTTTCAATCAATTCATATCTATCAAACGAAGTGTTAGTGTCTTCTGCTTTTCAAGGCATTCATCTTGAATGTCCACCATGTCTCATAAGTCTCTTGCATGGTTATGATGGAGGTCCACATGAGAAACCTCCTCAAGACTCCGAATCTCCACCAAAATCTACTTGATTCCTCAAAAATTGCTCCCCTCCAGATTAAAATGAGGGCTATGACATCTCCTTTCTGCTTTTGAGGTTCCGAGACTAGATTATTTTTCTTCATCCATTGGTGTATTTCCGGCAGGTCATATTTTGAAACCTTGGAGAAAATAATTTTATCCAATTCATATATTCACATACACTTAATACGACATATACCGTATTTCCACCCATATTACACGCATGTTATGTTCGATTTTACTTACCACGCACCCCCATCTGCGTGCTATAATCGTATGCGTGTTATGCTAGATTAAATTTACATGAATTTGATTCCCGACCAACAAAAATAAAAATTTAAATGATAGCTTTTGATTGTATTTTTTTGTAAAAGCTTAGGGATATATTTTAAATTTTAATGCATTGCATAAAGAACCTCCGATATATGCTTACAGAAGCATGTGGCAAAGCAGTCACGTTAATCATTGCATTGTATGGCTCTCGAATTTGGGTTGTCAAATTAATTGATGGCAACTATAAGAAACTTGTTGTAGGGATGTTGTACTAATTTATTTTTGTCATAATTATTCAACTATTTGTTACTCATAATTATATTTGATGTTAGAGTTTTTACTTTGTGTGACTGTTTTTTCAGCACTGGTTTCAGATGGAGATTTGGTTGGTGCTATTTAACATTTTAGTAGTCACTTGGACTTATTGTAGCAAATGTCTTCAATCTCTTAATGGTCCTGTGATAAAAACTCTTTGAACACTTTTCAAAAGCATGGAACAAAATAGATACAATTTTGATAATAGTGTCAGTAATCAGTCTTTTGCAGTCTTTATTAGAAAACAAAATGAAAGTCTTAGCCCATTCTCTTGGAGCTCATTGTGAAGATTCAAATTGGTAACTGTAATAAATTACCACCAGTGCTCTGGATTTTGCTGGTGATGAGTCACTTGACTTTTTACATTGCCATAAGAGCATATCATGAAACTCATTGGATGGCAAATATTATATGCAGCTTTTGGCCATACTTTCATGTTATAGTTGATTCGTTGTTTGGGCCTCAACAATTCCATACCTTCACAGTCAAGTCTGCATAACTTCAGTATATGCTTTAAGAATTGATCTCAATTTATTTACAAATCCTTGTTTCTTTCAGTGAAATTATAAAGCCTATTGCACATGAGCTACATTTCATGTTCAGATCAATGATCCATTTATGGTTCTTGAAAGAGAGACTTTATCTTTGAAATCTCATGAAATTTCACGTTTTAATTGATGTAATTGGACCTCAACAAGTTCTTGCACATTTCAGAAAGTTGAAAGATTCCGAGGCTTCCTAGCCGAACTGGTGCATGTACGAATTATTATTATACTATATATATATATATAGTATTATATTAGAAGTAATATAAAAAATATTTAATAAAGCAAACAAAATTTTATTGAAACAATATGAAATTGATTACAATGTTTACCATTTTGCTAGACACAAAAATAGTAACATTCCAAAATATTCACTCGTCATATTCGATGGCAGTGGTGAAAATATCCTATCCATCCACCCAGTGAAAATAATCTCTCCACTACTGTGGTAGTAGGCAATTCAATGTTGATGGCTTCACTCAAACTTTATATGTTTGGATATCGACTGAGATTTGATAACTCTGAAGTTGCGATGGCCAAATATCTGTTGACCTCTTCTACACCAACAATATCTTATCGGAAAAAACAGTGCAGAAATTAATTCTGTTTTCTTTTAGGACACTTTATTAACAACCCTGCTGTTAAGTCCTGTTTCACATGCATTTAAGTGACTCTTGATTTTCAATAAATTGTTCAATAAAGAGATGGATTCTCAAATAAGACACTGGCTAGCCCACATCATATAATCAAACATTATCACATCAAAAGAAGAGATTAAACATAAAACGGAGAAATAAGTCAAACAATTAAAGTAAAGGAAAGTCACTGTAAAGAAGCCAAAGACATAGTATTTGAATAGTTCTGCTTAGCTCAATCCAAGAATCTACTAGTAACAGGTCAATTGCTGAAAGAAAGCTTCTTACTCCAGACATGACTTTTCACGAATTTTGTTGCTTTTGGATAATGGATGTCAAATTACATATGACAATGATTCTTGTGTCAAAGAAGCAGAACCTTAAGAAAGTGCTTGAGTCTGAACTTACATCTGTAATCATAAAGAAGTCTGGAATAAGATATCTGAGCCATTATTCAGGACAAGACATGGAAGACAAAGCTGACAGAGAAAAGAGCAGACAAAGCTGACAGAGAAAAGAGCAAACAAATACTATCAAACGTTTTTCTTTATAAATTGTAATAGCTGAGTATTTTTTTTCTTATGTATTGTCTACAAATGTGGTAAATCATCTTCTTATTATCAATTATGGGTTTATTAATTCCTGTAGTTTAACATAGAAACCTTGATATGGGGCAAAATGCTCACATGGTCATTTTATTGCTGCGGTGTTAAAATGTCCCCATTAGAAGATTTTACTGTAATTTTGTATTAATAGGCTTATTAGCTAGGCTTATTTTCCATCAAGCATCACAATACCTGTTTTGCATGCATGAGATCTTGGTTGAGGTGAGCAGGCTCAGGAAGATGATCAACTTCTTCATTCTTTAACAAGATTCCATTTCCACCAAACTTTTTGGTTTCATTTAGCATATAATTTTGCTTTTGTTCTTCAAAAATTTTAATAACTAAATTAAGATTATAACTCCTAATATGCAGGTTCTTACCATGTACAGTTTTCACACTTAAAGTAGTTTTCTTTTTTTGATGAGCAGTGTTAAAAGTAGTCAGAACTAAAATGATATATAATCACATCTTCAATAACAGGTCAGCAAAATCAAAAAAATATTCTAGCAACCATCATCATGTATATCTTCAGAAAAGTCATCTTCAACAGTGTCATCATTTTCTTCATCAACGCCATCTTCTACATCTACACTTCTGCTTTCATCTTCATCGCTACCCTTCTCATCCTTTAATTTACCATCTTCCACAAATTTTATTAACCCCTTAGTAGTCAAATTTATATTACTGGCATTTCTTGAGTTACTTGTCAATCTTTCATTGTAACTGTCCTCATCCTCAAATTGCTTAGTATTAAATATTTTCTCATTAACATTTGTTTCCGAACTTAAGTTTGCTCTAAAAGTTTTTTCATTCTTATCATCAATGTCTGAATCTTTGGCAAAATCATCATCTTGAGACCTTGGCACAGAATGTGAAGTTGTCTCTTTTTCATTTTTGCCATCTTCATCTTTAATGTTCACACTACTATCATCAGATAGTTCATCATAGTAGTTATCATCATCATTGGAAAAGGTATCATAACTTGAATAGTCTGGTAATTTAGTGGTGGTAGTAGAAGTGGTTGATGTTGTAGAAGGGTTATATAGTTTCATTTCATTACCGACAATATTATCCATTGCATGCAAAGAAATAATGCTTTTTTCTGAAAAATATGTAGCAACAATATCATCATCACTGAAATTAATAAAAATTAAAACATATCACTAATATCATATAACTAATATTTCAATGAATTCATTAAAAAGCAATAAATAGATTATTGCAAAACTGACTCACTGATCATTGCATTAATTTTTGCTTCAAACCGAGGCACCTGCTTGAGCATATCAAGAGCTTTTTTGACCTGTTTGTCTATAATGTCCAAACTTTCAATAGTTTTAGCTGTTGCCTCCATAACATTGTCTGGGTGATATGCTTTTATGCGTGCAAGTTTGTTCACACTATGATATCTTTCTTTTTGAAGTATCTTCACATAATGTTCCAATGCATGATATATTTCCATAATCTAAAATATGTAATTAAACTTTTTAAAATAAATTTAATAATAATCCTTCTGAATTTCAGAAACGTTTTTGAATAAGCTACAACAATTATTTAATTTGACTAAATAAAGAATTATATCCATTATAAGTTAAATATAACTTTTAAATTAAACCTTTCAAAAAAATACCTTCCACCTCTCCAATGCTCATGCAATGGTGGTGCCATCCTCTTTGGAAACCAATTCATGAAGCAAGTCATTGTGTGTCATATTAAAAACCCAGCTTGCACAAAAAACTCAGCCCATGTCATGTAAATGATTGAAGCATCCCTGATGTTCAGGGATCTATATAAACATGTAAGAAAAATGATATTTGATGAATATAACAACTTGTGAGAAAATACACACAAAAAATCCACACTTGTGACTTGTGAAAAATTACAATCTAAAATTGCACACATAGAGGTAAGTTTGCAATTCAAGTTTTATTCTTCCATGAATTCTAGTCCATCACAAAAAATGAACAAACTCAAACGCTTATAAATCTCGTATTATATCTGTCAGACAAATGATTGCGAGTGTCCAGTTTTTCCTGTTTTTTCATTTATTCATCTTTGTTTTTGAGTTCCTTATTTATCCAGATAGGATCGAAGGCCCTTTTTAATGGATCTACCATTTATACAATGTCCCTACTCTAGGGCACAACTGGCACCAGCTAGATGGGTTGTGAACATAATGACTGCACATGCAGGAATGCAGCCTGTTCAGCCAACATTCATAGCCAAGAGTTAAGGCAAGATGATCCGTAATAAAGGTGATCTTGATGTAGGTGGAACTGTAGGAGTCTTCCCAACCTGATTTGATGAGTTCAACTTCTTTAGCTATAGATGGCATGAGTGAGACTTTGATGTTGTGGGCTCCACTGACAATTTTGCAAGTTTGATGCAATCTTGGTTATGCCAATGACTGTGGCATTCTCTAGGCTTATCTGCAATCTACGTTTGTTTATTGCTACAACTAAACTATAGAAAGTACGAGAAACTAACTTGGGAGAGGGATTGGAGTGGAACGAGAGAGCAATATCTAACAAACTCTTACTAGAGGTATTAAAGATACTGACTATTATAGTGAAACTAATTATATAATAATAAACCCAATTACCACATCAGTATTGTAAGGATAAAGTACAAGGACAATTCAATCAGACACATAGCCAGAAATTGATTTGGGGGTTTGAACCCTTGGCCCTCCCCTAAATACAGGCCTGAAGACCAATTGGAACAAGGCATTTAAAATATATTTATTTTGGTAAAAATGTATCATTTGTCTAATATGACAATATTATTATTACTACAATGTTTAATATTTTTACCATTAGAATTATTATATTATTAATTATTGTAATGTTTCTTCAAAGTTATATCAAGAATTAGTATTATATTATAATACCGTATACAATAAGAATATTGTATATAATAAGATAATAATCTTGCAAATTCGCAAATGGGACAAATCCATTTATTTTGACACTACTCCAAAGTTATCATAAGGCAATCAGTGACAGGTATTATTTCAAATCAAACGATTTAAAATTGCAAAATAACAGCTTTTTTGTGATTTTTTGAATTTGATTTGAAATCATTGTTTTTTGTGAGATTTTCAGCATTATTTCAGATCATTTTTTTGATGCTTGATGATTTATTTCTTATCTAAAAATAATGAAACCATTTTAAAATATGTACATTTAAAATTTTTTAAGTTTTAACATTTCTATTGGACAAATTATCCTGCAACGAATTGCCCGGTCACGAAAGGATAACGAGGGATATCATTAAATAGGCCAAATAGCTAGTGTTCCTTCGGCAGTAATAGCTACAGTCCTTATGTGTCATAATATAAAGTAAAGTGAATTCTATGACAGATTCAACTAGTAGTTGAAGAGAACCAAAGTCTAAAAATCAGGGTTGACAATCTGGAAATGCAATCCAAATCAAATAACCTCCTTACACATGGACTGCCTGAAACATTATGATGAGGCAGCATCATCTACTGAGGATGCTAAAGGGTGAACTTGGGTCAGGACACAACTCATGCTGTAAATCAATGTTTAGAGACATAACCTAGGCAGGTGGAGTTGGCGTGCAGGTTAGCTGAATGGGTTACATGCCTATTATGATGGTAATGGCAACAGTCATAATGTGTTGTGTTTGAAACCCAGCCTGCACTGCCGCTAGCACCCTTGGGAAGGATCACTGTATAAGCGGTTATAAGAAGCACCTCTGATGCTATGCATATGGCGCTATATAAATGAAGTTACAATAACTTGTGGTGCTCCTCAAGGTTCTATTGTGGGTCTTTATCATTTACATCAATGATTTCCATAATTCAATGCTTAAATTCTTGTTATTTGTGGATGATACAAATGTATTTGCATTTTGCAAAAATCTTAACGAATTAATTCTTAACATCAATATATATATCAGTGATGGGTAGTTACTAACTATAAGTAGTTAACTACTAGTTAATAACTACTTTAAAGTAGTTAGGAAGTAGTTAATAACTACTCTTAAAAAAGTAGTTACAAAATAGTAGTTAACTACTTTTAAAGTAGTTGTTAACTACAAATAGTTAACTACTTTTTAACTACTTTTAAAAAAAATTTTAAAATAAAATGAAGAAAAATAATTTTTTTCCAAAAGCCCTACCTCGTTAACAATCACCACCTCTGCGGACAATGCAATGCGGCTCAGAACAGTGAATATGATGATTTATATGACTATGTGAAAAGTGTACCAAACTCTTTTGATAATGTGTTAGCTGAACAGCTTAATGATTATTTATCAAACTCCGCAAGAAATGTACAAACTCTACTTAATTGTCCAACTGTTTGTGCTGCATTCATCAAGCTTAATTTAACATTACCAAGTTCAGCAGCAGTTGAAAGACTTTTTAGTGTAGCAGGGCAGGTTTTATGTAACAGACGATGTAAATTATAGGATAATCATGTTGACATGATGATTTTTTTAAGAGATCGACTGAAACATCCACTGAATACTTTTGTTTTTGATCAATTTGGATAATAAAATTTTGTTGAAAATGTTACACTAGTGTAAATAAATATGCTAATAATTATGTCTTGTTCAATAATCCATAAAATTAAATTTATCAAATGTCAACGGAAAAGTAGTTAAAATAGTAGTTAAAAAGTAGTTAACTACTTTGCAAGTAGTTAAGGAGTAGTTACTAACTACTTTTTAAGTAGTTAGAGCCCATCACTGATATATATATATATATATATACACGTATGTATTTACGGCTAAGGTATGCCGTGCCTCGTGCATATTTAAGATTTTATTTTTAGTTTGTTTTAATTTATAAAATAGAGGATCTTTGGAAATGACATTTAGCTTTATATCATATTTAATTGCTCAGTAGTTCAGTCATTCATTGCTTAGCACACACATTGCTACAGAAATCACTACATTCTTTCATAACTCCAGTGTTCAACTCTTTCAACTTGCCTCACTCTCTCAATTTATCAATATGCTCTCAGCTATAAAACTTTCTATTGGGTGTCAGCAATTATTGATGATCCCACATTCTGGCTGTTCAAATTAGAACTTTAACCTAGTTTGAGATTGAGTTGATTCGAGAGTTTCATGTTTTTTTGATGTATCTTTTTTTATGTATCGACCATGTGTTGTGCTTTGTTTGAGTTCTATTAAATTTATATTGCAGTCACATTAACTTGCAAAAATTGTATTTAAGTCAAATGTGCTCAAGAGCTACCAAATCTAAATAAGAAGGTAATCAAAGAAAAGCAAAAAGAAATAAATTTGACAGAGATCGAAGTAATAACGAAAATGAATATCAAAGACAAGAACATGTTTAAAAACGCAGAACTGAATCTCTTAAAGACATTATGAAGCAAAAATGAGGAAAGCAAAAAGAAAATCAGAGATCGAAGAAGTAAAGAAGATGAACAGGCAGAATCCAGAAGAAGTATCTAAATCTTGAATGATGAACAAGGTCAATGAGGATTTCAAGGTCAATGCTTTTTCCTAGATAGCCCAGCAGGTACCTGAAAGACTTTTGTTTACAGTACACTTTTACATATTATATATATAAGAGGAAAAGGACACCAAGTTACTACAATAGCACCAAACTGGAATAGCAGCAACTCTATTACCAGGTAGAGCCACACACTCAGTATTTAAAATTCTGATTATATTATTTAGCCACATCAACATGCAATGTCAAACCCAAAATTCCAAAAGCAAAAGTAGTACTAGACTCAAAATTAATAATATGGGATGAAGCTCAAATGACTCATGTGCAAGCCTTCCTCATAGTGGATAAACTTCTCAAAGATTTAACAAAAAATCATCTTATTTGGAGGTCATCAAGTTTTGCCTGTTATAGTAATAGGCTCATGATCTCCCATTGTTGTCAGCTGTTTGAAAAGATATCAAATTTGGTTGGAACTAAATGTTATGAAACTCATTTGAAACATGAGAGCTCTTGATACTGAGAGAGAATTTGCAGACTGGCTTTTAGAAGTAGAGAGCAAAAATGGAGATACAATCACATTGCAATCAACGATGTTATCCAGAAACGCGAGATCAAGTTGATCAGCTGTATGGGGATATAGACTTTACAAACAGGAACAGCATCAACTAAAAGGAAGAGCAATTCTCAGTGTTATCAATGAAGAATCACTTGAACTTAATAATCATGTGTTGGAGCACATGCCAGGAGAAGTACATGAAAGCGTTGATAGTACTGTGAGTGATCAAGCTAAAGACCAACTTGGATATCCAGAAGAATTTGAGAATCACTAACTCAGATTGAAGATCATGTTACTCAGAAATTTATTACCCTCTAAGGGTCTCTGGATGGAACTTGGCTCACATTCACAGTATTGCAACCCAATGTAATTGAAGAGCGATAGAATCAGCTAATATGGAAATTGTTTTAATACTTTGGATACCACTTTTCCCTTCCAATACTATTTATTTTTACTTCAAAAGTTACATAATATCAACCACGAATGTTGAAACATATTCAAACGTAAACAGTTTCCTCTCCGATTAGTCTTTTCTACGATGATCAATAAATCCCAGGGTCAAACTTTCGAAAAAATTTGTATCTACCCACCAAAACCGGTTTTCAGCAATGGACAACTCTATGTAGGTCTGTTCAGAATACGATCATTCAACTCTGTAACTATTGCCTCAGACATTAAAAACTGTTTTCACAGAAATTTTTGACAAGAATGTTTAAGGTGTAAGTAATAAAATTATGTTTTAAGAGCTGTAAACTAAAATGTGAACCATCACTAACTTTTGACATGTTTTTATTATAATAAGATATTGTTATTTTAATCAGTTATAGAAGTGTAGATGCTCTACATGGATGCTGCAAGTTTTGTACTTATTTAACTAAAAATGATATTTTCCAAAAATTAATCATAAATGAAAGTTTATTAGCTAGTGTCATATGTAATAAAGAAAGAATTGAATGTTTAGCAACATTACTAATACTAAATCGTTTGTTTTTGTTGCTAATAACAGTAAGCTAAATTTTGTATTACGTATGTTATATGCTACAATAGCATGTTATACATTATGTTGTAAGTAATATTGTCATTGCTAAAAAAATTTAACATTTAAAAATTTAACTGTCTGTAATTTTATTGCCTAACAGGGGATACAAATGTACTCATGTTCATTGATCTTTCACACAAAAGAGGCTTTTCACCCTTATTAAAAAATATTTACATGCTGTTATCACACACATGTTGAAGATAATTCACACACAATTTCAAAAAGAAATTCACACACAATTTCAAAAAGAAATTCTAGAATAATTTCAAAAAATAAAACTTTTGCAGGTCAAACAATGACATTTAAAGCTTTGAAAATAAGGGCCTCACTTAATGTGCAAAAATAGTAAGAAAGTGTAAACCTGAGCTTCTTCATCCTCTACAGCACTTATATATTTGTCCAAAGCAATATTTTTTTTTTCATTCAATAAGACCAGTATCCTTTTCTCATGAAGTTCTGCTAGTTGCTTCTTTTCCATCTCAGCCTCAAGTTCTTCTGCTTCATATGTTTTTTGAAATCTCTGAAAATAATTTTTAAAATCTTTAAATACATATCCAAATTTTAAGTAAAAAAAAATTGCACAAGGATTATTAAATTCAGCTTAACTTAACAAATTAACATGCAATAAAAATTCAAATTCATTAAGTTAAAATAAAATTTAACTAACTCATTAACACATAGACTACTTAATTTATTTAAAATACCCCAAAACCTGGCACTTACATTTGTGACCTCTTTGTTCAATTTTTCACTTGCCTTTGGATCAATAGATTTCAATTCTTGTACTCTTTGCCTGGCAATTCCCCAATCTTTCATCATCTACATCAGGGACAATTAACATTATGTTTCAAAGCAGCTAAGTTGCAAAACAACCAGGAAACCTTAGCAATCTTTTCATGATGTATCTTCTCCATGTCTCCTTTAGCTTTGTTGTATGACTCATGTTCATTCCACTTTTTTGACCTCATAAAATTGTCTGCCTTGAAATAATCATTAAGGGACCCTTCTATTCCAATGCTTATTTGTTGATTTTTGTTTTCTTTATGACCAATAATAGTAGAAGCAACCTTGGAAGATGTGGGGACTGTTGAAATACAAATCGCATTTATGAACTGATACATTTAAAGTGGACAGGTAACAGCTTTAGTTAAGAAAAAATTACTGCTAAAAAATTATTCTTCACATTTTGTGTGGCTTATGAGTGGTATTTATGTGGCATTTAGGCATAACAATCACATTGATTAAAACCCATTTAATAAATTAACAATAATAATGATGATAATAATAACAGTAATAATAATAATAATAAAAATAAAAAAAAATAATAAAAACAATAATAAAATAAATTTCATTTAATCAAATAATCAATAATTTTCTAATTATTTTGACTAGATTTTTTTTGTTAATTGCAACCCATACTCTTATCATTTAAAATTTTCCACTCTTCTAATCTAATCTAAACCTTATGAAATCAAAAAGCTCTGAGTCCAAGAAATGTTCAAAGTTGATGGATTTGTAAAAATTCAATATTAGATAGGCAAGAGGTCCATAGAAAACAAGAAAATATCTGCAAGTGGTACAAGTGGGACAAAGTTTGAAAACCTCACAGGATCAATTTTTGCTGCAAAGTTGAAATGTCCCTATTAGCAGTTTTTACCGTGTTAAAACTTAAAATTAAATTTATTTATTGCTTGTGCTGTCTTGATATTGATTATAAATACAATTTGAATCCATTTGACTAGACAAGGTCTCATTCACTCAGCCCCTGGCGGTTCTCAAAACTTTGTCTCTGGCTCTCAGACAAAAAAGGTTGTGCACCACTAAAACCACTAAAGACACTGTAAATAAAAAGGCAAACTTGTTAGTTGGTTCCATTAATTCTTGAATGAAAGCTGTTATAGATATCACAGGAAAATATAAATCCAGATATTTATATAGTAATAAAAAAAAATCCATAAAAAAATATAAAAAAAAGGTCAGTTGTTCAAATTCAGTATAAATTGTTTTTTTCTTCTTATGAGATATTACTTATATCACTTACTTATTACTACTTATATTTTGTGGGGTGTGAAAACATACTAAAAATTTTCTAGGGGTGCAGGGCATAGGTTGCGAACCCCTGTCTTAAATTATTTACAGGAATCTTCATTTATTGCTCCATTTGATCAAACATTTCTCCGGATTGATGGCGCAGTTCAACTCTTGACCAAATATTTGCAGATATGTTGACAGCATTTTCATAATGAAGCCTGCATGGGAAGAAGATACTGCTTGCCTGTATGCCAGCTTTAAAGATGAATTTGTTCTTAAATTTACATATGAACTTTCTGATAAAGATGATTGTCTTTCTTGATGTGTAAACCATTTGATGACAAAATGCACAAAATCCATGTCAAGGTGCAGATGAATGTTTGAAGGCAATGAGTGATATAAATGCAGCGTCCACTTTGTAATCACTTTATACCCTGATGTTATGACCATAATATCAGGAGGACCCATCACATTTGGTAATAAGCACTGAGCAGCATCATGACAAGTTTTCTTCACTCATGTTATTTTTAAATTAGCAGCATCAGAAGGCAGGATTATTAGGAACTCCATATGCTCACAGTTGGAGCTGGATTCTTTCTATTAGAGAATATGTGCCAAAGGCATTCCGTGATGATTTCTCAGTCAGTCTTTTCCTTTCTGTTCAGCTTGCACAACATTTCTGTAATAATATGTTCACTGACAGATTTGGGGGGCATGACCTGCCAAAGTGCTCTAGATCTATCACTGGTTACCAGAGCACTTCTGTAACTCTAATCATTTGGCCAATTTGCAAAGTTTATCTTCAAAACTATTTGATGTGTAATTTTCTGCGGTAATAATTTATCTGGATCTAAGCTATAACTAAGCTATAATGTAAGAATTCAAGTATAACTGATACAACCTTTATGAATAAAGTAGATCTAGATCAGGGGTGTCCAACCTTTTTAACCAACTTTTAAACTAGTCGCGGGCCAGATTAGCGATTTCACAACAAAAAAAAACCACTAAAACACAAAATACTTCTTTATGCAGGAATCGAAAATGCAGGAAAGTAGTCTCCTCTGTGTCATCAACAATTGGAGAGATCCCAAAAGAGAAGATGATAAAGATCAAGATCAAGAGCACAAAGCTGAATCCAATCCAGGTTCAGCGACAAGTGAGTGATTGTGTGGGCAGGCCTGACATGAAGATTGTCTCATGTAACAATCATCTTACAATATTTGCCAAAAAAATTAATGAGGAGGCTAAGTTAGCCCAACTTCAAACAATAGAAACAGGGTCATGGCCACTGTATCAGAGCAGGTCAATTGTAAGTTCTGCATCATAGCCTCTGATGCTATGCATATGGCACTACATAAATGAAGTACAATTACAAATACTGGTCAAGCTGCCTGCCACATCGTAGAATAGAAATAGAAGTAATAACTGTAAGAGCCATCAAGCATCTAAGTTATGCTAAAGCCCTAGAGGCAGCTAAAAGTAAGATTGCCACGGCCAAGACTGCCCTTGCTCCCACTTGACACTGTGGGACCTTGGGACAAGGAACATGGAATGAGATGAAGAGTGAAGGGGTGCTCGTCCAGATATCGTTGTTGTTTTCATCAGAGAGGAGGAGATATATTTAGGCACATCGTGGGATAAGACTTTGTATATTATTGATGAAATTTTACATGATACCCTGTAGGGTATCTGGAGCCAGTGTAAACTTTTAATCACCGGTGTGACATGTTCAGAGGTTCTGGATCCAGAGATAAGCCTTGCTGCAGCAACATGCCCTGATAGTAGTGGAGCGTTCTATTACTGACATTAGTAAGCAAAGTGTTACAGTAATCAAAGTTTTGTCAGGATGAATTGCACCCACATTGTAGTGAATGTGTTATGTGGAATTAATGACTTTGCTTCTTTGAGAACACAAAGTGTGGCATAACATCTTGCAGACACCCTTCTTGCGTGCTCATCCATTGTCAAGCCCGAGTCCAAATAAGCCCCAAGATTTTGGACCATCCCTGATGGAACAACATCAGCTCCATCAAGATGCAAAGGTATTGTAGGGATAAGATGTCGTTTTAACTCAGAACTAAACCATATTGCATCCATTTTATTAGAGTTAAGATGGAGACGGTTAGAAGACGCCCAAGCAGCAATCTCACAGAAGCACTCTGCAGTCTGCTGAAGAAGACGTGTAACATCATTTTTGGAGTTTGGAGTAACCATATATTTGGATGTCATCAGCATATTGGTGACTGTCTTAATGATTTGTTTTATATCTGTTACATACAGAGAAAAAAGTATTGGCCCAAGGACTGAGCCCTGTGGATGGCCACTTAAGATGCCCTCAGTAACCGTCATGGCCAATAGTTGACAATATTGTTTGTTTTCTGCCAGTAAGGTAAGATCTGACCCATCCGAGCACTCCAAGCCTGATGCACTCCAAATGATTTCTCTAATCTGTCTAGGAGTATTCTGTGGTCCACTATTCTATGGGACGTACCTGAATCTTGAAGGATGAAGATACATAACCTGTGGAAAGAGAGATATTGAAGATTTTCACTAGGAATGGTGCCAGCACTAACAAAAGTTTTTTGAGGAGTCATGAAGAAATGGCATCAAGACAGCACTATTTATGAGGGAGTGAGTGGATCAACATTATCACCTCATCAATAAAGGTTGGACAGTCGGTTCAGTTCTATGTCAGTTAAGGTAGAAAATCCAGGAGGAGGAGCCCCAGCAATTGATTCACATATGCCCCTTAGCTTGTCATTGAGATAGCTTGAATAATCTTTGGGAGAAGGTGTGACTAGTGTTGTGAGCGTGAAATATTTCAATTGTTTTATTTCAAAATGTTTTGTTTTTTTTTAAATATTTCAACACAAAAAAAAACAAAAAAAACAAAAACAAATTAATGTTAATTAAAAAAATTAAGTTAAGTTAAAAAAATTAATTAATTAAAAAAAGTTTTATTGTTTATTACTAATTTTTGTAATTATTTATCGTGCAGGAAATTATTAATTAATTTTTGTAAATTTATTACGTAATATTCAGCATCTTTTGTCTTTACAAAAATCAACTTCAGTGGGGGCAATCATTGAACAGAAATATCCTCACATTTATTGCTATGGTTGCTGTGCTCACGGACTTAACCTCTTGATGAATGATATTGCCAAGATGACACCTATAAACCAGGTAATATCAAGTTCAATAAATGTAATAAAGGAGTTCAAAAGAAGCAATCGATTGACAGCATTGTTGAAGTCCAAAGTCCTTCCACAAAATACTTTTACATCATTGAAACTGCCTGTGAAAACTAGATGGGGCTCCAATGTAATATCATTAAGAAGCTTGGTGGAAAGGTATATGTTCATCACGACCTCTTGCTAAAGTAGCTTCTAAGATTTTGTCATTGCCTGCAACAACCACTGTAATTGAAAGAAGTTTCAGTGCCTATTCATTTATCCAGAATGATAAACGGAACCGCCTCACCACAAACAGAGCTGGAAAACTAGTTTTTATTTCCCAAAACTTAAAGCTTATGGCTTGCAGTACTTCAGAAAGTAATCACAACTCTGAAGCAGAAGACGAAGAATCTGAGAAGGATGAAGACAGTGAAATTGATGAAATAGATCAAAACTGATTTAAATTAGCACTGCTATTCTTATTTTTTATTGTTTGTCTTATTGAAGTTGCAATAAATCTGTTTGTCCAATCATGAATTATCATTTTATCGATAAATTTAAAAAAAACAAAAAAACCAATAAAAAACAAAAAAAAAACCATAAAAAACTCATAAAAAACACAAAAAACACAAAAAAAACATGTTTTTTTACAACTCTAGGTGTGACCGATCTGAGGGTTTCGCTCCAAACCGTTTCTCGGGATGACACACCTCACAGATTCACTCTGTATAATAGGCTCGTCGTTTTGAGCTAGCAACTTTATATATGAACAAGTTGCACTCTTGAGCACTTGACCCGTTATAACTTTTCTGAGCCTTGTGAGATGATGCCTCTTTCTCCTGCACTCGACATCAAACCAGGGTTGCTTGCACCTATAAGAACGAGATGTAATATTTGGAAGAAGTGAGTTGATCACATCTATGAGGGTTGAATTGTAGAGAGCTGCCATCTCATCTATATCATCAGGAATGAACCCTTGGTCACCACAGAGAAGTGATAACCTGAGTTGTTGAATTAGTTGGGTCATGTCCAGGCGTCTCCATCCGCGAACATGACAAGAGGCCACCAGGGGACGTGTGCGTAGAAAAGTAGTGTTCCAGAGGAGAAGCCAATGATCAGAAAGATCTGTGTCCACCTTCTCAACAACAATGCATTGATGGCAGTTTTCTTTTTGGAGAACAACATCGAGGGTTCCATCAAGATCATATGTCCATCAACCAATCCTCAGCCCCAGACCCAGTAAAGATAGGACAAATTTCTAGAAGCAAGACCAGCAAGTCACTCTCATTTGGGTACCTGCTCAGATGGGCATCCAGGTAACAAGAATGCCGACACCCCGGTAAAGTTAGTGACAACTCGAGGACAGATAAACTGCCAAATCCCAGCATCTATTGAGGATGCCAAAAGGATTGTCGCCCAAAAGATCTCAGATGACTGGCAGAGAAGATGGGATTGCTCCTCTGGCAGTCACCACCACGATGTCCAGAAATAGACAATGATGAGGAGCTTCTTCCAATGCGTCTCTAGAAGGAAGGAAGTACTCATCTCCAGACTCCAGTTTGGAAGACATCATCTGAATTGCTACCTGTTCCAAATGAAAAGGCACAATTGTGGCAAATGCTAAACTTTTCCTCAAAAGGAGGAGTCCACTAGACATTTCCTTCTGGAATGTCCTAGTCAAAAACCTCAGACGGAACCTCAGGTTGAAGTTCAAGTCACTGGATTTGAGAATTATGCTCAACAATTACGTTAGCATAAATCTCATCTACCAGTGGGTTCAAGAAAAGAGAAGAAGACTGATCTAAACTGATCTGATTGCATCCATAAAACTCTGTACATATTATTATATTTAAGAACAATATTATTTTTTTCATGTGTCATCGATGTTCGTTGCTTCTTTTTGTTGTCTCTGTTGTTGTCCCTGTCCTATCATCTAGTCATGAAATGGGTGTTAATAAACTAAACATACATAAAGCATAAATTCAGAAAAATTTACCACTGCAATGCATGCTCTAAAATGGTGAGTAGAAGATGATAAGATATTAAAAAAAAAATTTTAAATATTTAAAAAAATGACTGGATGATGATGCCAGAAAGCTGTTAAATATGTCCACTGCTGGTATATATTTGATAAATATTTAAAAACATATCTTTTATAACGGCTAATTTCTAATGGAAAGAAGCTCATGGAATCATAATGCAACTTGTCCTGAATGTAGCGTCAGTTACAGTGGATCTCATTATACATATTGGAATAACCCAGATGTCTGCAAATTTGTAAATTAACTGATAAGTTTATTAGAGCGAATATTCAGTTAATGGAACTGAATAACCCAAGTTAAGTGTCTAAGAAATTAGAGATACTTTAGGATGCAAATGGATATTTGGGCTTCTGGCTGTCTGGACTCCTATTTTGCGCTATTCTGTTCTAACCAGTACATAGAAAAAGACATTGAACATAACACTAAAAATAATTAAATAATGATTTAAATAATTAAATATTATAAATATTAAAATAAATTATATTAAATGATTAAATATTTTAAAAATTAAATTATTTTAAATGATTTAATTAATTAAGTATTTATACATAATTATATAATTTAAATAATTTAAATATTTAAATCATTATTTAATTATTTGGCAATAAAAACCTAATTATTTATTGCTCAGTTATAACAACATATTTGTTAAATCAAAATATTTACAAAAGTGAAGGATATTACCATTCATGCTAGTAGGGGTAGGTGATGGTGCCCTATCAAGCTTTGTGACAGCAGGGCAACAAACAAATTCAACCCCCTGGAATCTATCAACTTCACATGGTTGGAGTACTGAGAAACTATTTTGAATCAGTCCTCTGTTTTGACAGTTTCTAGCAGAGGATTTGCTCCATTCACCCAATGTGGTACAAAATTTCGAATCATGGATATGGTCAAATATGCAACCTTCAGGTACTAAAAGTGCCTCACTCTGGAAGGGTCCAGCTAATTAAAGAGGTTAAAACAAATTTCAATTATGGTTCATTTAAAATATATGGGTAAATAAGTTAAATTACTATAGAGTTTCAATTATCTTAACTAATTTGGAATGGAAGTGAACCAGAGCATCAAATGTACCATTGTAAAAAGAAAAACTTCTAAAATAATTTTTGTTAAGCATCAAATAATAATAATGATGATGACAAAATAATAAATAATAATATTTGTAGTAATATTTCAATTTCAGTAGCATCAAATAACAGAGTTTTAGCCCAATAACAATTATATTGTGAGCTTCTTCAGTCATGGCCATTATTTCTCAGAGCAGAGCCCAGTAGGGCCATACACAATCAGACTGCCAGATCATACCATCAGGCATGTTGGATAGCAAAACTGATTTAGAATAACTTCAAGTCCAAACAAGTCTGACCTCTTATCAGAACAAACCACAGCTTTGGACATTTTACAACATTACCTGACCATCGGTCCTGATATGTGAGACATTGGCAATGACTATGCAGACGATCAATAGAAAGTGGCATGTTTGAAAGTCACCAATGATGCAGCTGAAAAAGGAGTGGCCTTAATTCAAGAGTTCAATGGAGTTATTCAAGAAATTCAATTCAAGAACAGAAACTGTTGCAGGTGAAACACCACCATGACTTCCCAAATCCTAACAAGAGACTGAAATAAAAACAAAAAGTTGCGAAGTATCTCATGTGATTTGTGTGTAGCGTAAACAATTATGTCATACCGTATTTCCCCAACAATAAGCCCTAATTAAGAATGTCAGCCGGTATTTACAAGCGTACCACAGATCGGTTGCAACACTCAATAACATATTGAAGTTAATAACATAATATCAGTAAAAGTTTAGTGAAATATTAATATAACAAATTACTAACAATGAAAATATAAATTTCTGTAAGCATTTGTATGTGAAATATTGGTGAGTAAGCAGATATTGTAAACAGACAACCGGTTCTAGAACACAGCCAGATACCGTCAGGTTGCGCTTATGAATCTTCTTGATTTAATGCGTCTCATTTGTAACAGATTTACCATTAATTTTTATTTTGACAAGATGAGTTCCAAACTAAAAAGCTATTTCATCGAATGCAAGAAAGGAATCATGGAACACTCATGTGACAAGAATGTGACAGCTTTCTGCAAAGAGGGTTGCGTGCCTGGGAATGACAGTGAAAGCAACAGTCGTTATGTGTCGCGTTCGAAATCGAAAACCCTCTATGCTCGCCAAAGTCTTATTTTGACTCATGTTATGACATTAACATGACTAAGTTTTATTTAACATAACTTATATTACAGTTTTTGTAACTGTTTTTGTGTTATAGATTATTATGTAATAAGTAATGCATCAAAGATACATTGGGGTGCATTTTATATTGATATTGAATGCAGGCATTTATAGAAAACCATTAGAAGGGTTAAGAACTAAGCCTCTTTGTTAAACACTGTGACAAAAATGGTTAGACTGTTAGCATAATAAGATGAGGACCAAGTGATAGTCTGCTAATGAATGAGATAAAGAGAATAGGAAGACTCAGGCTACAACTAAGAGATACATGTGAATACAAGTGATAGCTAAAACTCTTTCTGAGCTCTGGCAGGAATCCTCAGAGAGGAGACCCCTTCTTTGAGCGTTTCAGCCCTTAAATCCTCTGACACTCTCGGGGGCCAGGCTGCACCCGCCGATCAGACGAGTGTCCCTGCCGGTGATGTAATGACTAATCTTGACAAGTCAACGAACAGAGATACAATGCACAATCCAACAACTTGAATGACCGACGAAATGCAGGACAACCACCAACGAAGCCTGCCCCAGCTGGTTATATGGGCCTTATTCTCGCCGACTTTCCAGGGGACTCACATTGAAGGCTCTACCATTGGTTGAATGGTGGCATCGTGCCGACTTGTCAGGAAACTCCATTGGGAGTTCTCCTCTTGGCTTGCTTGTGGAATCACGCCAACTTGATGGGAGGATTTGCTGTTCACTGATTAGCTGGCTAGCGAAGCAACGCTATTGGCTGATTTTGACTAAGTTCGCTTTTATACTTGCACGGCGATACGTGCCGGTTCCAAAGGTGGCTCCTCGAACTATTCGTCTGGTAGGCCTGCCATGTTGAGGGAGATCATTTGCAATCTCTCTTGGCCCATATTCACTGCGAAGCCACTTCTGCAGCTCTGGACATGTCTGCCAAGGCCTTCGATCTGATTTTACTAGTGAGGCCAATTTCTCTTAGGAAAGTATAGGTGGATTGACCGACCATACCTCTTGCTCCGACCTCGAAGGCAAAGAACCACACTTTGTACCCTTTTTTTCTGAGATTTATTATTAAATCTATGTAACTTTCTTCTTTTAGAGTGTTGCTCTGTCCGATCCTGTGTTTCCATGGCACCATCAATTCCACCAATACAAACGTGTCTGTCTTTGTTGCTGACAAAACCATGTCCGCCCTCTTGCCGCTTTCATCCAGCACCTGGAGATAGTGCCTTAACCCTTCCACATCGGCCAGAATTTCCCAATCGTTGGCATTTTCAAGGATGTCTCCTTTTGGCTCTGCATCTGTTCCTTGCAAACTGGGAGGCGCCTTCGTGCAGGAAATAAACTCTTTTCTGGAAAGCAGATTCCTGAGCATTGGCGCCGGAGCAGGCAGCCTTTAAAGCCTCAATTACAACGAGGAGGACCTGTTTGTGGCACCAAGTGAAGCCGAACAGGACACGTCTGAGAGTCTGTCTCTCTCCGCAGAGCTTGCATTTGGCGTCCTGGGTGATTTTCCATCTCTGCAAGTTGTTGCACAAGGGCAGCACATCATAAATTGATCAGACGACAAAAGCCAGTCTGAGTGGAGACATGTTCCACATTTCGTTCCACATGATCGATCTCTGCACAATGTCTTCCCACGTAGTCCATTGTCCCTGTTGGGCCTGCTGCACCGCCTTTGAGATTCTTTTACTCTCCAATTCTCTCCGACATTCTTGCACCACTAGCAAGGCTCTAACTGAAGCGCTCGATTTGGACCATCTTATGAAGTGATTCCAGCCGACGCTGTAGCGGCCATGCTGGATTTGGCCCTTTATCTCTTAGAAATTCAAGGCTTTTTCTGCTTTTTTGATTTCCTCTTGGGCCTTGAGTTTCCTTCTTGATCTGAGCAGCGGTTTGATCTCACGGATATTTGGATCTGCGGAATTGTTGAACATCAACTGCTTTTGCTGTACAGAGCAACCGAGGACAAACCCGGCGGAAATCCCAGCCATACTCTGATTCGCCGACTGATGCTCTTCTCCAGTGTTCTTCCGATGCAGTAAGGATTCTTTGGTCCGCTACGAAGAAGGACACAGTATAAACAGAAACTGGTAGATAGCATTTATATCAATCCCTATATCCTGTGGCTATCAAGACATTTCATGATCAAATTCTTTGGAAAGGAAGCCGCTGCTGTTTCTCCATTCAGCGTTAACAAATAAATGTTATTCAGTTTTCTAAATAAAATGCAATAATAAGGATGAAGTCTTTATAAATGCATTCTTTCACAACATTTGATATTTCTCATATTTCAAACTCAGCAAAAAGAACTAGTTTACTTAATTAAAAAAGCTGCATTGTTGGAGGCTTCTTAAACTTACCAAGACACCTGTAAGGAACTACTGTAAATCTGTGTTGGCATTCTTCCTCACCAAAATTGCACCAATTATTAATTGTTACTTGATGTGTGCTTTCAACAACATTCCGGATGTCCATTTTTGGAAACACCTGATAATTAAAGATTTCAAATAACATATCCATAGTTTAAACCAATATATTATATTAATATCATTAATTATTACAAATTTCAACATCTCAGCAATATCATTTTGATAATTATTAATGGCCATTCCAATTTCTACAGTAAATATAAAATATCTAAAGACCAAGCTAGATAAATAAATTGAAAACAGGAAGAAATGAGTCATGGGACTGATTTCAATGTAACTAAAAAAGTTAATTTGCCTGCTCGCTTGAGTTATAATGCTTTTATCAGTGATGTTTTTGGAATGATTCAAAACCAAATTATTTGCAAGTGTTTTAAAAATTGTAAAAATCAAAATCACTTTATTTGAAACATGAAATAATTCAGTTGGTTCAGAGGGTAGCGTGCCTGCAAACGACGATTAAAGCAACAGTCGTTACATGTCCTGTTTGCGACCCAGCTTGCATCGACACAAATGCCCCATGGATGCGGCACTATACAAATGGTTGAGCGCCCTTGAAGCTTACGCTTATGGCACTATACAAATAAACATTTATTATTATTATTATTATTATTTTTATTATTATTATTATTAATTATTACATAAGCTATGGTGAGTATTGGAAATAACATGCCTACTTGCCTTATATAAAGTGAATGATTGTATTGTGATATGGTATTATTACTGTTTATAATTAAATTAATTCAGTTTTTTTCAAAATAAACATATTTCCAAACATGTTTGTGAAGTTAAGTCATTGATTGTTCTAGCTAATTAGGGTCAGGTTATTGTGGGGTGGGCAAACATTTTCAAGTAGAAATTGCATTGCAATATATGTTTCCTATAAAAGAAGTGGAGATTCATTGTTCTAGGAATAAGTTATTTAGGGAGTTGGTATGCCTCCTGAGTGGTTGCGATGTGATTTTCTTGTAGTATGTTTGAGTTACAGGCAGTTGCGTGGTTTATTTCAATTGTTTCAGACGAAATAAATCAAAGTCCTGTTTTTCTGTAAAGTTGAGTCTGATACAAAAGACCTAAAAGTAAACTTTATTTTTATCAGGACCACATGCATATTTTGAATATTTCAATTATCATTTACAACATATCAAAATATGAATTAATGATAACAATCATATATTTGATATTTGACAGTCACATTGTATTGCACATCTACATTTTAAAATACAGTTGTAACAACTCCTAATTTGGTAATAAGATTTTACTACCCATGATTATTTCAACAAAAGTTTATTGATACCTATTAGGCATCGGTAGTCAAGCACCGTTTGACCCCCCAACCATCTATTTGACGAGTCGAGTCAAATCGGGAGACAGTCCGAACATGAATTTTCAAAAACCATTTGACTCATTTTGACACGCTCATCAAGAAATATTTTCACATTAAACGAATCAAATCGAGACAGAACTAAAATTTCATCTATGACTTATTATTAATTTTGACTCGTTTTTAGTACAAAAATGTTTTATCTATTTAAAAACTTTGTTCAATATAAACTAGTTTTAAATTTTGTAATTCTCGAACACATTTCCTTTTGAAAGTAACAAGTGTCAGCACACTAACGTTTCCCATTCTTACTCTCCTGTCTGATCGACTGTTTTATTTTTAGAAATTTTTGCAATTTTTACAAGTTATGTCTGATGTTGAATCAAGAATTTCTCTTGCTAAACAGAAGAAACATCGAAAGATGAATTCCCTGTCAATTTATGATAGTCAGAAATTCATAAAAAAGTTAAAGTTATCCAATGAAGACTTTGAGGATGGCATTGAAGAAAGCTAGGAAAGAAACAGGGAACAAATCCCATGTACTTTCAGGAACATCAATGACAGGAAATTCTATCACTACTTTTGTTAACTTGGATTGTGAACAAATAAAAATATCACTTTAGAAAAATTCAAATAATATACATTAAAATCATTATGTCTACAAAGAAAATCAGCTGTAAGGAACCATTCTGTTCAAAACAGACCATAACGAGTCAAAATGGCCCATGATGAGTTAAAATGGATTATAACGAGTCGAAACGAGCTTTGGTTCGACTTTTGGTCATGCCAAAGTTTTGTCTGTCCACAGGTCTCTAATATCTATTACAACAATAATGAAAAAGAAGGTACTTAATTTACATGCAATCCGGCCACAAAGTACAGATTGTGTTAATAAACTTTCTAACATTAAGTATTATACCAATTGCAAACAAATAAGTGGTTAAGTTGAATACTCTATCACTTTTCCAAAACCTTTCCCATCTTGGCAAAAATACAACAAGCATTTTAACATATTAATTGGATTCCCAGGGTAGGTCCTCAGCCTCAAGTAGTTTGTCTAGCTGCACTCCACTGCAGTTACATTACATTGATCAAATGCATTTGTTATGTATTAATTCAGACTTTTATACTACACATTACTTTTTCATGTACTCTTTTTCTATCTCTGCATTCTCAGATGCAAGGAAGTCGTTTCAGCTTTTTCCAGTAAACTATCATAAAACTTGTAAAAGAGGTGACCTTTTTCCTTTTATCCTAAAATCGGGCAACCCAAAAAGTCTGAATTTCTCTTGATTGAGGTTGATAACAAAGATAGTTAATAAAGAAGTAGTAAACACAAGTTTTATATGTGTTTTTTTTTATATGTCTTGAAATGATGGAATTGTAACCATTACTGAAATTGCATATAAGCATTGGAAATAGTTTTAAGAAGTTTGAAAAAAAAGCAAAATTGCACTGTTAACACGTTAAAAAGTTCCATGTATTTTAAACATTTATTTTCTACCCCGGCCCTAGCTAAAAATGTGACACTACATTTTGTAAAAATAAGTCATACAAATCACAATAATATCTGTTATCATTAGTTGATATCCCTATTTTAAACAAATAAATTTATTAAAATGTTGTTATAATAACAAAAACATTTCTAACTAATATTCATAATAATCTATTACCATAAGTTTTTTCATAAGTCTTAATTATTCAACAATTATTCATTATTTATTAGTAAACAAGGTATGGTGACAACATTAGCATGTAGGCACAAATTATAAACTTTCCTTAACTGATTTGGGAGTTGTCCATAAGTGACTTCAATTTTGATCTAATTTATACCCCCACTCTCCCCAAATTTGTCACAAATGTTCTGATTCCCTCCCCTCCCAAATGAGTGATGTCATTTATGGATGGTCCCTTACATAATTATTTTAACCCTCATCTGGTTCTTGCCAAAAAGTTATATTCCTGGTTCTTGGGGTTCAAATTGCAACCTATCTGTTTTCATTTAATATTAATTCAGAGACTTTTTTGCAAAGTTACTTTGAACAATATGAATTTTATTTATTTTAAATTTATGCATGTGAAAGAAAAAAAACACCTTGAAAGGTGATTAAAACGTTTATAAACAATATTTTTATCAAGTAAAAATTAATTAAATTAATTAAAAATATAGTATATACTCATTTGATATTTAATTTTAATTATAAAATTTTTCAATTTGTCAAATATGATCTGTTGACAGAGTGTGATAGACAAGCAGGTCTAGACCTTCAAACTCGTGCAGACACAGGTGAAAATATCCCTGTAATTTCTTCACTTTAGCTGGTCTTTTATTCATTATCTCAAGTTCTCCAGAGTTTAGCTCGAGATGTTGAATTGCATTGTTGAATAGGTCTCATACCTTGAGAAAGCAATTCTTCTGCCAGAGCAATGCTTGTGGTTAGGTTATTTCCCACCAACTTGTGTACCAAGGTATACCATTGTTTTCAAAAGACTTTGCATCCTGATTTCGATCTCTGACTTCCTGTGGTTGCCTCACAAAATAAACCAATCCAGGAGCTCTTGGAATGTACTGCCTAGATCAGGAGTGTGCAACATTTTCAAAAGTTGGGCCACATTTGAACTTTTTGTATGTTTTATGTATGATGTCGACATCAAATCTAAAGCCAGAAATGTCTTCTATTTTGGCAGGAAACAATTTCAACATTCCCACTAATGCAGATGTTCATGTGTAGTGTTTCAGTGTTATTAAATAATAACTGAATAAAATAATATTAAATATATAATTATAAACAACATCTATATTTTTATTCATTTTTATTTGGACCTCAAGTGTTTAGTCAGCCCCCTAACTTCTTTTTGGTAGTTAATGCAGCTCTCAGCTGAAAAGTTTGGAGACCCCTAGAAGATAGCTGGCATAATTTTAAAAATAAGATTACAGTAGCAAAACAAATCGCAGAATGCACCCCACGAAACAGATGAGGGTTAAAATCTGAGCAGGCCCTAAATTATTCTCAGGCTCCTGAGCAAAGCATAAACTGTAAGAAAATTCAAGCCTAGAAATATATAAATGAATGAACAGTGTACTAGATTAAAATTCTCACTTTGTTACAAAATGCTAATATGCTCGAAGGATCTTTGAGACAGCCAGTTGTCCCATCCAAAACCCATCCAGAAGAAGTCAAATACATAGATGGTCTATCACACATAAATGCCACCATGGGATCATAGTTTTCTTCGAGGGCCTGTTAATATGTTCGCTATAATTCTTACATATGAAATGTCAAGCATCAAAAACATAATTCTGTGAACTGTTCAGAAAACTACACATGTGTTAAAAACTTTTGCTAAACAAAAGTTAGGTCAGTAACAAGAAAAATTAGAGCACGTAATATATAAAAAAATCTATCCTTCTAGATGGCATCAGTTTTCATGGAGGCATTACATATATTAATTTGCAAAAAAATATGATAATCAGACAAATTCATAAAGTGACTTACAGAGACCAAAAAAATGTGTGCAATATTTAGCATACAAATATTATAAGGCAGCACCTTCCACAATCAAAATATCAACTATTTTTCGCATATATAAAATGTTATAAATCTTGACATTACATTCAGTAATATTTCATCGGTTAAAAACAAAAAAAATGCGCACTTCATCAAAAACTAACATTAGAAAATGTGCAAGCCAATAACAGCAGAGCAACACCAGAAACCATCTTGTCCACAAAAGAACGCAGAATGAGACCTCCGATCCTCTCGATTTATTCCGAGGTGTCAGATGCACCGGCGCTAATCTAATACGGGCGTACGCCCGAATTGATTTTCACATTAACATATATTTAACATCAGCTGCTTCTAAATCCAAAAATAGAAATGACTCAACTCTAAAATGAAGCCTTTACCTAAAGAATTTCAAACTTAATTAAATCAACTGTTCTGACACAAATTTCACAAGTTTTTATCTTCAGGCAGGTCCTCTATGAATGGATTTGAATAGCCATTGCATGTAACCGAATAATCATGTCCCAAAAAGATAGATGAATCACAACTATATTGCACAATATTGATCATATAAAATAAATTTACTGCCAGGGGACGTAATTTTTGGAGATAGGGGGCAACAGTATATCGGCTGGAGTTTTTTGCAGGAGTCTTTTACTCTTCAATTATTCATGAGATTGTCAATAGGCGTGGTCTTTCCAATAATGAAATAGAAAATGATTTCTAGAAAACAACCAAAAATCTTATTTGCAGAATTTTAAAATCAAGTCACAGCTGCATAAGTTCTGTCGTGTCACAAATTCAAAAATATAAATAATAAAAAATTATAAATATTTGAAAACATTTGTAACACACTTCACCAGCCTATATAAAATAGCTATTTCCAGACATGTTACCAAGCCTGTAGCAAGACGTGATAGCAATGGAGAAGATATGGGATCTCCAGGGAAGTCTCCTTTGTTATACGGATGCCTCGAAGACGACGGACAACAAGGCAGGAATAGGGATCCACATCCCGAAGAAAAACGTGAACAACTTAAGCCTCAGGACATCAAGTCACAGCTGCATAAGTTCTGTCGTGTCACAAATTCAACGTGTATCGCAAGTAGGAAAAAACCGTCTCTACAACTGAATAAAATATATTTTTTAAATAGTGAGAAACTAGTGATAAGTTAGGGATGCCGGTATAGAAGAAAACAAGAGTGCCAAGGCAGCATGTTCATAATTAAATATAAAGGGACAAGTTAAAAATTTATTGATCTGATAAATAATTTTAAAAAATGGTTCAGAAATCCATTTGAAATAAAAAAGACATTTTTGTAGGGGCGGATTTAAGGATGTCCCCCATCCCGTCATTTTTAAAGTCTAAGGAAAAAAGACTTCACGCATGATAATTTGTAAGCAATACTTCAAAGGACGATAACGAACTTGTTAACCAATGCCATGTTGCAAAGGTTTTCGCTTAACAAGTCTCTGTGTCTCATAACTCCCTAAATATGGAAATCACATGTTTTACATGTACATTTAAAATGTACAAATCTTAAGAGACATTTTTAAACATTTAGAGATCAATTCTTGTAGTAGATGATGAAGTTAAGCAGATGTACCATGCTGTGAGACACAGCTTCATTGTTGAGTTCCAAACAGCATATCAATTATAACACGAAATTTCATGAGATTTCAAAGTTAAAGTCTCTCTTTCAAAAACCATAAATGGATCATTGATCTGAACATGAATTGTAGCTCATGTATCATAGGCTTTATAATTTCATTGAAAGAAATAAGGATTTTTTAAATAAATTGAAACTCTAACATCAAATACAATTATGAGTAACAAATAGTTGAATAATTATGACAAAAATAAATTAGTGCAAAACCCCACAAGTTTCTTATAGTTGCCATCAATTAATTTCAGCTAAATTCAAGTTGACAACCCAAATTCAAGAGCCGTACAATGCAATGATTAACTTTGATAATTCCTTGTCGGTTAGCTCCGCAGTAGAAATTTCTAAGTTCATATAGAGAAAAGAATATCGGCCCTAGACTGAGCCCTGTCGAACTCGATTTGAGATGCTCCCAGTAACCGTCATGGCCACCAGTTGATAATATTTGTTTTCTGGCAGTTTTACCTAACTGGCCCATCCAAGGACCACTCCTCGGAGGGAGTCTATTTTTCTTACAGGGTAGTGAAAAGCCCTATCGCAAGAAATATACCTTTCGCTGCAATGCAATCTTGCGAGAATTTGCTTTAGCTACCGCCGTTTTGGCAGCTGCTACCACTTCCTTTAGGACCTTATTGTATCACCACGTGCACCGACCATTGAGGGCATATTCGCAACTTGAGAGCATAAGATGAAGCGTCTCGAAGCTGCCGCAGAGTTCACATATACAGTCTTCCGTCAAACCCCATCTTCGCAAATTGTCCTTAGAGGGAAGTTCATAAATCAATCTTATCAGAAAGGCCAGATGGTATTGGAGACAACCTCTATATCTCGTACCAACGGATGGAACGCTGAACCACGTTTTCCCATGCGTTCCATCTACCCTGCTATGCCTGCTGCACTCTCTTAATAACTCGATCTCTTATCAAATCTCTCCTCTTCTCCTGAATAATAAGCCTTGCCCTAACCGCAGGGCAAGACTCAGACTTTTTGCGAAGTGGTTCCACCCAACAGCCTTGACGACCCGAATGAATAAGACCTCGCACTTCTTCTTCAGTTCCGCAACTGACTTATCAATTTCATCCTGTGCTGAGAACTTCCTTTTAGGAAGAAAACAGTGGTTCGCAGGATCCTGATGTCCGCAGAGTTATTCAACATCCACTGCGTTCTTATTTTAGAGACCTCATACTCTTCTACCAGGGAACGATCGTCAATGGTCACAGCAGCCTTGGGAGAAGCACAAACTAGAACAACCAAACTTTAAACCTTCCCTGCTTTCAAATTTGCCTTCAAATCTACAACAGCCTGTTCGACAGTGCTGCTCTCTTAGCTCCTACCGTTCAGCGAATCATTAAACACTTAGCCTAGGCTCTTAACCGGTTCCTCGGAAACTGTAGGAACCCGTTGACCCGCTACAACGAACAAGATGTCGCTGCAGACTTATCCTTTAACAAGGGCAATACTTCTCGACTTTGCAGGTTTAAAAGCCACTCGACACCACCCAAGAAGGCCACTTGTTCTCTTGTTCAGAGTGTTCTGAACAGCCGGTTTCCTATTCAGTGCTAGAGTGGTGGCATCCATAAACGCTTTTGCCGAAGGCATGTAGATACCCTTACCAAAAACGCGCCTCTGAAACATTAAACCCGGCTGCGTTGGTTGTATCGCCAGTATAAAAGGGAGGGTGATATTGCGCACCCCATTGCAATACCCACCTCCAGAGGAACCCACTTAGTATGTGTACGTCTTGGTCGAGAACCTCATCAAAAACCCGTCAAAATACGTATGAATAATCTGAATTGTGTGACGCGGCACATGATGAATCTCCAACGTTTTCCATATGAGTTGGTGTGGTACCGACCCGTATGCATTCGCCAACGCACAACGTACAAACTCAGGCGGCGTCTCTTGGCTCTATGCAAGCCTGGAACACCTCCCTTCTGAATCGATGTATCAACGTACTTATTGGACAAAACATACTCGGTGAGTCTCGATGCAATCAAAGAAATAAATATTTTCTCTTCTACATTCAACAGCAAAATAAGTCTGTAGGTATATAGACGTCTGCGATTCTTCACTCATCATCTACAATGCCTGACTGCCAAGCCCTTTTTATGAAGGAGTGCAGCAAGTACAGCACCTTCGGGCATGTTTTATACAAAAGGTAAAGAATTCCATTGGGATCAGGCGTCCCTAGCTTTCCTAATAACTTGCCTCACTTCCTCAATCGACGGAGATGTCAAGCTAAAAACACGGAAAAGCATGGAAAAGTTGTGTTCCAAGAAAGAAGCCGATGATCAGACCATTGATATCAGTTTTTTTTTAACAACAAGATGTGTCGGCCCATCTACCTCCAGAATAACAGTTTCGGTCATTACGACGTACAAGATGGATTCTGAAGTGATGAATTGTTATTCTGAATAGTTGATATCAAACCTGCTCATAATAACTCCGAGAAAAACTTTTGTCCTATAGGACCAGTTCAATAGAATGACTCATAAATAAACTTGGGTACCAAAGTATTTGAATTTTGTTGATGTGAAGTAAATATTTGGGAGACCTAGCTGATGTTAAGACCTCCATGATTCGAACGGAAACCAAAATTCTGTGCAGACCCAACACGAGGATGTGGGCAACAGACAACTGCAAATCACTGCTGACGCAGTTGAAAGAAACCAATTCACCCATCGCCATGCCATATTTCAGCCGAGGAACTTTAAAAAAGACAATCAATTGGTATCTGCGTATTGGTAGCGGGAGGATGGAGTGGTCCATGATCAAATCCTCTCAGAGTAGTTCTATATGTAAACCAGATCCAAAAGCAGGTTGATACTAAGAATATGGCCTTCAAGCTCTCAAAAAGTTATTCAAAAAGCGGCGTATGAGAGGAAAAATGAATCAAGACAAAACACCTAGAACACTGGGCACTCCCCAAGGAGAACCTAATGCTGTTAAGGACAATAAGAAGCGCAAAAATAGAAAAATGCAGCTTTATAGCTTTTATACGAATTTTAAGAAACGTCAGTGTTTGTCAAAAGAATGATGAAAATAATGCATAAAAAGAATAAAAAACCGGAAAAAACCATAAGTGTATTTTTAAATCTAATTTAGGCATTTATGTTTTCCGAAAGTAACATATAACACACATTATATAAGTCGCATATAAGTTTATTTATCTGCATAAAAAATAAATTTGGTTCAAGAGACCATTGATTTTAGTTTTTTAATTAATTGATACTAAGAAGGGGCGCTTTGTCAGGGCCAATCAAGTCAAATCAACAGCTCGTCAAAGGCTTCAGGTGTTGCCGAGCGAATGGAACCTTTTTTTTTATTATACCGATATGACATATAGGACATATGCACAGTAGAATAAACACTAAGTTTTGGACTAGATGGGATGATGTTCATAGTAAATCTTGGCAGTTTTAAGTAAGCAAAAAATAAATATGGCAGTATAGGTTACAAAACTTAGAAATAGACTTTAAGTTTGTTGTTTGCACATGGATAGAAAATAAAGCTGCGAAAGAGAAAGGCGTGCGGTGACGAGGTTTATGACAAGCTATTAAGTGTAAATACTAACAAAGTTGATTCTCAACTGTAACTCTAATTAATTTTGTCTTTATGACAATAACGATAACTTAGTAAATAATAAATTATTAAATAGAATGTCCAGTCAGTTAACTGAAATTTGTACCAGCATGTATAAATAATTTCTCTCAATTTTTTGCTGTATGCTGTCAGTCATCCCTCCTGCTAAAAATTTGGTAATTGTTTTGTACCACGTTATCAATTAAATAATAAGTGTAAACTTAACGCAATTATATGAATCAACTTTACAGAAGTTGCAGCAATATTCGTCAGTGAAGGTGGCGAACCACCAATCAAGAAGTTTCAACAATTTTAATTAACATATTTATATGGTTACGAATGAAAAATATTGTAAGTCAGGAAATGCGTTTCTGTGCAACTTCAAACTTCGATATTATAAGAAAATTCAGCTGCCCATACGGGACCCCAAAAAAAGCGGGCCACTGGGCACTCTCCTTCAGCACCCTTCAGCAATGACCCTCTTGTAGTATATATAGTTTTCAATGTGTTAGCGATGAATTTCAAATCAAATGATTTAAGATCAGGAAATAAAATTCTTTTTGTCATAACACAAAAACAGGGGTTGTTTGATTTTGTTCATTTCAAATCTCTTTTTGATGAGAGATGATTGTTTTTCTAATTTAAAATTCACGAAATCATCTAAAATTTAAAATATTTAAATATCTTTATCTCTGACTTTATCATTAGATAATCGACACCATGAATGAAAGCCGTAAAATTGCTATGATAACCAAAATAAAAACCATTTGTAATTTGCTACCGCTGCTTGACGTTAACAAAACTAGTTTAGCAATTTCTAAAGTACTTACTTAGTTGTAAGTTTATTTAAATTTGTTATTCAAAAGAAAACGCAAATTCAGTTTCTGTGTGCTCCGGCACGATGGATACAAATCCTGAAATATTTTGACTCTCTCTTCACAAATATTTCTACGCTTTAGAGGTCTGGACGATGCGTTAGTCGGAATTCTGCCACCCGCGGAAGATTGGCGGGTTGGTTGGTGAAGTTCTTAATACAAAAATTAATTATGAATAAATGTTTTACAAGCAATTATTCACCCAAATTAAAAAAATAAGCTGAAGCAATAGAATTTCAATGAAATTCATTATTTTTAACTAGATTAAAAAAATTTGAACATTATTAGATTAGAATCATGTGATTCATCTTCAAGTTGAATGAAAATTTCGAGTTGCCTATAAAATAACTACATACTACTTATGTACTTAATAATTAAAATTCGTGTACTTGATCATGTACGTCTGAGGCTAAATAAAAGCTGATCGTCGAAGTCTTCCATAAAGACTTCACTTATTATAGTATAATCTTGTAGCCGAACTTTTTATTTAAAAAATGTTTATTAATACTTAATCTCTCGAGCAATTATTCAAGTGATGAAGTTATTCACATCGAAAATTTATTATTGTATATATTGGAAAGAGATGCAAATATAACCCGCAGATTGTATTTTGGTGTACACATGCAAACTGTTGAGACTCCTAAAGTCGATATTTTCGTCCTCTCATGCTTGCTCAATATCTTCTCTGTTCATTATAAGAATATTCCAATAGTCAGTAGTTCCTCATGGTCACAACTGGACAACGCATTTTCTTAGAATTTTAAAATAATGTTGTTCTCAGGATTTCGTAATAGATGGATGTGAAAAAAATCATATCTATAAATATTGGACAAAACAGGTGAGAATTCAGCCATATTGAATATCATAATTATTGTTATAATTGTCATCATTAGTGCATAAATTTATGTAAAGAAACTAGACACTGCGAGAAAAAGAGGTATGTGTTCATAAAATAATTCCTTGTAACCAGCGTAACATTTGAAGGAAATGAGTTTGTTTACGAATCGAAGCAAAAAACATTTGCGCAATTCTTCGTCCATATTGGAAATGATAGAATTGTTTCTGATGTATGATGTGAGAGTTATGCTAAGGAGAGAAGGAAGTCTTGCTGACAAGAATCATGCTGTTTTGTTTTGTAAACAATACTAATACATCATTGAAGCCCTGGTTTTTTCAAATTTGACAAGACAACAACAAGATACAACAGAATATCCTTGATTAAGACTATATTGTTCGGGTTTAAATTCTTTGCTAATTTTAAACTATTTGCAAGTTTAGTCATGAATGCAGTTATTTTGTTACACTTCCATCATTTCAAGGCTCATTTACACATATATAACTTGTTTACTATTCCTTCATTAAAATCAGAGTCTCAAAAGAAATTCAAATTTTTGGGGTAGCCTGACTTTTTTATTCTAAAAAGGTGACCTCTTATAGTACCGGTAAAAATGACAAAAATGAAGTGTAAGTGGGAAAATACCACTCACATTAAACGCGCATTATGTTCGATTTTACCTACTACACACTCCATATGAGAGCTACAATCGTATGCGTTTTATGACTATACAATTTTAAATGGTGTTACCGCATGCCATAAACTTCAGATACACAGTCCGGACGGAAACCTTAAGGACACCCATATTTTTGTGGCAATTCGTTAAATATTAAGTTCAATATATTCGATCAGAGAAATTGCCAAAGAGCTCAAGCGATCCAAGACATTTATCTGGCACAAAAGTGTCGTTTTCCATTAACGAGTTCATTTCCTCAGACATGGCTTGTTTCCAGTATCTAGATTCTGAAGAAGATATGGCTTCATTGTACGTATTTGGCACATCAGACATTTTATAGCAGTAATGAACATTAAGATTAATTGAGTCATCATCCAGAATATAGTCACTCAAATACTTTGGTTTGTTCGTGTTTCGTTTAGGATATTTGCGAACAATCGAATCTGAATTTGAGGTATCCTGGGTTTCAGTTTGTGCAATTTCATCACTTCTTACATCTGCCTTTGTTTCCGTTTCAACTCCAGTCAGTTTTTGATCAATGTAGCCGTCAGAAAAATCACTAACAACTTCACTTTCATTTGAATCAAATTTGTTCGTGAAACGCACGCACCTTGATTTTTTCACAACTCCAGAATTTTTGAAATACACGAGATAAGCTGGACTTTCATGATCATACCCTATGAATACTGCTTTCTCGCTTCTTGGGTCAAGTTTCTTCTTATCTTGTACAAAAGCATAGCATGTTGAACCAAAAACAGACATGCGGGACAGGTCAGGCTTCTTGCCGGTCAAATTTTCATATGGTGTTTTACCAGTTCGTGGGCAAAAACATCGATTACGTGTGTATGCCGCAGCACGCACAGCGTATGTCCACAGTTCCTTTGGTAGTTGAGATTGGATTAGTAAACATCTCGCCATCTCAAACAATGATCGCCAACTTCGTTCAACAGGCGCAGATTTTTCATGTTTTATCTGATGCTTCAGCAATAGTGATTTGAAATCTCTATTCGTGAATTCTGTTCCATTGTCGGTTCTCAAACGTTTAACTTTTGCGATAGGTGCACAATCAGCAAAAAACTTCTGAGCAGCATGAACAACATCACATTTCTGGCGCAGGAAATAAACAGTACTGGCTCCAGATAGGTCATCCACAAAACAAACAGCATATTTGAAACCATTTCTTGCAGTAGGTGTGATAGGACCACTTAAATCACAATGAACAAGTTCTAACGGTTCTTTGGCACGCACATCACTTTGCCTGTTGAAAGACTGCGTCATTTTCCCAAGAGTGCAAACTTCACATTGAAATTCTGATTTGTCGGTAATTTTCATTCCATCAACAACAGATTCCAGTTTCAAGATATCTCTGACATTGCAATGACCAAGGATCAAGTGCCACTCATGTAGGCTGTGTTTATTGTTAGTTCTGTCAGCAACATTGTTCAGGTAGTACAGCTTTCCAGACTTGCAAATATTAAAAATAGTACCATTCTGAGCAACAAGTTCTGCACAATGTGGGCTGAAATTTACAGTCGCTCCTTTCGCTGTTGCTGCCTGAACAGAAAAAATATCTTGTCGATATGACGGAACATATAATGCATTCTCTAGGTTGACATCTCTGGGTTTTCCATCTAAACTTTGTAGACAGACTTTTGCTGTACCTCGACCTTGCACGATTCCAATTGATCTAGAGCCATTTGCTAGTTCAATGCAGTGATCATTGGGCTCAAAATTGTCTTCAAAACATACAAACTTTGATTTGTTAGTAACAATATGGGTTGTAGCACCACAATCAACCAGTAGACTGTCACGATCCACGCTTTGACACTCAGATACTTTGAAAAGAAATGAATCTGATTGTCCTCCTGCTTGCTTGTTCTCTATGACAGACTTTGCACTGTGTTGTTTCTTTCTACATTTCAGTGTATTATGCGATGTACTTCTGCATACTTCACACCACTTCTTTTGAACAACTTTCACTGCTGGGTTTTGCTCTTTTCGCATTTTACATTCAAATGATTTGTGACCATATTTGCGGCATGTGAAACACTGTATGGATTTTGCATCATTTAATATAACATGATCCTCATGATCACGTGAGTAGATCTGTTTTTCGTTTTCTTCAAAACTTCGCAAAGCAACTTTAAATTCTGCAAAACTGTGATCTCTATCTTTTTGTGTTGTAACAGTACAGAAAGTCTTGTACGTCAGTGGCAGACCTTTCAGAATCATAGCTATGAGTAAACTTACCACTTCGCCAGCTCTCTTCAACGAAGATGCTGCGGTCTCAGCTCGCAACGTATAATCAGTCGTACTTTCATTTTCGGACTTTGAAAGAGTCGTTAATTCAGTGTACAGAGATATAATTTTGGGTTTTGACTTACCTAGTGTGATGTTCTATCGTTTTATTTGTTCGTAAAAACCAACAACCGTTCCTTTTAATTTCCGCACTTCAACGCCGCCATATAAACAAAGATCCCCTATCGTTACAACATTACATCCCTCCCCTTTTTGGAAAACCTAGTCAAATATTAGTTCACAACAAAGTCTGCAAAGCGGGCGGGCAGTTTATGTTCACGCTTGGAGCGGCGTACAACGTTCTGATCTTGCGGTGTGCTGTACTCGCCTTCCGGAGCAGTTTGCGGCATGACATCACTGGATGTGACATCACCTTCCACCACGTCTTCGGATGGTTCCTTGAATTTTGCATATGACAAGCGGTTATCTATTCCTTTGAAGAGTGACGAGTTGCGGGTGACTGATTGTCCGTCAGTGTTGCGTGTAGCAGTGATCATCGAGTGGTTCTTTGACGTAACTGTGTGTGGTACT
The DNA here is from genome assembly GCA_021613335.1 of Whitmania pigra. Classification (NCBI taxonomy): domain Eukaryota; kingdom Metazoa; phylum Annelida; class Clitellata; order Hirudinida; family Haemopidae; genus Whitmania; species Whitmania pigra. The sequence goes on from JAJTWR010000136.1 coordinate 1,647,037, forward strand.
GGCATGTACGGTGTGAGTGATCTGTTGTGTGTGATTGGTTGTTTCACAATAACCGTGTCACCCACGCTGATTGATGAAGGTTTGACATATCAGTGGCAATTTCAATGCGAGTCATAGCTTTCGGTACTGCATGACCCACGAGGTAGTTGACGTACTCTTCGGCGATTTGTTCTTCACGACTCGATCGGTCACTTGACAAAGTTGGATGTCGTGATAGATAGTCGGCTGGGTTGTCATGACCTGGTCTGTAGATGATGGTTGTCTCATATGGTTGAAGGCGTAGTGCCCAACGCTCGATGCGTGCTGGCGGCTTGCATTTTGGATTGTTGTACAGACTGACTAATGGCTTGTGATCAGTATGAATGGTCACTGGCTTGCCATGGATGTATATATGAAAATGTTCACAAGACCAAACGACTGCGAGTGCTTCTCGTTCTGTCTGTGAGTATCGTTGTTCGACATCAGTCAACGATCTACTGGCGTAAGCGATGATATGTTCTTCGTTGTTATTTCCACGTTGAATCAAGATGGCGCCGAGTCCGACTGGACTAGCATCAGTGTGCATTTCTGTTTGCTTGTCAGAGTCAAAATACGACATTACTGGAGCATTGCATAGTTTCTGTTTGAGTTGTGCGAGTGCAGATTCTTGCTCATTGGTCCACTGCCATGGTGTGTCCTGTCGTGTTAGTCTACGTAGTGGCTCGGAAACTGTAGCATAGTTTGGTATGAAACGAGCACAATAATTAGTCATACCGAGTAGACTGCGGACTTCAGATGCATTGGTTGGCATGTTCATGTTAACAATTGACTGAATCTTCTTCGGGTCTGCCATGATGCCACGCTCAGTGAATACGTTACCAAAGAATTCGAGAGTGCGCTTCGCATAGACGCATTTCTGCTTGTTAAGAGTTAGCCCTTTTTCTCTCAGACGTTGAAACACGGCACGCAGATTGTTGAACATCTCCTGCTCGGTTCTACCGTACACAAGAATGTCGTCACTAATGTTTATTGCGCCCGTTAATCCACTGAGTGTCTCACGAATTGCATTCTGGAAAATCTCTGCAGCGCATGAAATACCGAAATTGAGACGTTTGTATCGACGCAGACCAACATGCGTGGAGAATGTTGTAATGTAACGTGATTCAGGTGCAAGTTCAAGTTGATTATATCCTTGATTTAAATCCAATTTTGAGAAAACTGTTGCACCATTTAGATCACTGATCAGTCAGTTCATTTATAGTAGGCGTAATGTGTCTTTCACGTTTGATTGCTGTGTTAGCTTGGCGCATATCTACACACACACGTTTTTGGCCAGTTTCACTCTTAGGTTTGGGTACGACGACGACTGGACTCACCCACGGAGTAGCTCCTTCTGTCATTTCGATGATGTCGAGCTCTTCGTCATGCTTGAGTTGATCTTCTAACTGTTGACGAACATGGAATGGCACCCGACGATGAGGCTGCGCGACTGGTTGTACGGCGTTGTCGATGTGTAGTTTGACTTGGAAGTCCTTCAGCTTACCAATACCACGAAATAAATCAGCATATTCTGTGACGAGTTCATTGACGATCTGATCGGTGGATGTCGTACGTTCACCGATCGGTTTCACGACGTGCAGTAGGTGTAGTGCTTGAGATACATCCCAGCTTAGGAGAGAACCTTCCTTGCTATCAATGACGTAGAACAGTGTGTCTGACTTTCTGTCTTTATATCTAACCACAGCACGAAAAGTCCCTAGCACCTTGAGAGGGCTTTGCGAACAGTATGCAAATACTTGTTTGTAGTTGCTGTGCAGCTGAGGTACAGGTTTAATTTTAGAAAAATCGAGTTGGCTCATGATGCTTACACTTGCTCCTGAGTCTGCGATGACATCGATTGTAGTGTTGTTTACATTCACTAAGAAGTGTGGTAGATTTCTTTTGGTGTCCAATCGATTTGAATGAACGCTCAGTGCATACACATAACGACTCTGCTCAGATGAATGTTCACTGTTGTCAGATGAACTTCTGTTGCTGTCGGCATTGACACTGCGAACACGATGGTATTTGCCATGACGGGTTTTCGGCAGTCGGCTTTGCGGTCTATCATGTGATATGCTGTCGCGATGTCGCTGATGTGGCGGCTGTTGTGATGCACCATCTTTCGAACGACACTGTGACGCAAAATGATTTGGCTTCTTGCACGAATTGCAGTACTTGCCATGCGCCGGACACGATGTCTTTCCACCCTCGTGTGGCCATGTGCCACCACAGTTGTGACACTTCATGTCAGCTGTTTTCTTGGAATTGTTGCAAATCTGCTTATTGCGATTCAGACTCAGTTTGTTAACATGCTCATTCTCCATACTCTTTGCTTGGATATCGGAGAGTTCTAAACTACGACCAACATCTATGAGTTTAGTGAGAGTCATGTCAGGTTCACATAGGGCTTTACGGCGTAGTGTACTTGATAAACAACCTTGGATGATTTGAGATTTTATCTCACGATCAACATTGTCGAAAGAGCATGAGGTTGCCAGTTGTTTCAAACGGGTGTAGTAGGCTGTTAGTGGTTCATCTGTTTGTTGTTTAGATTGTCGAAACGTGTAGATCTGGTATTCGACGTTTTGCTTTGGTGTGAAAAACTTGTTGAGAGCAGTGACAGCCTTTTCGAACGGATCCTCTCCCTCTGCAGCTTCGGCATCTGGAAGAGTATCAAGGATGTCGTTGACTTCCTCACCCGCGTAGTGGAGTAGGAGAGCTCTTTGACGTTTGCGATCAACAATATTTACGGCCACCATCAGGTTGCGAAAGCGAGAAACCCACTTTGTCCATCGAACTCCTGCTGAGTCGTGTGAATAGACTACAAACGACGGAAACGTTGGTAGTGCTTCAGCCATGGATTAGATAATGGTGTTATCGATAGTAGCTTTCGATGACTTCGATAACGCTCGGAGGCCAGACAACAGCGTCTATCCGAAATGAACAAACTTGCGATTTTTGTCGATAAAATTGGTGCAAACTATTTGCGAAGGTCCGTTTCGAAATTCTCGTCGCCAATGTGATGTTCTATCGTTTTATTTGTTCGTAAAAACCAACAACCGTTCCTTTTAATTTCCGCACTTCAACGCCGCCATATAAACAAAGATCCCCTATCGTTACAACATTACACCTAGGTAGTGTTCCCGCAGGATTTCTAGTGCTTTCTTTCTCTGGCATCTCGTATGACTAGTGATAGACTTCGATCATCTAGACATTGAATAAGTTCGGCGAATGCCTCGGCATTTTTTTCAGCGTCTGGTTCTTCAGCACATACGAACACATCGTGAAGTTTCTGTAGTCTCATGAATCCCAAGAATTTGACTTCCCATAATTCATACCTTCTTTCATCACCATCAAACATCAAACGCATCCTGGGCCCATAACCTATTGAGTTTGTCATAACTAATGTCTGATGATGGAATAAATACAAAGTTGTATCAGAAGGTTAATGTAGTTTATTTAAACTAAATAAACATCTAAGAAACGACTAAGAAACTACGTACGAACTCGACTCGACGAACTACACGACAATGGCAATCAAAACAGTTTAGAACTAGCTAAGCGTCCCCAGACAACAAAACATAGATACATATATCATATTAAATCACACATAGTTTAAACTCAACAGGCTCCTGAGAAATATGGTGCCATAAATGATTATAGAAGGCCCTAAAAACTTATGATTCGTCAGCAGAGACTCCTGGTAAGAAAGGCTTCTAAAGAAAAATTTTCAGCATATCAAATGAGAAATAAACTTGATTTAACAATTTGTAAAAGTACAGTGTTAAGTTATATGAGATCTAGTGGTATTTTATCATATGAAAAAAAGATTAAAAATTCCAGCTCTTAAAAACCATCACAAGTTGGCAAGAGTGGAATGGGCCAAAACCATGCTCTCCAACAGAGATGTTGGGGCAATATTATTTTTTCGGATGAGAAGAAATTTAATCTGGATGGACCTGATGGTCATCAGTTCTACTGGCATGACTTTAGATTAGAAAAAGAAACAGGATCGGTGATGATTTGGGGAGGAATTTCCAGTGAAGGATTGACTGAATTAGCCTTTCTGGATGGGAGACAGTCTTCGGAAGATTACATCAAAGTTTTAGACATTACATCTATTACAGCTGTTGCCTTTTGGAGAAGAATATTATGAAGGAAATTGTATTTTCTTGTTTGCAATGAAAGGCAGTTTCTCTTAAAATCTGACCTGGAAAATGCCATTAGGAGTGCCTGGAAAAGAACTGGAGCGAGAATTCGTAAAAACTCTAATAAAATCAATGGACAACATATGTTTTAAGGGTCTTTTATGGTTATTGGACGCCCCGAAAATCACGCTTTTTGAATTTTAAAATTAATGCACTAACATATTTTGATGAAAATATAAGAGATAATCACAAATATATAAATACATAACATATTTAAAATTTCCACGCAATGAAATTTTTCTTTATCTAGTTATTACGAGTGGTATGTCCTTGTGGTTTCCGTTCTGTATATGTTTGCAGAAGCAATGTGCCAAAGCAGTCACGTTAATCATGCCTTGTAAGACGCACCAATTTGTGTCACCATCTTTTAACAAAATAACATGGTTAAAGTTTAAATGAATCTATTATCAAAATAAATCTATCAAAAGTTGTACATTTGTTTGTAACGATAATTGTAACATTTATCTGTAATTCATTGATTGCAACCAAAGGGAACTGGTAGAGTAATTCACCGGTCTTTCTTTGAATTTGTCCTTGAAGGGGTTTTTGTTTTTTTGCAACTCATCTCCAACCGTAGTTCATCTGGGCAACAAGCTACATTTGCTTGAAATAGTCTTATTTTTTCTGTATTTTATTTCAAGTCAGAAAACCACCAGAAACTTTCTCTTTGCGATCTCGAATGCAATTACTTGAGAAACTCAGCCATGAAGACTTTGAACTGCAGAAAACATGTGAAGTTGTCGTTAAAAAAACAAGACAAGTTTAGAGGAAAGCTTAGTCGGGTGTTATTGCTTTCCTTGTAGTTTTAGGCTCAGAAAATTTAAACTATTTAAATATCTATAATTTTGATTAGTTATATTTAGTTATGGTTGAGAGGTTGTTGCTTTTAATATTTGTCCTCCAGAATATTCGAAAATCTTTATTAAACATTCCCAATATATAAGTAATTACATAAAGAAAATGATAATATAGGTTGATGTTTCTTAATTAGAAGGTAACTGTTATAACATTAGCAACTGGCAGTCTATGACCAAAATAATTTAAATTTATAAACTTTAAAAGGGGTAGTATGATTTCATTGTCTGTGAACAAAAGTAGGGGCTGATCTTGACAACTTTATGAACAACATTTACCATTTACATTTCTATAAATTTTTCCCGTAAATAAAAAGGTCTCCGCGGGTCGGATAAAAGCCTCGAGGGCCGCAATGCGAAATATTTATCCGACTTCATTAAATTAAATGTAATTTTAATGTGTTTCAATAAATTGTTTCGAAAAATAGCCTATGAAAATTCTCTACATAAAATGTAGAAATCACAAAACGTAACTGAGCTAAATTTTAAATGCCACTAATTCAAAATAAAATAAATATTTTAGGTACTGAATTAACATGAAATTCAAGTTTTTGCATTTAACTTTTTTCAATCTTTAAATAGAATGTCAAGATATGGAATTGGAATTATTCATTTATAAAATTAACCAATTAGATTTAACGGTGACGGAAGAAAAGTGGGCTGACGCATTGGTATCATATTGTCATAAACTTTGATTTCTGATACCAATGTTTTAAAAATTGTTGTCATCAACAGTAATAACTCTATTATTTATTTTAGGTTAAATAACTGTTTGGCCTATTTTCTGGAAAGAAATTTCAGATTTTATGCAAGTCCAATCGCATTGCTTTTACAAAAGAAAAATAAAAGAAATTTATAGATGATTTGTGATATTTAAGCTATAGAATATCAAATGTTATTAACGATCAGCAACATTTTAAAATTATTGACAACATTCCACTTGCTAGCGAAATGTTCCAATTTCCGAACTAAGGAACCCCCTCAAATAAAATTTGACGTCAGAGAAGAAGTGACTCCAATCGGTTCGGTAGTCGGAAGGCTTTCCGAAGTTGTGGTCAGAAGCACAAACTTCAATAAATCAGGAAACGGAATTTGGATTTATAAATCACTGACTGACCCAAAAGATTCTCATTTTTTCGAAGTACACTCAACTTCTGGATTGATCACTACGACGACGAATGTCGACAGGGAATCAGTTGGTCAATGCAGAGGAACGTATTTTTGCGAGATTCATCTTGATGTCACTGTTCATGAAGTTGAAACTGAACAATTTTATCAACAACATTTATCATTTCAAGTTTTGAAAGTGATCATATCTATTCTAGATATTAATGATAATCAACCTATGTTTAGAGATACGCAATTTGAACTATTAATTAATGAAGCCGCAGCATTAGACAGCTTTTATATTTTGCCCACAGCAACTGATCAGGATAGTCCAATTTTTGGTATTCAAGAATACAGATTAGACGACACCACAGATACATTTAGTTTGGTCATAGGATATCAAAAGCAAAATGAAGAACTCGAAAGTTACAAACATTCAACAAAACATTTAATCAGTGACATCAAACTGTTTTTTAAAAAGAAATTAGATAGAGAAACCAAAGCAAGTTATCAATTGAAATTAACAGCTGTAGATTCACCATTGCCAATCACTGTGCCATTATCACAGCCATTACCAATATCGAACGTACTAAATATTGAGATTTTAATTTTAGATTCTAATGATAACAGACCAGAGTTTTCGAAAGAAATGTATGAAGTAACAATTTTAGAAAACTTGAAATATAATACTCCTGTTGTCAAAGTTGATGCAAACGATGCAGATGAAGGTGAAAATGGGTGCGTTAAATATCATTTTTCAAGACAGACAATTGCACTTCATGGCCATATTTTTTCACTGAATGAAGATAATGGTGAGATAGCAGTTATTGGCGCCATTGATTATGAACAGAGTTCAATTCATCAGTTAATTGTAATTGCGCATGATCAAGGACCAGATGTACTTTCATCCGAAGTAATAGTCTTAATACGAGTTAAAGATGAGAATGACAACGCACCAACACTTGCTATACATACTTTGTCATTTGATTCTGGTGATCAAAATTCACAAATCTCTGGAAACTCTTTTATTTGGCAGAAATCAATTGAAGAAAATGTTCATTCTGGAGGCAAATATCTGAAAACGCAATCACCCCCAAACTATCATAATCGAAATAAAAACATTCTTGGGAACATTTGGGTGACTAAAGAAATGGAAACATCAGCTGCTCATGCTGAAATATCTGAAGACTCTCCAATAAAAACATTTGTTGCACATCTTAGAGTGCATGATTTGGATTCAGGTCTGAATGGACGTACAAATTGCTCAATCGTGCAGTTATCTGGTGACGAAACGATTTTTACCTACGATTTAACTTCCAGAGCACATTTTGATAAAAATTATTTTAAGATGATTATGATTGATGTTAATGAATATCGAGTTGAAACCAACAAGCTTTTCGATCGCGAAAGACAAGATTATTATGTGATTATTATTAAATGTAGAGACTTGGGCACACCATCTAGATTATCAGATAAAATGTTAGTTGTTTCCATAACAGACGTAAATGACTGCACCCCAACATTCCAGCAGGATGTATATAATGTATCGCTTGAAGAAAATAGTATTCCTGGTACTTCAATTCTTCGTTTGATTGCAAAAGACAACGATCTCGGAGATAATGGGGTTTTCTATTTTCGTCTTCCAGAAACAGTAGCTCAATTTTTTACTATTGATAAATACGATGGTTTACTGACGACAAAGCAGTCGATTGACCGAGAAGTTTATGATAATTTCAGATTTCCAATTATTGCTGTGGATAATGGAAAACCGCCTTTAACTGGTTCCGTTTTAATAGAGATAAATATAAGGGATGTCAATGACGAGAGACCAATATTCATTAAAGGGGAATTTTTTTTCAATATTTCTGAAGGAGAAATGGAAGGATCGCCGATTGGTTACGTGGTAGCCATTGATAAAGATTCTTCAATTTATAATGTGCACAAATTTTATTATTTTAACCCATTAATTTCCGATATCAGCAAACGAATTGGTATTCATAATTTAACTGAAGAACTGAAGGATGATGATTCTTTTCCTATGTCCATAGATTCGACATCAGGATTAATAAGCATCAGGTATCCTATGGATCGCGAACAACAAGAATTCTTCAAATTTGTCGTAGCAGCTTACGACGTAAGGCAACCTTCACTAAGTGACACTGCTATAGTTTGCGTGCAAATTACTGATATAAATGACAATGCTCCAGAAATTCAATTTCCTTATCCAATTTTCTTGAATCACGAAGCAGATGGTGATTGGAATAGCGCTAACTTTATGGATAACGACTCATTCATGAAATGGATGAATCATCAGGAAATGTTCGAAGACCCGTTTCAATCTTGTATGATATTTAGCAACCAAAATAATTCTATTGAAATATCCAATCAAATACCCGCAACATCTCCCGTAGCAAGAGTCATTGCTACTGATAAAGATTTTGGTATCAATGCTTTGTTACAATTTAGCATTGAATATGTAGTTCACCATTATCCAGGTGATAATAATTGTTCATATCACCATAAACTTCATGCAAAATCCTTGCATAAAGAATCACCAGCGTTCAGTAGTTCAGTAAACTCTTCGTCTGAAAATGATGAAAAGTCCAAATTGAATATCCCAGCTTCGAAAAATGTCTATTTCAGCATCAATAAAACATTTGGAATTTTGTATACAACGCAGGACTTGAATTTTATGAATTGTTCATGCATATCTATTTTCCTTAAAGTCACTGATTCCGGAAATCCCTCTTTGTCTTCTCATTCATTCCTCTTCGTTCATTTAAACAATTCGTTGCCTTATGTCGCCCCATCCATTAATGATTTGGAAATATTGAGATTCGAATTCGATCACAAAACGGGTAACGGGAATTATGATACCAAAAGATATCTGTATGAAGATGGTTTTAGCAACAAAAATCACACCACGATATTACTAACCATTATTTCTGGATGTGGGATGGTAATATTATTGCTTTCTGTTGCCATATCTTTACTTATCCGTCGAAAAGAAAGAGAACGTCGCAATCGAAAATACAATTGTCGAGTCGAAGCTCTGCGTATGCTTACAAATTCAACATCGTCACTGTCAAATGAGAAAACATGTAATCCAATGAAGTCACAAGTTTGCAACCCAGAAACAAGATTTGTCAGAAAGTCCCTGTTAGAAAAAGATAAGCTTCTACCTTCTGCAGAAGTTTCGGAAAAAGAAAAATGCAATTGGGTATAAGCAATTTTTAAATACGTGTAGATTCTGTGCGGTCGATTGTATTCAAAACAACCGCTGCCTTAGAGACTTAGCAATTACGTGCACGCAGATATACGAAAAGCAGCTTTAAGGCCGTCTTTTCAGCAGAAAGCATATGTAAGCAAATGGAGAAAATCTTAATGTAATCCACAACATAATTCCATAATTTTTTTAATAAAAAAGTAAATTATAATTTATAGAAATTTAATGGCTAATAGCATTTAAGAATTTTGAATTAAAAAATATGAAACAATATTTTATTTCATTATTTAGAAGTATTATTCACCGATCGCAGATTGAAATTTCTTGAATTTTTTGATTTGATATAAAATATTTTAAACTGAGTAGGAGCTCTATAAATTGTCATGTAATTTTCAGTTGGAAAATTGTTCTAATGTTAGACAGTGCTGCAATGAATTAGACAATACCGGGGCAGATGTTAATAGAAAATTCGAATTTCTGGCATCCCAACTGAAGGTATCACGTTTCAACCCATATATTACAATTTTTGTAAATAAAGGATGTTATAGGCTAATATTAAGTGTAAATTTAATTTGATATGCAAATTATAAAGTGATTAGCAAACGTTTTGCAAGCCATCACAGATATGGAGTATTAACGACACTACTCACGAAAATCATGATGAAAATCAGTTATTACCGTCTGTAAAGATTATCTGTTCAGATAAAGATCATAACCTACCTCCACCTCCTCCACCTCCAAGGGGTTCTTACTGGCTTCAACAGAGATCTCATTTATCAGAAAAATTAACTCAGTCACAACAGAATCTACGAAATGTTTTATTTACTGAAAAAAGCTTTCATAATAAAACCGAACAATCTGAAATGTCGCACAAAAACTTGCAGACTACACAAAAAGTTCACTTTCAAATAGCAACTCTGCCAAATCAAAAAGTAAATCAAAAGCAAATTCAAAACTCTTTTCTTGGATCCGAAATTCATCAAAGGCAATTGATACCAAAGTTTCAATTTGGACGACCCACCTTCGAAATGGGGTATGGTAATGTTCGACGTTTTCATACAGTAAAAATTAAATCAAAGAATTAATAAGACTTATTTTATTAATAGATTCTTAATATTTTATAGGGTTTAACGGAAGAATTTATATATAAAAGGAATTCAGTGGTCCAATTCATGAAGCTACAGTAACTTATCTCAGCTTATTTTAGTAAATATACATATGCTGGGATTTGTACAATATTACGTTTTAATTTGATCTTAATTTATTCCATCCACATCTTATTTTTCTACTTTCAATCATGTCAATCAATTGAGTTGCTCAATCACAAAATTTGATTTTTCAAACAAGTCAAAAAGAAATCAAAAATAAACTGAAGTAAAGTTTTTATGACAAATCTAGAATATATTTTTGAATCATGCCGTCCTAAAAAGTTTAATTATGTCGCGTTTATAGCTAAACATAAATCATATTATGTGATGATAAAAGTATCTATATATGTATTCAAAGTATTTTATAAATATTTTCATGGCTAAATTCGTTTGTCTTTTTAATTAATCCTATAAAGTCATTAAGTGTAATTATTATTATGAAGCTAAAAACATTTAACTAATTATATAAATTTAAAATTAATCTCAATATTAAAAATATATTTAAATTATTTTGTTATGAGATTTCTAAATATTTTATAAAAATCTTTATGAAATTGTTATCATGAAAGCAATGTACTAAAATACACATAACATCAATCGGAATGTGTTCTTTCTTCTGTTCATTACTAACATGTTGTTGTAAAACGTGGATGCGCAATAATTAAGTTTATATTGCTAATAAATTTATATTTAATTATATTTGGTATCTTCTTCATGCAGGAGGTCTCGTTATTATGCTACAAAACACTTCTCACTAATCACCTAATGTGACAAACAGTGAAAGTCCAGACAACTCAGAATCACAAATATCTATTTGTAACCTTAAACATCTGTTATTCAGTTCCGTTAACTGAATAGTTGCTCTAATAAACTTATAAACTTAGTTAATTTGCTAATTTGCGGACTTCCGGGTTATTTTATTGGTGTCAGGAGTGTGATCCCAAAAAGTAAATCATGAGCAAAGTCTTAGAAGATTTAAGTGTTGGTGAAATGAGACGTGAACTTAAGTTGAGACAAATGAATACGAAAGGACTCAAGGAAAAATTGCAAGATCGCCTGAAATTGTGGATAATAGACCAGGGCAAAATCCAGAGCTCTATTTGTTTATTGATCCGCTTCAGGGATGAATTTGTTGCAAAATTTGGAAACTTCCAAGCATTCATGAAGCATGAAGCAGTTGTCATGGAAACTGAGCTAAATAAAAAAGCTTTTCATTCAACAAGGCTGCTACTAGCTATGAATTAGAGGAAACACTGATTGGTTCATGAGAGCCTCAGCTGCACTTCTAAGAAGCCGACTGTATCCATGGAATTTCCACCCATTTCCCTTCTAGACTAAGTGAACTTCTATGGGCATAGCCTTGTCGTGTAGAGACGCAACAATAGACGCGAAAAATTCATGAAAGTCAGTTTGTAAACTAACATGTGGTACAGAAATGACATCCAATGCGATTATATAAATTGGAAGAGAACTCGAAGTGGGCGTTTCAGTATTATCCTGCGTTTTTCTTAATTATGAGGCCATTATTAAATGATATAATAACATAGCTGTTTTATATATTATAGCAACGAATATGCTGTTTCAATATCGTGATAGTTTGACAAATTAAATATGTAAGTTTTTTTTTTACCAAAAATCAATTTTGTATTAATCTAGTGTGTATAAAACCCGGAATACAAATGATGGTAAATCAAACCTTTCCTGCTTGGGAACAAAACAAATCAAAAGAACTGTAATGGGTCAATCCGTTTCGCCTAAAATGGTCTAGGCGTCCTACATCCCCTTACCCGTCTCACAGCAGAATACAGAGTTTATATACTCTACGTGAAATGGAATGTTCGTTCTGCAGTGTATAATCTAAAACTGTGGGACTATTAGGACATTAAAATCTGTCGCATATTGTAAACGATACAAAAAATGAGATGATCGGGCCGGCCGGGCCCCTTACAGATGCGGGCCCCCTGGCAATGATCCCCACTGACTCTCACTCTCGGCGTGCCTTACCACGCAACAATGATGAAGTCCGGAGTTTCAAACAGGTCTAGGTAGACCGCCCGCAAGTTAGGAGACAGTGGACATTCTAAAGTCCTCTGTTGCAGAAATTCTTGTGTTGTTATTCGTTTTGTTCAGTAATTTCATCGGCGTGACTTTTTTATTGCTAACGTAACAGGAGTTCTGCTACTGTTTCAAAATGGCTTCGACGACGTCTTCATTTTCCAGTGGAGTTTGCCTTGAGGTGTACCTTAAATCAGAAGCAGGCCTACCTCAGCAGCAATGCATATTTGTCTCTGCACTTCGCAAATATTAAGCGGAAACTCTTTCTCTCACGATGGCAGCACGGGATTCAAACCCATGCGGGAGCACCGTCATAATCATATAGCTATGCAACGGACGTTAATAAAACATTACTTTTATTACTTTTTTAATATAGTGATACGCATCCCGAAAATAAGCCACTCCAAAAATCGCTTAATTAAAATAAATAAATATGTTTTGAATATCTTTCGATAGTTGCACTTAAAGCTATTTATCTAATCATATTAACAAATCGAGATACCGGATTAAACTATTATTATTGATAATATTGATAATATTTGGCTTAAAGGGTCAAAAATGTCAATAAGAATATATAAAATTTAAAACGAGCAAATATTCAAAATCACAACGTCATAAACGTCATTTGAAAGTTGATTCGCTCCGTAAATTTTGAAGGAAATTCACTGTACTGCTAAATGAATGATAATAAGGTTGTTGCATTAACATTATTAGTAATGCAAGTTGTAAATCAAAGTCCAAGCTGCTTAACCAAAAAGTTTAATAACCAAAATGACTTGCTAATATATCCTTATTATCCTACTGGATATAATATAACTATGCTCCTAAATGAAAGACTAAATTTTCCATTGCTGACAAATTTGAGAAATGTCAACAAATTCATAAAGAGATGGATAAAAAAAAGTACTGAAATCAATCAAGTATTTGGAATATCTGATCTTGCACATCATGTTAGCAAAATAAACTTTACAAAAAACAAAAAAACACAAAATAGAGAAAAGAAATTAAAGAAAGATAAAAAAATTATAAAGAATCTGCGATCAAATCACCAATTTGACAGATATCAAAAATGGAAAAAATTACTTATTGCCTACAAAATCGAAATTAAACAAATAAAGCAAATTACAGCAAACATGCCGAAAATTATTGGTTTAATGTCTTTTCACGAAAAGGTCCTAAAGCTGAAAATTTCTTGTGAAGCGATTTTAACTGCATTACAAAGAATGATAATAAAATACAACATAAAACTTGAGAAATATAATATTATAATATTCAAATTGTTAGAAAAACTGAATTAATTTATATTAATTAAGTTTTAAAATTACTGGAATGAAATTAAAAATTGGAAAATAAAATGTGACAATGAAATCGTTTCTTAAACTTTAGAAGAAATAGCTCATGTGAAAGATAGCTAAATTTGGATTTATGCATAATGTAGAACGTTAATTACTGCAATTGTTATCATGAGATACATTCAGCATTTTGTAGAAAAAACATGAGCTTAAGCTTTGGAATAAGAAAAATTAAAGCACAAGATGCAAGTACTCTTTCTACTAATAATTTATGATAAATCATAATAATTCATCATAATAAACATAATGCTATGTTTAGAGTTTGGGTTAAGCTAATAATTTAATTTTATAGTTTACTTTTCTGAATACACAGTATTGGGATATTGTCAACGACATATTTATTTTTGGGCTGGTGAAGAGACTCACAAGTTTTTAAATATTTATAAACATTATCATTATTTATATTGACCTAAGACTGACACGCGCTTAACCTCCGAAGCCATAAAGAGCGTCCCTTCCTCTTGAGAGCGTAGACCACGTATTTCTCTTGGCGTTCCAGGTGACTGAGTCTCCGACGTCTAAAGGACACATTGTAGTCTGTAGATGAGACCCAAAATGCACAAAATGCGGAATGGCCGGAGGAATGGAGTCACCAAGACTCCTCCGATGTTGTGCGATATCGCACCCTTGCCAGAAACATTTTTACTTTGGATGATGATAATGCTGCTCCTGGATAATTAGTAAGAAAAAATGTTTTTTAAAAATTATATTTTGAACATGCTACATTTTTGCTTTTGTTTCTGATTTTTCGTCAGTGTTTGATTTGTAATTAAATTTATTTTATGTTTCTGTATGCAAATTTAAAAATACAACTACATGTGTATATGCAACTGAAATAATGTTCTATTGATGAAACATTTGTAATTTTATAAAGTCTGCTGCAAAGTATAGACGTTGGTGAGAGCACAACTGACTTGTCCTATTTAAAACAATTAACCCAAAAATAGCACCTGTTATTCCCTTGTTCAAATATAACTTCCAAAGATCAAGACTAGGTCAAGTGAAATAGTTGCTGCTAGTGTTACATACAATTTGTTTCAAATCTGGCATTACTTACGACTTAATGGGAAGAGAGCAACAAAAAGTAGAAACTTTGCACAAAAAATTAAAAATGATTTTGAAAAGAGAAGGCAAAATTATTTTTAACGAATTCCTTTTTATATGCTAGAGCAACATTTTTAAAGACATAGTGCATAATGGTATCCGGCCTGTAGGCGGGGATTGCTGTGATGTGATTTATATATTTTTTATATATTTATATATATCTTATACTTATCATTGATCCCAATCAATCACAGCAATCCTACAAATATTATTTATATATATTGAAGTCATTATTGCACTTTTAACCATCCAGAACACTCAGCGACTTTGTGCTGAACCTGGATGCATCCATCCATCCTTGCAAGCCAGAAGCGAAATGATGGATTGGATCCAGTTTGAATCAAAGCGTTTACAACTCAATTAACAATATTTGGTAACTTTTGAACCATTTTAAAACCATGTTTTAATAATTTTATAATAATCTATATTTTGTATATATTTCAAAATTTAAGTAAATAAAAACATTATATTTTGTTGTATTTTTGAGAATACAATCTAGGACCTAGATAGTTTTTTAGTTGAGGTACGAAGAAGTACTGTCAGGTGTTGATTACTAGTTACAGCTCGGTGTTTTGATTTTATAAATTTCATTGTTGAGTCGATTCGTAGCAGTAGGTGGTAACAAAAATGGATATAAGTCGACAACTGGCTATCTTAAGTTGAGAATACCTTACTTCTGGCACAAGTTTCCAGAAATCCACAGTGACTTGTGCATCATTGCTAAACCCTGATTTTGCTGTAACTTCAACAATTCTATTTCTGCAGCAGAAGTGTTCACAACAATGTTCTTGGGAAGCCAATTTATTTTTCGGCTCATAATAATACTTTCATATGATTTTATATTTATTTTTTTATTTTAAATGTAAAAAAAATATTATTTGGAACCAATTTATTTTTCGGCTCATAAAAATATTTTCATATGATTTTATATTTATTTTTTTCGAGAGCCGCACTTTAAACACAAAAGGTGGTATAAGACGCCCTTACCATTTTAGGCTAAACGGACCATTACAGATCCTTTGATTTGTGTTGTTCCATAGCATGAAAGGTTTGATTTACCATCACTTCTATTTCTGTGAAGTTATACACTAGATTACTGCTAAAGTTGATTTTTGTTATAAAGGATTTAAAAATCTTACATATTTAATTTGTCAAACTATCACGATATTGAAAGAGCTCTTTGCTCTATTAAATAACAACAGTTATTTTATTGTGTCATTTAATAATGGCGTCATAACTAGGAAAAACGCAGGATAATACTTCGAGTCAACCATTTTATAACGCCTTCGTGCAATTTATATAATTGAACTGGACGTCATTTCTGTACTATATGTTAAGATACAAACCGCGTGTTGAGCGAAGCGTTTATTGTTGCGTCTCTGCACGACAGGGCTGAAAATGTTATTAATAAAAAGAAATGCATAAATAAATAATAATATTTAGTAATGACTTTTTTTTTGAGTTTTTGAATTTTGTTGATTCAAACAAACAAGTCTTACACAAAGTAAAAGCTTTGAAATAAATTTTAATGAACTCAAAGGGCCAGCCTTAACTAAGTAGCTTCCGCTATCAGACCGACCCTATAAATCTTTAAAATTAAAAATCATAAGCTACACTCAATAACTTATTACACAAAGTAAAAGCTTTGTCTATACGTTAATATTATAATGCAGTTTGGCCACCTGGGTTAACGATTAATCAATTGCGCTAAACTTTGTGAAAGAAGTTGAAGATGTTGAGGAAAGAGAGATTCACCTTAAAGGTAAACCTGTATGTTGAAAAAATGATGAGGTTAGCAGTTAAAATATTTCTTTAATTTATCATAGTTTCAATTATAATAAACTATCTTTTGATAACTTAAAAAGGAATGTGATTTTTGATGTGGTCGAATATAATGCCGATTGTAGATTAAAATTAATTTTCAGAATTTCGGCTCGTAACATTTAACATTGAAACATTATTTTCTTTTATGCAGTCGAAGGTTATGTGGCCAATGCAATTGGTGCCAAAAGCTGATGATGGCCATCGTCGGCCTCATAAGTGGAGAAAGCCTTGATCGGAAAATGGTTAGTCATCGCATCAACAAAAATGCTTCAATATTTTAATAATCGTTAACTTTACAGGTGTTGCACTTTCGACACGAGGCTTCGAACCTCACTGGAACTCGTTTGTAGAATGTCGTGACAAGGAAGATGATGAAAAACCGTTTTGACATCTTTGGAGAAAATAATTTCTTCTACGACGTTGACGGTTACATTTTTACAATTTTTCAGCTTCTGCCACAGCTGAACGATTTTACTCGGGACTTCGGAGGTTAAAAACTTACCTAGATCAACAATGGGTCAAAAGCGGCTTAATTCCGTATCGATTTTTTAGTTTCACAAGGATTTGGCAAATGAAATGAACTTAGATGACGTTATTATCGAATTTATTTCAAGAAATGAGAAGAGAAAAATAACTTTTTATATGTAAAAGTTGTTTATGTACGATCTTTTGTTATTGAGAAAGCATTTGTTATTTATGCTCTATCAAACAAAATTAGAATCATTGTTATAATTTTATTTCTTGTTTTTTAATTTGTAAATAAAGAGCATTTACAGAGTTACAAATTTTTGCTTTACTTGTAGTAAATATTTTAAAATTTCAATATCCTCATGTGCATGTCGATTTGCAAAATTGGATTTTTTACTAGTATCTATGTCGTTCTTCGCAGTCTATGTCAATTCACCAATGAAAAACGATTTACGAACTAAAGTTTCAGCGACAAGTTTATGAAATAAATTGCCCCCCCTAAGAATTTTATCAAGTTGGCGCCTGACCCCTACCCTTCGCCGAAGCAAAAATTTATGGTGACATTTCTGACGACTGTTGGGTATATTGCATAGACGTCCAGAGGGCTGCGTTGTCGGCATGCATGCACGACTATCCCATTATTTGTGCCAGTGGTACCCAACCGGCACACAAGCCGCGGACCGGTCAACGTTTGATAATTTTGCCACGGCCCGCTCGGGGGGAGTTGATTGTCATATTGTATATTTTACGACTTAATAACTTTAATTTAATTGTATTTACACGCGCCTTCAAAATAGAAGTTACAGTTACGCAAACAAAGGAATATAAAATAATATTTCTGGGGACAATGACACTCGAAATGTGTTGCTTATGTCTCTTACAGCCTTTGCCTTTTTGAACAAAAGCATGCATCATTACAATTTAACCAGGGTTCCTCTAAATTATAAGTTAGCTTTATTAGCTTATTGGTAACAATTTGATGAATTGAACTGAATAACAAAACACACATAATTATGAGTCTTTAGGATTTGTTGTATCTTTTGTGGCATATAGAAGTGGAACGATATAATTTTAATTTTGTGCCAATGAGCAGCCATACAAAAAATTCTTAAAATCAAATATAACAATATAAATTTAATTAAAAAATGTGTTGTCAACATGGTTGCAACGCTATGGTGGACGCTGATCTACAGCGGTCCCCAATATTTTTCTCACTTCAGACCGGTCAACGTTTGATTATTTTATCATGGACTTTCTGGGGGCTGACGTTAGTTGTTTGTATTTTGATTAAATTGTCTTCAAAATAAAATACAGATAATCAAAAAAATGAATATAAAGTGATTTAGCATTTTAACTCACCAGAATGCTAAATCAATGGTAACCCTGAGCTTGTTTCTTTGCACGAGACGGTTCCATCTGAGGGTAATCGGAGACAACCGAAGTGTCCACATTATTCCGTTGTTTTGTTTTGGTTGCTGTCACACCGGAAAACCCCGATTCACAAGGATAGGATGTCGGAAATGGCAACAGGAATTGACGTGTTGTGGTTGCAATCTTAGGATATTCCGCCATGACTTTACCGAATTAAATTTGGTAGATAGCCTGGAACGCAGTCTTAAGGAGGCCGTCATTAGCAATCTACAGCAGTTGATCTACTTACACAGACATGCTAGATTGACTTGGTTTGTTGACAAATGGGTCGCGGATCCATTCCTTACAAGATCGTGGGTCTTTTGTGGTTGGGAAGTAACGCTCGAACTCTTTCCAAAGCAAAGACAAATCCCCGCTAATGTTTGTTACATGTCCAAAATGTCTCTGTTCATGCGCTTTCCCAACAACTCTAGTTTGGTCTTAAATGCAGCTACTTTGTCTGCCAGCTTGAAAACAGTTATCATTTGAAGGGACAGATTGAGCTTATTGAGCAGGCTGATTATGTCTCACAGGTAGGCTAGTTTTGCGATCCATACCTTGTCACCGAAATGTTCTGCCAAGTGTGACTTCTTTTCTGAAAAATCTTTGCGATGCCTCTCGCAATTTTTGAATTTTTGAATACTCTGGTTAGCGATTTGCCTCTGGGTAGCCATCTTATTTCTGTGTACTCTGCGTCCTCATAAAGTTTCTCAAACAGGCGCGAGTTAACGGCGTGTGCTTTGTTGAGATTCATAACTAATATAACACGCAAATTTTCCAATTTATGTAAAAAATCACACGTATTCAATAGACGCTTTTTTGCTAAAGAAATTTAACATTTAAATTAAAATTATATATATTAAAATATTAAATAGAAGCAGCATTTTAGTATAAAAAACAATTAAATATAAAAGTTGTCAAAAAATCTTCCGTTGGCTGAGCGGCCGGTGCTTGATAGATATACGGTGATGTATCTAAATTTCTTGAAGTTTTCCTTAAATGAGTGTGTAATGATGCCTGTTGAGAAATCATTATTTGGATAAGTGAAGCGAAAGTGTTAATAAAGTATAAAATCTATTAATAAATTTCTTGGTTAATATTAAAATTTAAGAAGTGATTCGATTTATTCTATCGATTAAACTCCAAACAGAGGTTTCCATGCTTTGCCGCATTTTAAACATTTCACGGCACAAGTCGAACATCAACAACGACTGCTCTAAGAATCGATGCTGATTATACCCTTAAATGATGTATAATAAACCAGATATTTAAGTAAAATTCCAATATCCCCGATTATTTAAGTTTAAAGGATGTTATACGCTTCTGTTTTCTAATGAAAATAAAAAGTAATTCCACATAAACAACATCATCATTAGAAATGATGAAGAAGAAACTGGATGATTCACAGAATGTGAACACACATTGTTCCTGAAAACAGAAAGCTTTCCCTCTCCTCCGATAGAATCAGAATCAGGAGAAAGAATAGTATCATTACACGAAGTGTTCTCTTCGTGAGTACTATTCAAATTACAATCAATGATATTATAATGAGAGACTTAATGTGAATCTAACAATATAGCTTCATTAGGCGTTATAATGACTCTTAATACTTTTAATGAACGAGTCATGTTCATTAAGATTGGGAACTATCGCAAACAAAGGTTTTTCACTTTCGGTTCTATGTTAATTATATTATCGCACACGTAGAAAGAATGAATAATCAACCGACTGCTTCTGGTCCTCTACGGAGACCAGACATCTTAATCGTTTTACTAGGTACCATATGTAATGGTTGAATTAATTCTTCTCGAATGCGAACCATTTCAGCATTTTTCTCTCTCTTGTTCTAATCTTAGGCGCTTTAAAGCGATTTAATTAGAGAGCATTTCTCGCTTACGTTTTTCGATTTCATCTCTTTCATCGATTGTATACTCGTCATCTCTAGGTGCCTGGCTATGATGATTCGGAGATGTTGATCGAGTCGCATTCAAATCGTATAGTATAGTATCGTCCGGACTATCCGTTATCTAAGACTCCCTATTTTCTAAGTTCTCTTAAAGACATCTCGTACTCGTACTATATCCGACAGCGAGAGTTTTTATGTTATGTTTTTATATTTTTATATTTTTTTTAAAGTATTATATGCAGTTAGAATAAACTCCAAGAACAAAAAAAAAGCTATTCTATATTATTACCAAGAACTTCTATCGAATAAGTAATTCGGGCACAGGCATTAATGCCTAGCTGCTAACGATTATCTCACGGTTGATAACCTGGATCCTGCTGAGGATAATGATGATGCTCTCCCAGTCGATGCAGTCGCTCCTAATGACAGTTCTGATCCTGATTATCACTCGATGAAGTTGCTCCTGATAACGATCCGGCGATCTCACAGTCACCGCCCTCCATTCTGATCACGGTCCTGCTGCCACCACCAACCGCAAGAACTAAATTGGAGAAATTGGAACTAGAGCTTTATAATAAAAATAATAAAAATTCGTTCGATTCACGTTCGATTAAAGTAGTAATTTTCATTAAATTCTACTATGACATATATCGTAACCCATATGTAACACGCGCGTTATGTTCGATTTTACGTACCGCGCACCCCCTCTATAATCGTATGCGTGATATGCTAGATTAGACTTTTGATTTTTTTTATAAAACATTAAAATATATTTTTAATTTTAAATAGCTTATAATTGGTTGGACGTTAATGCATAAAGAACTTTCGATATATGCTTACAGAAGCAGGTGGCAAAACAGTCACGTTAATCATTGCATTGTCCCGCTCTCGAATTTGGGTCAACTTGAATTTAGGGAATTATGGGACACACACTTGTTAAGCGGAAACTTTTTGTAGCTTGGAATTGGCTAACAAGTTCGTTCTTTGAAGCATTGCTTCACTTTTGTCTGGCAAATCATTATGCGTGAACAATCTGCATTCCAAAGTAGGAAGTGATTGCAAATTTTGAAATGCAATAGATTCGAGAAAGATTTGGAGAGAAAACGCAATACCGAAGCGACTCGTGGCCAACTTTGGTCAATTGCAGCTAGCTCATGAATCGTTAATAAGTTCTTTGAAGTTTTTAGCAATTGATTAACAGACATAATATACATTCAAAAAATCAACCAGAAGACCAATAATAATTATTCCTCATCATCGGTTAAGCCTTCAAATCCGTCATATGTCTTTATATTCATTTTCGGGTGTTGCCGGTTCGCAGGCTAGTTCATCATCCAGGTGGTCACTTACTCCTTTCCTGTATACTTAATTCCAGCCTTTCTAAAGCTTCTCAGGATCAAATCAGGCTATACTTTGTCCCATGCTCGTGCAACCCAGAGAGTTCACCTCGGAATATAAGGCCTTGGTGTCTCGTCCAGACGGTGTGTGAGCGTGTGTTCCATTCCTCCCACTCAGACCTGTCAATTTGTCAACGATTTGTAGTTCCAAAATGCAACATTTTGGATGGTAGATTACCCGGGATGATTGCAATCCTCTTAAGTTGAGTTAAGTTCTTTAACTCTTTATGAGCATCCATGATCAACAGCAAGCTCTTTGAAAAAAATTCGCCCGGTCTCGTTTAAGAACATTTCTGAATCCAGAGCTTCATGCTGTTGTGTCCATCCAGCCTTTTTGTTGTAGTGACCAACAACGCTTAGAATTTTTCGCATTGTCTCTTGAAAATCAACATCAGTTTTGATTTGGTGCTAGCCAAGTATGACTGTGAAACACGTCCGTTCGAGACCACTTGTTGTTATTGCCACAGTTCTTGCGCCAGATGCTTCCATTGTTTTCGTGGTGGGAATGTCGAAAGCTATCTCTTCCTTTGTTCAAGACCCATAGCTTTAGATCAGATTCTAACTTTGGCCACGTTTTCTCAGGTTCAGTTTCTCAAGCAAGCATTCCTTCTTTCTCCATTCGCGAACCGATATTTCAATAACGTTGAACTCCCGAGCAGCCTTTGTCTTTTGCTCTAGAAACGACTTCCCAGCAAGCACAAGAAATCGGGACACGACGCGGGGAAAAACGTGGGGCCTGCTTCGGCAGCCCAGCGGGGCCATGCCGGGTTTGGCCGCGGGCACCAGTCGGGTCCCAGGACACGGGTCCCACTCGGGTAGCCCGCCGGTTTGTCTGTGGGCATCACGGGTTGCCCAGCCCAATCCCTACATCATTAATGACGAGTTTCCCAACAATATATGTAACACTGAAGAATACAAATTTTTGGATTACATCAAGTTTATTGAAAAAATTCAGCTTTTATTAATTGAATTAATTCTTTTCCGGCTGCCAGCTCTTCTGTCTCTGGCATTTCCAAACCACTTGCGAAGTTCCAACTCACAATCTTGGCTAGTTGCAGCTGAAGTGCTTGGGTTCCTTTGTACTACCCCTAAAATTTTCCAGATGAAAAGATTAATAATACTGCTAATCTTATTATTACTCTATAATTAAGTTAAATTAAAATTCAATTTATAGTATCATCAAACCAAAGTGTTAATCAACAAAGTTACAAAAAGGAAACCAGTTGACTAACGAAACACAACATTAAACATTTCGGCTTGTTGAAAAGCCTTTTTGCCATGCTGTCCCGACAAATTGCACTTTCGACTCATTTCATCCGTCAGCAAATGCTTCATAAGCCTCCGGATGGTGGTCCGGTTATGCCCTCCATTGGATGCCAGAGCAGAAATCTGAATTGAGAATCAGTCATTAAACTAATTTTTAAAATGTTAAAACCAATTGGTTTTTAATTCCGACATCCTTTAAATGCTTGCAAATTCACAATCACTTCGAATTGGTAAACTAATTCCTTCCGGAATTTCAGCATTAGTAACCATGTTGTTTTGCAAGCACTTTGCAATCATATCAGGAGATCTCTTAATCATCTCTGTATTTGCTATTAAGAGCCTAAAAGCCTTATCCAAAAATCTGTTTTGGAGCAATATATCAAGAATGAATATAAATTTAATTGTCAACAACAATTATCATAACAAGTCTAGATCACCAAGGGTGCTAGATGTTTAATACTTGGGGAGAGGGATGAGGTAATTCTGAGTGATGTGATTGAGGTGACTGAGATCGAAATGAAGGAGAATGGTGGACCTGAAACACTTCTTTTGAAGGAGGAATTGGCTTATTTATTTGGACATCCTTTGGTTTTCTGAATAATTTAAAATTGCAATTAGCTAAACAGATAACATATAACAAGTTAAAAAACAAATTTTAAAACATATAATATTCGCAATATGTTCGAATGGGCATACCGCAGTTTCAATGAAACAACTTCTTCATCACCACTTGATTCTATCCTCCTTTTTGCTCTGTAAAAATATTGTTAAAATAAATCCAGTATTGCACACCGTTAGGAATATATCAGTCTTGTATACTTTCTTCTTTTTTTTTCAATGACATAAGTTTCAGAATCGATGTTCGATGTCTCCTCAGCCAATTTTGTCTTTGCTCTGGCATCCATAACATCATCTCAATCATGAAAAGCAACACACATTTTGTTATATTATTTACAAACATATTTCATTTAGTCCCCTCCAGCCAAAGTTGTGCATTTTATAGTCTTATTTGTTCAAAGAAGAGTTCTAAAATCATTTAGCAAATCAGGAATAACATGCTTAAGAACTTTCAATAAGTCTGTTGTGGCTTTATGACAGATATTATTAGACAAAGCCTAACGAGCAAGCTCTTCAGTTATGTTTTATGATTTGGATCTTCCAAATTCCTTTTTTCTTCTGAATAATGATTTAGATCTTCCAAACCCATTTCTTCTTCTGACTTTTGGAAACGAATGGACCACGTATCCTCATCAAATTGTCGATGTAATTCATCGTCAACTGACCAGTGATGGGCAAAATAAATCGCGATTGCGATTTGAAATGATTTGAATCGGGATTTAGGCGAGGTTGCGATTTGATTTGAACATTGTTGGATTCGATTTTTGCCTCAGTGATTTTGATTCGATTAGATTTGCCTTTTTTCAAATCATTGAAATAAAGATGGTTGTATATTTTTAATTTTGTAAAAATGGTTAAAAATTTAAGAATTCTATATCTTTGGCGTCCTCCCCGTTACATAAACATTGTTATAGGTTACATGCTTTTGTTCTACTTGTAGCTTTACCGCGTTTTAAATATGAAAAAATTATATTGGTGCTGCAAGGTGATGGTGTCACAATTTCGCAAGTGATACTTGCATTAATTGGGATTGATGAAGCAGTTTCAAATTGTCAAACCCAGTTAATTGCTCTGAAAAAAAACCTTCGTGCAGCTCTTCATAACCGATTCCAGGAATCTATGAGAAGACCAGAGAATGTGGTCTCAACTGTGTTGGATAGTCGTTTCAAACTAGTTCCTTTTGGTACCACCCCGCTGCTTGATTCGCATTTTACTGACAGTGGCTCACAGAAAAGTCCTACATTAATAATCCCATCAGCCAATGAGGCAAAATCTCTTCTTCTTCACATGATGGACAATAAAGTCAGATGAAATAACAGGGTCTCACGCTTCACAGTCTAAAACCTCATGCCAAACAGAAAAGAATCTACCTGAACCAACTACCAGTTCTGGTCGGCGGAGCATTTTTGCAAGATACCATTGTCCTCAGGTATGAACAAATTATATTGGATTGGAAATGTACGTTAATTATTAAATAATATGTATATATTGCAGGTTATTGACAAAGAGGACGAAGAACATTCAGTGTATCTTAATGCTCAAACGGACCACAACATCACTCCTGAACAATTTTGGGCAGCTAATGGTCAACGCTTTCCAAAACTACAACGACTTGCGCGTAGACTTCTAAGCATCCCGGCATCATCTCGAAGTGTGGAGAGACTGTTTTCAATTTCAGGTGCTTTCGTCTCTGCCAGAAGAAATCGATTATCAGCACCAACTGTGGAGTCACTGTTGCTCTTGAGGGAACAGAAAACTGAGTTTTAATGATTTTTTTAAACGGTAATATGTACTGATTATCTATATGTACTGGTTATCAAACACCTCTTTTTGGTATCAATAAATAAATAAAAAAAAATAATAAAACTGTAAAAATGTTGGCTGTTAATTTCATTGTGTTTTGCTCGAAAAAATTTGCGAAGATAGGGCAGCAGGAAATTTTCGGAAGATTTGATTTGATTTGGTATTTGGGCGTTTGGGATTTGATTCTATTTGGAATTTTTTGATTCTATTTGAGATTTGGTAGTTAAGATTTAAATCATTTTACAAATGATTTGAGATTTGACCATTGAGATTTGATTTGATTTGTGCTCATCACTGCAACTGACTCAACTGGCTTACGGTATCGACTGAATTTCTAAAACTAGAAACATTATTTACATCCGTATTGGAGCATGAAGGAATATGCTCAACGTTAACAGTTTTCAATTGATTCATAATTTCTTCAACTCGTCTAGCTAATTGACGTCTTTTAGTTCTCTCTGAAACGTATGGCGATAAACTCATGTTGCAGAAAGTTTTATCGTTGCTTAATCTTTTTCCTGAAGCAAATGTGCCAAAAATGCAATTATTAAGTTGATTAACTCACTTTTTTGGCGTTCAACTCGTTCGACTGAGAGCGCTTGTATCGTTGAATTCGGTAACAAATCAAAAATGAATCCAATTTTACCCGCGCTGTTGTATATAATGAAACTAGTTATACATAACTAAACAATTTTACAAACAGAGTAATTGCAAGGATTCACTAAATGTTTACATTGTAGAAATATCATTAATTATGAATAAAATTTATTTTATACATATACACATTATTTTCCGGCGGGGATAAGCCACTAGGCTATGCTCGGGACCCTTGTGGGCTCTTTGGCATATTAATGATTTTCTTTCCCCTACGGTTCCCGTACCTATCCCGAGACTTTGCCCGGACGTAACCCGCTGAACTGGGCAAACTGGGCAACCCGCCTTCAGGCCGCACGGTCCCCACCTGGCGGTGTTTGCTGGGGAAGCTTATAGGCAACACTGTACGAGTTACGTTTATCAGCCACTTTCTTCGACGTCGATATTTCAATCAAGAGCACTTCTATCTACATATTACTGTATCTAACAGGCACCCGCCGCTCAGCCAACGGAAGATTTTTTGACAACTTTTATATTTGATTGTTTTATATATTAGAAACTGCTTCAATTTAATATTTTAATTTATATAATTTTAACGGCACTTGCATAGACGAATGAGACGGGAATCGCTATATGCTAAACGCTAATGCAAAAACGCTAGGCGAATCCTCAGCCGCTACGCCAAGTGGGCGCGGCCCACGGAATGTTGTCAATCTTGGTAGGACAATGTATTCGACATTAGTACATACGCATTTCTCGACAATCCAGAAACAAGTTTTAAAATTTACAATTAAAGGTTTTTTGTGATATTTGGGTGGGGGGAGGTTCAAACTGTTTAATAAGTCCCTGGGCTCATAATCAAAAATGGTTTGCTAATTGTACATGCGGACACAAATTATACCACATCGATTAAGTACTTAGGGGTCGATAAACAAGTACTTGAGATCAAAGTTGAAAACAATACCGAAGGTCCAAGAACTAGTACAAGTACAGGTTCTCGGGGTCCAAGTACAAGTGCCTGAAATCGGTACTCCAGTACAGGTCTACTTGATAGTCGATGATAAATTTTGTGCAATTGCACTATATGGAAAAATCTGCGCCCATGCGTTTTTTAGTCGATTTTTTCAGTGCCTTTTGCATCCAGATACCATGCGAAGGCACTCCTTAGTTCCACCATTTATATAGCCCTACCCAAGGGCCCTCCCTGGTGGTGCGACCTGGGATGTGAACACTTCACATAATGACTGATGCTTTCACCTCCGTTCGCAGAAACTCAACCCTCTGAGTCAACTTGCACTTGTTATAATCGGTCACAAAAATTAACAAAATAGACCATAATTTAAACAAAAATATCGCTCCAAATTTTAAAAATGTAATCAAGTCTACACTATTTTAATGGGATCAGAGTCTGCCTCTGAGAGTGATATTGCAACAGAATTGCTCAAAATATTCTGGAGGTGATGCATCATAACTTCAAGAAAACCTCTCTCAGTATTGGAATGACCACATAGTATCAAAGCACTTGTGCCATTTTTCTGATGACAAACTTCAAGCACATCATGATGACTCATTTCTCCAGTAATTAATACGTCAGCTTTAATTCCTCTCAGTACACTACTCCCTGAGCCAGCACAAACTGCTACTGAAGACACAAGAGAATCTGGCAAGAAAAGTTTATGAAAATTAAATTTGAAGCATATTAATACTTTACACATTCCCATTCAGTTATTTAATCAACATCAAGCTCCAATAAACGTCATTATAATAATAGTAATAAAAGCTGTGGATTTAATCGATTAATCGTATAACATTTCTAATCAGTTAAAAATTCATTAATCAATATTTTTCTCAATTTATTTTAATTTAAACAGTCTTCTTTTAGGTTACTTGCCTTTCCCCACATTAAGCAAGCAATGTGCTGAAAGCAGAGCAATATTCTGAGCTAGCAAAAGACCTTGTTTCCAGTAAGGATAATGCCATTGAAATTGTGGCTAGAAATTTAGTTGGTAAGTCCATCTACACGTTCCTCACTCAGTTAAGTTTATCGAGCCGGGAAAGAACTAAGGCTATGATAAAAATGTTGGAGGCAGCATCTTGTTGGAGCTACTGTTTATAATTAAATTATTTCTCAGTCTTTGTTCTCAAAGTTTTTAAAGAAATAAACAAAGTTTGCAAAGTGTCTTTGAGACATGATTGGATGTTGTAGCTAACTAAGGTAGAATGATTGTGTGTGGTGCACACCGACCAAAGCAGACTTAAGACACAACAAGATAGTTAAAAGTAGTGAAATATATGTGTTATTAATTAATCAAATAAAATAAATTTTGATTAATCAATCAATAAAAATTGTAATCGTTCTCAGCCCCACTGATAATAATGCAGTAAAACTCATTAATTACATAATCTGCCCTTTCAAATGTGCTCAATCTACTTTCATATCTGAAGAAACATTAATGTATATGTATATTCACATATCAAATATAGAAAATAGGACTGTGTCATTTGATTCATGATAGATCACAAGAGTATATGTACTAGCCAATAATGCAGAATTTTTTTGATAGATGAAGTTATACATCCATTGATGTACAGGGTTGTTAATATGCAATATCAGTGTAATTCTTTTTGGATACTCAATGTAAATACTGTTGATCCCTATCTTGACCTTAGTTAATTCACCAAACCCCATTAAGTCAGCATTATTGAAGTGTAACAGCCAAAATCAATGTCTTAGCATTTTCTCATCAGTAATGTTGATTCTTTAATGTGCCCAAACCATAATATCTTGAGCACAAGAGGGCCAAATTCACAACTTAACATTATTTATCTCGGTCCCGATGACATCTCTGGCTTTTGAAGTAGAACCATCAAATTCCCACTTTGCATTTTTTTCAGGGATAACATAATCTGTTGATTCTTTTGTGACCAAGCACAATTCACTCACTCAAGTTCTTCATGTCTGAGGAATAATACACTGTAGATGTTCTGTTTATGTTTTCAGTTCTAAAAATGTCTATAGGTAAGAGAAAACTGGACAATCAGTCAATAGAGAAAAGTGTGAAATCGTATTGCGGCTAGAAAAAAGAACAATACTGGTAGAACTCAGCAGTCACTATTTCAGGATGGAAGGAGAATGCTGACCTGATAAAGCAAATGTTTGATAAATAAATCTTTGATCTAGCAAGAAAAAACTTGGAGCAGGTGAGCACTGATGTCAATGATGCAATGCTTCAATGGCACCTTTGCTGATGGGGAAGGCTAACGTCCTTGATGCAAAGCAAAGGACACCATGACTTTAAAGCAAGTCAGAAAATAAGACACAACAACTTCAAAGCAGTTTGTGGAGAGAACACATCTTACGCATGTACATTCTCATTTTTTGAGGCACATATCAGAGGTACATAAAGAAATTTCAAGATGTATTAATATATAATTAATATATTGTTGCCATGCTGGTTGTCAATCATCTTGATGATTTTAGACAACATAAATGGGTTCAACTGCACTGTTTTCAAAACTTTGAAAATTGCAAACTAATTAATATTTTCAAAAATCAATGGCCTCTTCTTCATCCTTGTGCTTACCTTTTGTTTATATTTAACTCTCACTAGAAACGTAGCACATGAAGGCAGAAATGATAATCTTGTCCTGTTTTGTGCTGGCGTGATCTAATGCATTAGTTCTCAACCTTACTGAAAACCCTTGGCAACACTCGCTGTGCTTTTGCGACCCCAACAATAAAATTGCTTGGGTTACCTTTAACTAAGTTAACTTCGTTATTGCTGTTATGCACGTTAGAATAAGAAAACACATTTGCCCTTGAAGCACAAATGCAAATTCTTAATTTTCAATCAAATAACCTGAGTAATCAAACAACATTTTCCTTTTGTACATTAATATGAATTCTTTTAACTTTAATGTAAAACTTCAAAATATTTACCTTCATCCAATTGATATCCCATAGCTAGCTGAACTTTATCCAGCTTAAGATGGTTTTTCATTTTATATACAACATCTTTTATTTTCATTGGAACATCCAATAGCACTATTCTACCATCCCCACTTTTAGGACTCAAATGCTATTAAATAAAACAAATTTGACTCTCTATTGGTAATGCAAACAACTGACCAATTAAAAAAAATTAACTTTAATCTCCTGTATCTCCACAGAAGAAATGGATGAAAATGCCTCAAATAGCTTCAGATGATGCTTCAAACAAGTCAACTTGATAGAGGATCTGCAAACAAATTGCAAAAGCATTAATTTACTATGTTAATAAGTTCAATGTTTTATCATTATTATATCGCTAGCATAGAAAACTAACCCATTAAAAACAAAATCAAGATTAAGTTTCTCCACTTCTTCAATGACTTTTTGTATTTCAGCAGATTCAGTTTGGGAATTGAAGAGAATCGTAATGTTATATTTTTGTTCCATTTGACATGAAAGGAAATCCAGTGTTCCAGCTTAAATAAAATATTAAATCTGATTTTTTTTCAATAGCAAATTTAATTTTTAAAAATTTGAACAATTTTTCTCTAACTTGTAAAGATTAGGAATGTAATAGGGAATATATATATAATCATAACCCTTGAGTAGCAAAAACTAACCAAATGGAGAAATTAGCCAATCATTTAATCCACCTTCCACAACATCCCAACAAGTGTGAGGAGAATAAACAGCAACAAGATTTTCTAAACACCTTATTAAGATTATTTCTTTCCATGAATTCTGAGTTAATCTTTTCAGTGGATTAAAGATCGGAGGGTGGTAAGATATAATCATGTTGGCTTTCGTCGTTATGGCCTCTTCAAGTACCTAAATAAAACATCAGATTATCTAAGCACTAAAACAACTCGCTTTGCGCTAACCTTTAAAGTCAAGTCATTCGTCAACAAAATGCGAGAAACAATATGATTTGAGGGTTCCACGAGTAAGCCAACATTATCCCATTCCTTTGCAAGCCTTAAAGGTGCAAATTCGTTGAGTTTGTTTACAACGTCCTTTAAATCCATTGTTCGAAAAACCCCCGCCCTTGATACTTGACAACGATAACCCCAACCGAAAGAATGCTTCACGCATTTCATAAACATTATCAATATAACGAATTAAAGCAATTAGAGCAATCTAATGATTGGTAATTCCAAATAATGAATGATTGATAGTTAATTATTTAGTTTAGTTTAATTAATAAACATTTATGATACCTATGATATATTTTGAATCTTTACAAAGTTATAAATTTCTGCAAAACCAAATTTACTTTTTTAAAAATGAAGAACATAAAAACAATAATAATAAATTTATATAAGGCTTAAATATTTTCAGACGACCCAGCTTAAAATTAACTAATCCAATTAATTATCTTAAATCGGGATGAGTATTTCCATACCCTAACCAGCAACAGCCATGGCTGATAATTATTCGTAAGCGCTCACTGTGGCTGGGTAAGATCTAGGTCAGGGGTACTCAAACTTTTTTGGCCGGGGTCCACATTACGTAATTTTCAGATAGGTGGCGGTCCACAAGGGTCAAAGTCATGCGGACCGGGGGGGGGGGTGGGTAAAGTAAAAAGTAATGAATTAATATTAAAATGCTGTCAGACTTTTTATTTAGTGTGATGCATGGAACTGTTTGTCCTTCATGACTTCTATGATATTTGGAGAATAGCTAGTAATTGCAATTCTCAAACAATTTCCAAGATGTACATCAGTTAATTGACTTTGATTTTTAAACTTGATAATGTTCATAGTTGAAAATGATGATTCACAGGTTGATCCAAATATTGTCAGAACTGATAAAGCCAATTTCTTGGAGCAAGGGTATTGACCCTCAATTACAAACGTAGACCAGAATTCAGAATTTTTTAACTTTTTAAATTTTTAAATTTATTTTTTTGGAAATAATTGGAGGTCCACTTAAAAGCTATCGGCGGTCCGGATTGTGGACCGCGGTCCGCAGTTTGAGTACCCCTGATCTAGGTCACAGCGCAGTTAATCGTTTTGGAGATCTCTTCGTTTAAAAACTAATAATTGTCGTTGTACTACGCAATTAAGTCAATTAATTTAATATTAATTAAATAGATATATAACCTAAACCTAACCCAAAGCCAACTCAAACCTTAAAATCGTTAAATTATTAATCCTAACACTAACCCAAACCCAACCCTAACCCCAGACATTAAGTTAAGATGTAATAAAACGGAGGTGACTAAAAATAGACGAAGAATGTTCGGACCCGCAACGGCTTGGCGTCTACATCGCTCGAGAAGTTGTGAAGAAAGCAGAAACCGAACAGAGCCAACGAGTTCCCTATCTCCTATTCAAAAGATGCCTCAAAACATTGTACCTGCATTCCCTCGTTCAGAGAGAGTTGGCCACATTCTACAAGCCTACATTACAAATGAGAAAATATGAAAATGACTCAATTCAGACCAATAT
The DNA here is from genome assembly GCA_021613335.1 of Whitmania pigra. Classification (NCBI taxonomy): domain Eukaryota; kingdom Metazoa; phylum Annelida; class Clitellata; order Hirudinida; family Haemopidae; genus Whitmania; species Whitmania pigra. Next base: position 1,679,839 of record JAJTWR010000136.1, read on the forward strand.
CGCTGTTGAATGTAGAGTGGGAAATATTTTTCTCTATCTCGGCATCGAAGCTCAAGAAGTTGGTGATATCTAAATATTAAGTGGATATTTCAGCAGAGCCGCGAAAGAAAAAAGTGCAAATTCGAAACTTTTTCTGGGCCCCCCTTTCCACCACTAGCCATATTTAGATGATTCAATTAAAAAAGCCAAAGGTATAAAATAATGGATTGATATTAATTGCTCAAACTTAATAAAATATAAAGACAAAAACAGAAATAAAAATTTCTTAATTTTCATTTCCTCTCTCTAAAATGATTATACCTCCCCACAGCGTTGCCGTAAGTACTCCAAAAATGTACTTAAGTATAAGTATAAGTACTTGGGCTGAATGTATTTATAAGTACAAGTACAAGTACGTTGTAGCCAATGTACTTAAGTATAAATACAAGTATAAGTACTTTAGCTTCATTGAACAGAAATAATATTCGTTATCTTCAATACAATGTTAAGACAAGTGTAACAGAATTTACATTTACCAATAAAATTGTTTATTTTTCTTTAAAAGAAGCAATTTCTCAAAATATTGGCCACAGAGTCTGTTACGCTGAAGAGTCGGTATAAGACCAGCTTGACTGAATAGCCTTTCAACAGGTGCAGATGATGGAATGGTTGTGTTGAACTTGAGAACAACTTTTTTGACTGCTGGATACCTACATGCAATAGCCAGAAATTATAAGTTATTAACAAATTATATAAATTATGAAACTCAACTATTTTCATAACATAATTTATAAAATTACAATGTGTACCTGTTCAGCTGATTTATGTCGTGTGATGGATCATTCAAGTACTGAACTGCTTCCACTGTGAATGAAGAATCATTACTACCAGAATCTGGTTCATAAAAACCATAATAATCTCTGATGGTGTCACAACCGATGGTTCTTGGATAGAGTTTGTTTCATTCATGCGTTTGACTTCAGCAACAAACAGTTCTTCACACACCTTACGATATCACAGAAGTCAACAAATTTAGTGTGTGCGAGAAACATGTTAATGAGAAGGCAGATAAATACATGATTCTGATTCCGTCTGCTCAAAAAACTGTGATATTTCTAAATGGCTATTAGTCTCAATGTCGCATCCATCAGATGGTTCCAGGCAGGCAAAGACTACATAAAGCTTCAATATTTTCTCCATCATCCAATAAAACCGTAAAACCGTCCGAGCTGCACACAGCCTTAATGAGATGAAAAATAAGAGACATAGCTCCACCCCATAAGCAAAATTAGCTATAATGATTAAAAGTAAATATATATTTAACTAAAGGTTTACCGATATGTCGCGAGGTGTCTCTACTAAATTTTTAAAATTTGACATGACTAGAAGTTTTTCATAAATGTACATTATTTTGAAGAATATAAAAATATAGCACGATTATCTATTATAAAGTGATTGGAAAAAACATTTTCATCGGTACTTAGTAGTAGCAGCTTGCAATTCTAATAGTTTATGATGAAATGATATGCGACCAATGTTCTCTAATTTCTTATCAGTGTGCGCGATAAAACTACAGTTTCGAGCGGCGCATTTTCATGCTTGAGCTTATTGGGTAGCCCTGAAAACGGTTGTTTTGGAACCCACAAGACAATATTTTCTCAGACGGGATAGTATTCCCGGATAAGTTCCAGGTTACGCTGGAAACAAGAGTACCTGTTCCCAAGGCTATGCCAAAGGAACTGATCCAGTTATGATTCTATATGAATGTCTGAGATCCTATGCATCCTCTTAAACTTGTCTTTAGCTCACCTCCACAAGTTCTCAACCACGTTTGGAGCGACAAACCGAGTGGTTCAATGTGGCATGTGCTAAACCTATGACAGCCGACATAACAAGGACATACAGAAGCTTGCGTCGACAAAGAACAAATTCCAATGTGCCTCTAGAAGGAAGGAGGTTCTAATTTATAGATTCTGAGTTGAAAAATATGCTCTGAATCAACATCTGTTTCTCTTTAAAAAAAAAAACATCATCAGGTGTGCCCTCAGGAAGATGAAATGTCCGGCACAGTCTGTCCTGAGGAAAGAAATTAGATTCAAAACAGCTTTTTATGAACGCAGAGGCACCACTCGCCCGCCTTCACTGCTCTCTCTGGTTCCGTCGCTGTTTTTTGCTACTTCGCTATTTTCGTTGAATCTGGGGGATATAGTAAAGTGAATTATTAACACGAATAAGAAATAAAAAAAAATATTTAATATCATTAGCAAATGATGTTTACATAAAAAGTTAGCCATAAGTTGTTAACAAGATATATGGCTTATTATTTTTTAAATTTAAAGGATGACAGATATTTGTTTGTTTGTATTATGTTACAGTTCGAGATTGTACGAAAAACTGTTTATTTTACAAAAACCGTATTCGGGTGGCAGAATCGGACACAAAAGTTGAGGTCGATATGCTCTTTTCAATAAAACTACAGAAAATTTAAAGCTGAAAAAAGGTTTCATACAAAATACATATCTTACAATATATTTACAAATTAGCGTCTTAGCTTGCCCACAAATAATGATTTGAAACTTATAACATATTTGATCATGAAGAAGGTCGCATTTTGATGCTTTCCGGAAAAGTTGTCGATACTTAAAGCAAGTTTACAACGAATTTCGGAAAAAATTAAAAATCTGGCCAGTGTGATTTTAAAAAGAATGTTTGATGATTATTTTGGTTTAATTTATTTTGATATTGATTGAGCAACTAAAAAGATTTTTGATCATGAAGTTGTTGCATTTTGTTGTTTTTTCAGAAAAGTTACAGAACAATTATGCAAATTTAAACAAAGAAAAAATAAAAATCTGGTCAGTGCGATTTTAAGAGGATTGTTTGATGATTATTTTGGTGTAAGTTATTTTGACATTGGTTGAGCAACTAAAAAGATTTTTGACCATGAATTTGTTGCATTTTGTTGTTTTTCCGAAAAGTTGAGGTTAAATTATGCAAGTTTACAACGAATTACGAAACAAAATTAAAAATCTGGCCTTGGCGAATTTAAGAGGAATGTTTGATAATTATTTTGATATAATATATTTTGACATTGGCTGAGCAACTAAAAAGATTTTTGACCATGAAGTTGTCGTATTTTGGTGTTTTTCGTTAAAGTTAAATTATTCAAATTTAAAAAAAAATTAAAAATCTGGACAGTGCGATTTTAAAATTAATGCTTGTAGATTATTTTGGTGTAATTTAATTTGACATTGGTTGAGTAGTTAAACAGATTTTTGAACCTGCTAGCGTCGTAACATAGGCTTTTAACAATGGGCTCTCGCCCTGCTAGCCTTATTCGAGTTCCCAACTTTCATACAGACATCTTGAGACATCTCGATAAACCTCAAAACATTTAACATAGATTTGCAAACATTTGTGACATTTAGAAATTATTTATTTATTGGCGTTATTAATGTTATTTTTTAAATAACTTAATATTATTTTTAAAGTACTATATTATCAATATGTATTGGAAAACACTTACTTTTAATAAATTTTAATCACTTTAGGTGGAGCTAATTTTGTTTATGGGGTGGAGCTATCTCCCTTATTTTTCATCTCATTAAGGCTGTGTGCAGCTCGGACTGTTTTACCCAATACTATTTTATTGAAGTAAGTTTTAACAACTAAAGGGTAAACTACGTCAACTTCCCTGCTTTCGGAACGCTCAAATAGTTCGGCCATCTTGCAACAAATGTAAACAAACGACAATACAAAGAGAACAAAGGAAACATAGAGAAAGGCATATAGTAAAGGAAACGCCGAAGATTAGAAATCAAAACATTAGGACTTTCATTTTAAAAATTTTTTATTTAAAAATAAAATTTAAAAGTACTTAAAATGTACTTATTAATAATTATTAAAAATGTATTTAAATACTAAGTACTAAGTACACAATCTTGAAAGGACTTAAATATAAATACTCAAGTAGAACAAATGTACTTAAATACGTACTTAAGTACTCGGCATCACTGCCTCCCCCATATACAAAAAACTCTGGATTTAGAAAAATTAGGTGGGCCTTCATGTAAGAGGTTCAGAGAGAATTTTCCTTTGTTCCCTTTCAGCATCAAAGTAACAATAAAAATTTCACGCGTATTTGCCCATTTACATTTTGAGTTCCAATGTTTATGGGCCCCTAAACTTTTCTAGGCCCCGCTGAACCTTCTTCTCTTGGGGCCTGCATTTCAGTCAAAAAGGGAGTCATTCCACGTTATATCGAACATACCTCGATCATCTGGAAAGCTATCCAGAGAGTCAAGGGGAACCGACTGAGTCTGTACGTCGTGTGGCTGGACCTAGTGAACGCATGAGGGTCCGTGCCACACCAGCTCCTAAGGAAAACATTGGAGGCCCATTTCAGGAATACTTTAACTGGTTCATGATGCGGTTATCCACCAAGACGTACGAGGCGAGTGCCTCTGGAGGTTGGAATAGCTATGGTGTCATATGTGTAAAATTATATTACATAAAATCATGTAATGTATGTTTTATGTATATTACATAAAATCATGTAATATAATTTTACACATATGACACCATAGCTATTACATGATTTTATGTAATATAATTTTATAATATTTATAAAATGGCATCCGCTATCTTTGGATGCCAAGTCCAAAGTAGTTTTGATCAATAAAGTCATTCATCTCTTGAATCATCACTCGGAACACGACATGTGGAGTGCACAATTTCTCCTTCCTTATTTTTACTGGCGATGCAGATCCTACTGAAGGCAGTCGGGTCTCGTATTCCAGAGGAGCACATTCGTAAAGGTGTGTACATGCCTCCAATAAGAAGCTAACAAAAAGAAGGTTGTCCAAAATGGCCTGGACAAATTTAACGACTTTCCAGGGTGTTGTCGAATGGCAAATTCGAGAAATCTCGCTCAGGTAAGCAGGAACTTGATTTCAGCATTTCCCAAGAAGAAGGGGGGAGCAAACCCTTCCACAGCTTGAGAAGATGACCTTTTTTTTTGCTTTTAGCCATAATTCAGGAGGGAGCAAATCTCGCAAAACGTGAGGAGATGACCTTTTTTGGGTCCGGTCTAAAACCGTTGCCCCCTGCCGTACCCCCCCAAATTACGTCCATGATGGTGAGGGGGAAAACTCGCAAGGTCGTCTTCTTCAATGTAGCGGAACAGTCTGAGTATTGTAAGACACTGAACTTCGCCCTACTTGCGTCATCAAACACAAGCTCTAGGAGTACAAGACAAGGAATACATAACACTAAACTCCTCCCATTTGCACCATCGCATACACCCGACTCTAGGGACGCTAGGCATGCGAGACGGGGAATGCAGAACACTGAACTTCGCCCCACAACTTCTCCCGGCTACAAGTGTTCGTCTCCTACCTCGCATGGTTTTGGCAATCCAGAAGAGGAGCTTCATATAAGGATGGACAATGTTGAGAATGAGGACAATGCTGAGCAGAGGGAGAGTTTCGCAAACATCAAAGAAGTCACGCCAATATCCGATGAGCCAGTTCCGTGCACGGTTGCCTCGTTGGTGTCGGTTCGAAAGAGAACCGAGGAAATAATTAAAGGAGTGACTTTGGACTCTACCAATAGAGACCAGAGTGGAGTCTCCTCGCGTTGAGGAATCGGTGAAGGAACTGGACAGGAACGACGGTTGCGAGCGATTTGAGTTGGAGGTGGCCGAATTCAATTCAGCGGTGGATGACGTGGAGGTCAAGGCTGCGGATATCATTGCAGTGAAAAATGGAGATGTTTACAGTAAAGTGCTCGACGGTCATTGAGTCAATGTTATGCCCATGCCTTAAATTTGGAAATGGGTGACGTCACCAAAAAAGCGGTTGAAGTTGTTACTTTATTTGGGGTTTTAAACACATGTGCAGTCTTTCTTCGGTAATCATATTTACGATTCAATGTTTGGCCTGAATTTAGAAAATTGAAATCTGTAATTGGTGAAATAAGCTGGTGGGCAAAAGTCAGAGTCTTACTAAAATATTTGGAAATTTCTTAATCAAACCTTCCAATCAAGAAACACAAGTTATCGATTTTTTTTTACATTGACATGCTACAAACATTTCATGATATTTCTACATCAAACAAATTCAATAATGATGTCCGATACAGAGCAAAGCTCTGTTAAATTCATTGACAAGTTTTGAATTTATTCTAATGGCACAATTATTTTTGAAAATATTTGACCACACAACACCATTATCGGAATATTTGCAAACAATTGGAATGGATATACTACGAGCCTATAAGATGGTTCAAGACTGTATCAATGAATTAAGCCAAGTAGATTGAAATAATGATTCCATTTTTCAAGCAGCTACAAATTTAAAAAATTTGCAAACGGAGAACAAGAAAAAAGAAATATCGACATTGAAGTGCAGACGGTTTTGAAAGAAAAATGAATTATAGCCAACCAACCACTTGAAAGCGCGAATGTTCACCAGTTATGGATTAAGTACTTAATAGTTTAAAACAGAGATTCTCTGAGCATGGTTGTCTTTAGGTTGATTTCTCTTGTTTAGATCAAAGAAATTTTCAGAAATTTTGTAAAGAATGCCTAGTGATGCACTGCAGCACCTGAGTGGGCTGCTCAAAAAATTTGATGATACTGTAACAAAAGATCAGCTTCATACTGAATTATTGGATTTTGCAAGGAAATGGGAAAATTTTCAAACAACTCTTGAAGATGAACGTAATTTGATCTTGAAATGGAAGTATCGGACTTTGTCTCAGACAACATTCAACAATCTGAATCAGTAGAATTACTTGAAAATATCATTACTAATCCAACAGTTGAAAACAGCAACAACCACATAAATAAATGCAAATTTTGCAAAACATGTGTTTGTTGTTATTTTGTTCTCCAGAAGTTTAATTTGAATAGTCTTGCTTAGCCCGATTACTCTAGCAGCGGTCCGCAGCGGTGAGGGGGTCCGGTTTTTCGCAAAATTTGAGTCTCGTAAACATAGAAATTATATAAATGATACATATTTCGAAAGGGGAGATAATGATCTTTCTGAATATTATAAAATTATTAAATTTACTATATTTTATTATTATAAAAATTGCTTGCAAAAATTAATTTGTTATAAACTAAAACTTTTTAACATAGAAATCTATTGTGGTTTGTATCATCTTGTAGGGCTAATAAATATCTTCAAAATGACATATACCATGGTCCAATTCCATGTGCCAAAGCTGAGATATCACGCCTCAAAATTTTACAGACGACTGAAACACTGCGGTTATGTCTTGTGGCTTAAGTGACTTATAAAACATGTGACTGCTACGATATCTATTTAGCACTGTAGTGCTGACATTTATCTTCAAAATGACACATAAAGTTATTAAATTACTCGCTTTTGAATAGAGATATCCCACTTCAATGCGTCACGAATGATGACCGCCCAAGCAGTTTATATGGTTTCCGACGTCGCCAGGTAGACCGTATGGGCTGCATGGAAACCTAGTACGGCATATATCATCTTGTAGGGCTAATAAATATCTGCAAAAATGACATATACCATGGCACAATTCTATCTACCAAAGTTGAGATATCACGCCTCAAAGTTTTACAGACGACCGAAACACTGCGGTTATATCTTGTGGCTTAAGTGACTTGTAAAACATGGAATTGTTGTGATATCATCTTAAAACTCATAATATAATTGTTGTGGTGGCGCAGTAATGAAGGTTATTATTGCATAATTAATTTTTGGTGATAATTACAATAAAATTAGTAATATAATTATCATAACATTTTTGATCTGTTGTGTTACCAATTATGCAGCTCCATCGATTATTGATAATAAAGTACACTTAGTACACCAAAATACCTAGTTAACCACATTAATATAACAATACTCTAATTTATTTAGAATTTATTTTTTTTACAAAATATAGGGAAATTCTTCCTCAGTCCTTGTATGTTCTAACAATTTCGGTGCATTTGACATGTACCCACCGCTGGCAATTGTAACATTGCACCCAGGTAGTGCCTCCGTTTTCTTGTCCGCAATATAGGCATACGTCGGTTAACTGTTCAGATGCTTAGAGGATGCTGTCCATGAATTCTCTCCTCAGCATATGTTCGTCAAATTCACCACAAACGTCTTCTTCCTTGTCCAGCCTCAACATGAACTTGCAAATGTATATGCCGCAGCTGTGACCATCATTCTTTCGTCTCATTGGTGGAAGCTTGCAATTGAATAACCAGATACGTCCTTGAAGGCTTGCTTTAAGGTTGTCGAGAAATTTCTAAATTCCCGTAACAATTCCTCGTCGTTGGACTTTATTCCTAAAGGATCTTATAGAAATAAACTTTCTGAAGTTGTATCCACAACGAAAAGAACAAAATGGCTATGCTACGAGATATAACCGCAGTGATTCGGTCGTATGTAAAACTTTGAGGCACGATATCTCAACTTTAGTACATGGAATTGTGCCATGGTACATTTCATTTTGAAAATATTTACTAGCCCTACAAGATGATATATTCTATAATAGGTTTCCATGCAGCCCATACGGTCTACCTGGCGACGTCGGAAACCATATAAACTGCTTGGGCGGTCATCATTCGTGACGCATTGAAGTGGGATATCTCTATTCAAAAGCGAGTAATTTAATAACTTTATGTGTCATTTTGAAGATAAATGTCAGCACTACAGTGCTAAATAGATATCGTAGCAGTCACATGTTTTATAAGTCACTTAAGCCACAAGACATAACCGCAGTGTTTCAGTCGTCTGTAAAATTTTGAGGCGTGATATCTCAGCTTTGGCACATGGAATTGTACCATGGTATATGTCATTTTGAAGATATTTATTAGCCTTACAAGATGATACAAACCACAATAGATTTCTATGATAAAAAGTTTTAGTTTATAACAAATTAATTTTTGCAAGCAATTTTTATAATAATAAAATTTAGTAAATTTAATAATTTTATAATATTCAGAAAGCTCATTATCTCCCCTTTCGAAATATGTATCATTTATATAATTTCTATGTTTACGAGACTCAAATTTTGCGAATAACCGGATCCCCCTCATCGCTGCCGACCGCTGCTAGAATCACCGACATTCTTGCTTATTCAAATTTGTATCTGGCTTACAAATTTGTATTGACATTATCCCCATCACAAGTTGAGAGGTAGTTTTCAAAATTTAAATACATTTTGAACAGATTAAGAAATTTGCTGAACCAGTCAACTTTACAATCATTCATGCTGATGTCTTTTGAGAAGGACCTTCTTCCAAGAATCAATAACAATGAAATCATTGATGTTTTAGCATCGACTAGTGAAACAATGAAAAAGCTTTTATACTAGTTAATAGTGAATAGAAATTTTAGACTCTAGTGTTTCTTACGTTTAAGTTGTTAAAACTAGGAGTTATTTAACTGTTTAAAGTTGTTTTGCATAATTACGAATTTGAACATGTAATAAATACAAAGATTCTTGCAACTTAAAGTACTGTTTTTGAACTTTAAAATTTTCTTATTATATATAAACTAATTATAGAAACTAAAGAAAAATATATAAAAATTAAATTAAATTAAAAATAAGTAAAATATCAAATTGCTGAAAAAATTTATATAAAACTAATAAAGTGGGCTGTCACGACCAAATTTCCCGTGCCGGCTTTTTAAGCCAGTCCGACCCTGTACATTTGCGAAGAACTTCTAGCCATGTCAATTTTTTTAAAATTTAGTAGAGACACCTCGCGACATATTGGTAAACCTTTAATTAAATATATATTTACTATTAATCATTATAGGAGGAGCTAATTTTGTTGTTGGGGTGGAGCTATCTTCCATATTTTTCAGCTGTGGGCAGCTCGGACGGTTTTACCGTTAAATCTTAGTTTGAAATGCTTTTTGATTCAGTTGTCGCTTAATTTTTATTTTAGAACTTGATTTTGTGTTATGGACATGCACTGACGAGAAGCGCCCAACGTTCCGCTTGTGGAACATAGTCACAACAAATGACATGCTTATAAAAAAAATTTCAAATTACAAATTTTTGTCTTAATATATATGATATTGACATATTTTAATTACTCTCACGTGTCTGCAACATTTTTAAATAGGCATGGGTTAATAAAGGTTAATAAATTCATGCAGCGGTTGAAAGATTTACTCTTAATTATTGTAGGCGAAGGTAAATTTGTTTATAGGCAGAGCTTTATTTTCTGTGGAAGTCTGTGTCCGTCTCGAACGGTTTTACTTTTCTTTCCAATACCTTGTCCAACTCGTCATTACGCTACTACGTAAAAGTGAAAATGGAAAGCGCGTTCTATTATAGGCGAGACCACGAAACCACGCTCCTTGACCTGGATAATCATCTCATGAATAGCTGATGAGATCGATTACTGCTGCAAACAACTCCAGCCTCAGGACAAACACATTTATAGAAATTATTTTTATTTTTATCAAATATTTTAATTAGAATCTAAAATTATTGTGGTAATTAAAATTAACTTAAACGACTTGTTAACTATTTAAAAGTTAAAGTTTAAATATAATGTGTAAACAATGATTAAGCTACTGTCGGTTAAACGTGACGAGGACAAATACTGAGATAACCCAAATCGTGATAATGGAACATAATCCAAACAAATGGACTACTGATCAAGTGGGGATATGGCTTAATGAAATAGGCTTTAGTAAATACAAGAAATTATTCTGTGAGGAGCACCTAATTGACGGACAGATTTTGCTTCAATTAACTGAATCTGATTTAAAACAACCCCCGGTGTGCATGGGTGTACTTGGTTAGTGTTTTTGAAAAATTTTATTTAGTGGAATCAGTTTGATATATCATATTTATGATTTTAACGATATCACTTAAAGGAGACATTAAAAAATTAATTGCCGAGGTCGATTTGCTTAAACATCACATGGAGACTCACCCCTCTGATTCACATAATGGAACTTTAACATTCTGTTGTGATACAATTAAAGTAATTGAACTTTTTATTTTCGATAAAATTCAGTTTTAATGATACATAAATCTTTGTTTAGCACAAAAATTGTATTTTGAATCAGAAGAGCACATCTCAAGTAGTCTGTGGATTCCACAAAAGACCTGTTGTTACAGAATTTACTGATTTGAATTCATCTTTTGGGGATTCTCAGAGTTGTGTATCCACAAATTTAGAACCTGAATTCATTAAATTGTTTGTTGCTACATGTTATTTACTCTTTGTCCTTCTTCTTACAACCTATACAATGGTTGTGGTGCACGACTGGGTACCTAACATGGATAAGTACCCTCCTCTTCCAGATATTGCTCTCGACAAGATTCCTTACATTCCATGGGCATTTGAAGCTTGTGAAATTACCACACTTATAATGGGGGTCATACTTTTTATTGTTCTGGTGTTTCACAAACACAGGTATTGCCCTTATTCAATGTTCTATCATGAGCAAAATTCATTTTTAGATTATTCTAAACATTATTTTTAAAACTAAATTTTATTAATACTTCAATAGGTTCATAGTAATCAGAAGATTGTTTGCTCTCTCAGGAACTGTTTTTGTGCTAAGATGCATAACTATGATGATTACATCACTTTCTGTTCCTGGCTCACACCTTCAATGTGAACCTCGGGTAAGATGTATACAGTTTTCTTGTTTTAACATTTTTATAGGAAATAAGTCAATTATCTAGTTTTAAAAAATTAAAAGTGAACATTACACAGTAAGTTAAAGTAAAACAAAAAAGATACAAATGCACTCTCACAATGTCTCACAACCACTTGTCTAGATGTGATTATAGTATGGTTCATACAAGACCAAAATTTCTGAAATTGGAAAAGTCCTAAAAAAATATATAAACATATTAAGTTGTTGGAATTAATTTAGTAGTAATGTTTGTTGAACTATAAATTAGCAGGAATTTGGCATCTTTGTTCTAGCTTTGCACTGGACTGCACCCAATCAAAGTGTCTTATTACATTCATTTGCTTGTCTGTTTGGCCTCTTAAAGTTTAGATTTAGCATTACCTGTCACACCTGGAGTTTGTGTTTTTAATAGCAAATGGCTTGATTATGAAGGAATTCTCAAAATGCTGTTGAGCCTGCAAAAAGAACTTTGACATTTCGAATTTGGGATTACAACAAGCACAATCCACAATTTGTGAAAATGTTATCATGCAGGGGTGTACCAACTGTTCTTGCTGCCCGGGTCACAAGATTTGCCGAGGCCCCTCTTAACCATTAATAATCCGTTAACCTTCAAAATTTCAAAAAGCTCTCAAATATTTATTTTTCTAAATCATATTAAAAATTTAAAAATAAACTTTCCTCATTTTTCCGCAAAAATACAGTTCATCTGCAAGTTCTCTCTGTGTAGAGGACAGCCAGGTCTGTAAATCTTGTTTGGATGATCAAAGTATTTTTTTTAACTTAAGTTTGGAGAATGAGGGCTTACAGCAAGCAACACTAATAGCCTGGTTTAGGAATATAACCAGCAGGATAACAATATTTTGGGCAGAATCCCCACAGTGGTATGAAGCTCAAAAGTTGGAGGGGTCCAATCAATGTTATCGTTTCCTGAAGCTTACATAAAATCAATCTCTTCCTTTCAGCAAAAAAAGCCCCTTCTTTCTCTATGTCTTCATCAATTATGCTGGGCTGACGATAACATTCATCATCGAACAGGTTTGACAATGTGAGAAAAGCGAATTTGCTTGGAAGGTCCTGAACTTGCTGAAATCCATCAGATATTTTCCTCAGTCAACATGTCGATGACACACAGCATTTTCCGTCTCAACTCAGCATCAAATCCCAGGGCTGCATTAGTCATTCCTTCACTATCCATTCATTCCGTTTTGCGAATTCAACGCTCTATGCTTATACCTATTTCAGAACATAGTTTTAGATTCGTCTAAGGACATTGTCTATAACTTGTTTTATTTTTTAATTTTTATGTACTTCCGCAAAATGACACCGGGGCCTTTGGTAACCTTTTGTGCAGGGTCAATGATGAACAGTTTTGTTACCAGGTTTGCAGTCAGATTGGTTCATTGGTGAGTGATAAAACTGAACCATCCTAAGGTGAAATATCTGCTAATGGATGACTGGTATGAGGTGTTTAAGTAAATGTAACTAAATTGAAACACATTAAATTAGTGAAATATTGGCGAGTGAATGAATTTATGAGTTTATAGAGGCATTTAGATGTGTCTAGGTTTGACTGAATACTAAATGTTGGACTTTTTGTAAATATTTCCCAGACAAAGAATAAAGGAACATTTAATGTTAGCAAAAACAGGCCCATATTTTTTAGATGAATGAATATTGCAGGATTGGATAAATGATGTTTTTGAAAATGGATGGAATAGGGAACATTATTTAGTTTTGAAATTATGGTTTATGGCTTTCAGACTTATAATGTCTTATATTTTGGATTCAAGCCTGACATGAGTCTAAATTACATTTCTCATTGAAACTGAACTTTAGTATATTTTTACAGAAGGTTGTTCTGTAGGCATTATCAATTGAACACAAAATATAACTTGGAATGCAAGAAGGTCAGTGACACTTTATGTCTTTGCATCAAACAAGAGCAAATCAAACAAGCTTACAAGATCTGAGATAGAAAAGGTTATAATAACTGTTCCCAAGGAAATGAAGCAAGGCTTCCACCATGCTTGAAAATTACTTGTAATAACATAATACATATAAAAGAAGCAGTACAAAAACTAAAATAAATAGGTGCTTCTACATTAATGGATGTAATGTCGTGCAGTTTATAGCCAGGGAATGCCCTAAAGGGTGCAATGCTTTATAAAAAGTGCCACATTCTACTTGGATGGTGAGCTTGCATGGTCTAATATCTAAGGCAGCACCTTTCAAGATGGATTTGAATCCTGCTGTGCATAAGGCGCCGAGAGCCAACAAGGGCCCCATGGCAGGACATCATCGCAGGCCCCTTGTCAAAATACAGTCAATTCCGGATATAGTCGAGTCTGTTACAGTCAAGTTTCGGATACAGTCAAGCTGATCTCTTGCACCGTGTAAACCATACGTAGCTTACTATTTCCGATTATAGTAAATATTCGGTTATAGTCAAGTCAACAGCCTACAGTTTTGGACGTGACTATATCCGGAATTGACCGTATTTAGAAATTTTGTCGCTATAATAAAACCTGTAAATCGAGGTAAATGTTACTATCAAGGTTCAACATTCGTGCATACAGGGTGCTAAATTAAAATATAGAAATGACTTTTGCAAAGGTAAACGCTGTTCGTCATCTAATTTGAATTTATTTGTTTTACAATTAATCAAAATGAAGGTAGTAATTTTTGTTGGTCAAACACGCAGCAAGGCGCTTTAAATTAGCCAACTCTAATCATCGGTGAGCCTATCAGTTTTTCATTTCATCATAATTGTGTCCTTACCTGCAACGACTGTTACACCATACAGCCTTAGTCAAAGATAACCAGCCACATGGTACGTGTACAGATTTGTGTGCACTAAGCAAACTGGTGTTTCAAACCTTTCCTGCTAGGAAACAACACAAATCAAAGGATCTGTAATGGTCCGTTTGCCTAAAATGGTGTGGGCATCCTGCATACAACCTTACCATAGCACATCAGAATACAGAGTTTATACACCTTACGTGAAATGGACTGTTCGTTCGGCAGTATATAAAAGTATTTTGCGGTATGTAAAACTGTGGGGCTATTAGGACATTATATTCTGTCGCCTACGGTAAACGAAGAGATGTGCAAAAATTGACATGATCGGACCGGCCGGGCCCCCTTACAGATGCGGGCCCCCTGGCAGTGACCCCACCTGCCCCCCCCCCCCTCTCGGCGTCACTGCTGCTGTGGGAGCACTGTCCTCAATCACCCAGCTATGCAACTGACGTGAACAAAAACAATTTTTTCTATTTGGATACACTCAAAGGCACTCAAAAGATTGGCTAAATATACGCAATGTATCCCATAGCCATTCTGATGGAAAGGTTGGGCTTAACAGGAAAGCTCAATTTGTTTTCCGTCCTATTAGAGCAAAATCTAAAGTTCTGAGATGATCCTAGGTTATATTTATATTTTAACATATTAACTTTATATTCATTAAAAATAATTTTAAAAGAGAGTAAACTACCTGCAAATTTATAACATAGACTGAATTATATTCTTGAGTTAAATGTGCAGAGAGCTAAGTTGAGATGGATAATTAGATACCCACTCAACATTGCAATAGGATAATAGAGAGAATGCTTGGATTAAAATACCAGCTCAATGTAGTTAGAAATATCTTTAGAAATTTTAGATTTAATTTGTTGGTTGCAATTTAACCAAAAAATGTTTTCATCTGCTAGCACTCCACAAAATTTTCCAATTCATTATTGACTATCTAACACAAGTTTTAAATTCTCCAATGATGATATATATTAAATGATGAAAGTATATTGATGGCAGCAGGGATTCGAACCCCATTATAGGTCCCAACCATCTAGCTATGCAACAGACTTTTATAAAAAAATTTATTATATGAAAATACTGAGCCATTATGAACCTAGTTTGGTTAATAATAAATGTATCTTTGCCAGCCATTAAGTGACTTTGCAACAAGATTGGAAATGGCACTGAAAATTTATTCTGGCTTCGGCATGTCAATCAAAGGTGTCCGGACATGTGGCGATTACATGTTTAGTGGTCACACTGTTGTAGTTACCATGTTCAACTTCTTCATTACTGAATGTAAGTCATTTATTGAATTTGCACCCAAAATTATCTGGTAATTTATCTCTAGGTTTATTTGACAGACACACCGAGGAAACTCTATTGGCTGCATATCTTTAGCTGGGTTGCAAATTTCTTTGCAGTTTTCTTTATCCTTGCTGCCCATGAGCACTATAGCATTGATGTCTTTGTTGCCTTCTACATCACCACCAGACTATTCCTTTACTACCACTCACTTGCCAATAACCGTGTGCTTTCTCAGAAGGATTCCAGGACAAGAATTTGGTTCCCTATGTTTGCATTTTTTGAGTCTTCACTGAATGGAAGTGTTCCAAATGTGTATGAACTTCCCTGGATTACTCTTGGAGCATATTTATTGAAAAAGGCAAAGCAATTTCAAGAATCTTGTAAGAAGCTGACCAACCAGAATGATTGCTCACCTTTCAAAGAATTTGGCAATAATAATATGCCTGAAACAAATGGAACCACAAAACACCAAAATCAATTATATGTTAGACAGAGGAAGAATTGTCTTTGAATGTTTATTTAGTTTGAAAATTTACAGATGCTCAATGGGCTTTAGATTTTTTCTGACGTGCCAAAGTATTAAAATCAACCTCTATATGTTGGATTGAAGCACTATTGTGATATTATTTTCATATTAGCTTGTGAAATAAATTGTGCTTGTCTTGGCAACTTAATGAATTCTTGCACATAATGATGTCATGAAATAATACCAACAAGAAATCTACCAACTCAATTTTATTTTAGAGTACATTCACTTTTCAAGTTTCCCAAACCTCAACTGTAATAGAGCTGGAGGTTCAGCACTGTTTGCATTAGCTTCCTTCATGATCATGTATTCAAGAAGTGGGGGGTATCTAGAAGTTTTAGGTGGGTTTGACCTCTGCTTTGTGGGTAAGAGGTCAGTCTTTTTCAGGAAGATATCTTCATCTTGCTTGAGAACTATTCTCCAATCAGCTTTGAATTCGCCAGTAAGATTAGTCTCTCCAAGATTTTCCCCACGAAAAGTCTTTATGCCATAAGCTCGACTTTTGCGGTCTTTGTTAAAGCTTGACTGGTAATAGAAAAATGTGAATTAAAACTATCTGAATTTCTAAAATAAATAAAAAGGGAAATCAACAAAATAAATATACCTGGGTTGGGCAGGACATATCTGGTTCAACTCTAGTTATAGTGTAATAACAAGGCTCCTCGTAACGGTTGAAAAAAGTGTTACGATACACTATGCGACCGACTCCAAAATTGTCTAGTCGGGCTAAAATATCGAACAGTCTCTTACCACTAAAGCTCAAAGTCTTACCGACGAACTGAACTACTTTGGCGGCCTCCATGTCGTAACGATAATATGTTAAACAAGCTGAGCATGATCGGATCGGACGGGGTATTCGAGGAAGTAAATAGATTATTTGCTTGCAAATAACTATATTTTTAAATTAGCAAAGGTTAACAAATACAATGGATTTTACAATTTTTTAAAGATACTATTAAATTAAGAGTGAAAATCTTAAAATCAATTAATATTAAATATAAAATAGTAAACCCACTATTTATATAACATTTTCTACTGATTAATATAAAACTTAATTTTATTTTTTGAGGACTTGGTTTTTTGACAAGCACTTCTAGAACAGATTAATCTAAATGTTTGCTAGCCAATCAGAAAGTGCATAAATATTAATCAGCAATCGACATTTGTGAGGTTTTAAGTTAAAATGTGGAACATCGCGGCATGTATGGTCTCGCCTATAATGAAATAAAAAATAAATTTTTGAAAAAAAAACAAATATTGTATTTTATCTACAAAATTAAAAATATCAAACAATTACATAAATTGAAAAAATAAATACAATCAAATCTCGTTACTATGCCACCTGTCGGGACGGAGCAAAAGTGGCATAGTATCGAGAGTGGCATAGTAGCGAGGGTTTGTAAAAGCGGTCTTATTTTCTCAAATAAAAACACATCGATGATCTCCTTTTTCTCCTTCAGCGTAAAATCGTTTCGCTTGCGTTTCTGAGCTGACATTATGGGCTGAATTTGAAGAAAAATAACAAAAGAACGACTGATTGAAAAGGGAAAGGTTCTAGAACCAACCAAAGAATAACAATCGTCTAGATTTTAAAATAAATGTTAAAATAAAATTCAATTAATTTAGTTTAGTGATGGGTAAATTTATATATACAGTCATTAGATTATTATAAATAATCGAACTGCGCAGAAATACAGACTTTTTCACGATTCGTGCCTTTTAACAGTTACACAAAAGTGGCATAGTAGCGAGAGCAAGGGGTGGCATAATAAATTTTTGTATTGAATTTTGTCGGGACCGAGCAAAAGTGGTATAATAGCGGGAGTGGCATAGTAGCGAGGTGGCATAGTACCGAGATTTGACTGTATTTGAAAACTCGAATAAAAATTGCTATTTCGTCAAATTTCTATCCCGAATGCAATCAAAAATAATCTAATATTAAATTATTACCCTTAACCATGTAGTTTAATCCCTGCTAGCCTAAACTTTGCTTACTTGTCAAACAATGCAATACTTTTGATTATCCAATTTATTGCTTTAATACAGTGGCATTCCAGCTGTTCTTGCTAACAAGATCTGTCGTGCTTTTAGCTGTTAATAATCCGTTAACCTTCAAGGAAGCCCAAATCACCTCAGTTATACAAAGGACTATAATCAACTAAATAAATAAATGTATAAAGTTAACCTTCAAGTTTTCGAAAATCTCTCAAATATTTTCACACTCAAATCGGTCAAAAATTTACTAACTCTCCCCACTTTTTAACATTTTTTTTGTAACAGTTTTAAACTTCAGTCCAATGGCAAGTCGTTCTCGAGATGACTGTCAAGTCTGTATGCCTTGTCTGGCTCATAGATGATCGAAGGTAGTTTTTTATTAACTTAAGTTTGGAAAATGAGCGCTCTCATAGCATGAAATATTTCAATTGTTTTATTACAAAATGTTTTGTTCTTTTTGAAATATTTCAACACATAAAAAACACAAAAAACAAAACAAACAAATTATAACTTTAAAAATGAAGTTTTGATGTTGCTGAAACCAATTGCAGTTTGTTTAACAGTCATCTCTGGAACTCCTACCAATAGCTTGGTGGAAAGGTACGTGCTCATCACGGCTTCTTGCTAAAGTAGCTTCTAAGATTGTGTCATTGCCTGTAACAACCGCTATAATCGAAAGAAGTTTAACATAACAATAACATAACAATTATTTATAGTGGTTAAGAAGACCTGGATCTGGATAACCACTATTTTTAGTCCTAATAGCCAAATTTACTTAAATAAATCTTAAATTTATCTACTGTGTCAGCATGGATGGTTTCCGTATCTAGTTTATTCTATAAGGAGACCACCCATCCTGAAATAATCATTTTTTAAGTTTCCAGAAGCCTTCCTACATAATTTACAATCGTTCCCTCTAATAGAAGCACTTTTTGTGGCTTCGAAAAACTGGTCAGGCAAAAGGTCTTCCCTTCCTGATAAAATTTTGAATGCCTCGATGAGGTCCCCTCTATTTCTTCTCTTTTCCAGAGTCGTTAATTTACATTTACTTAATCTTTCCTCGTGACTCAGCTTTCCAAAACCTTCTATCATCCTGGTTGCCCTTCTTTGTACTCTTTACAAACTTCTACATCCTTTCTCAAATGAGGGTTCCACACTTGCACACGGTACTCAAGATATGACCTTACTAATGCCTTATACAATCTCAGTATTACATCCTTGTCCCTAATCATTACTGTTCTCTTTATCATTCCAAGTACCCTATTTGCTTTTTAGCAACTTCCATGCAATGTAGATATGCTTTTCAATTGTTGTGCATTATTACCCCCAGATCTCTTTCACGATTAGACTGCTTCAGAATGCTTCATCCAAATACATATTCAACTTTTGTGATTTCGCATCCCATATGCTTAATGGAGCAATTGTCAATGTTGAAAAGCATGTGGCAATTTACTGCCCATTTGAATAACTTGTTAAGGTCTTCCTTAAGTGTATCCAAGTGTATCCAGTGTTTCAGTATTTATTTATCCAAAATGATAAACGGAACCGACTCACCACAAACAGGGCTGGAAAACTGGTGTTTTATTCCCAAAAACTTAAATCTGTAAGCTTCTTCAAAATGTAATTACAATTCTGAAGCGGAATACAAAGAATTTGATAAGGATGAAGACAGTGAATTTGGTGAAATGGACTCAGAACTTGATTTAAATTAGCACTGTTGTTCTAGTTTTGTCATGTTTTTTTACTTATGTTGCAATAAATTTGTTTAACTAATCATGAACCATCACTTTTCAACAAATTAAAAAAACAAAACAAAAAAAACAATAAAAAACCAATAAAAAACCATAAAAAACACATAAAAACTCGGACAAAAAAAAACATGTTTTTTTTTACATCTCTACGCTCTCATCTGGCAGCATTAACAGCCCGGGCTAGGAAGACAAGCAGCAAGCTCATAATATTTGGGGCAGAATCCCCAGGCGATATCTCTGTATGAAGCTCAAAAGTTGAAAGGGACCATTTATCGTTTCCTGAAGCTTCCACAAAATACTTCAATCTCTTACTTTCGGCAAAGAACTCTTTTTCTCTACGCTAATCATAATTACCATCAAGCGGATTTGACGGTGTGAGAAACGTGTATTTGCTTGCAAGATCATGAACT
This sequence comes from Whitmania pigra, assembly GCA_021613335.1. NCBI lineage: Eukaryota > Metazoa > Annelida > Clitellata > Hirudinida > Haemopidae > Whitmania > Whitmania pigra. The sequence continues at coordinate 1,700,255 of JAJTWR010000136.1, forward strand.
TACTGAAATATGACTCTTCAATGGACATTAAGTAAAACTATATGAAGAGAGGTAGCTGTTTTTTCTATTTTTTTGTTTTTTATGTAATTTTTTACCCCCGAAAATGCCGTCCTTGGCATTTACCCGCGGTAAACTCGTATACCAACACAAAATGTCCTTAGTTGGGGTGTGCAATCACTACAAATGTATTTCCAACAGTGTAATTTTCTGCTTTTGCTTCAACTTTTTAAAACTGCAAATTCATTGACGAATGCAGTTTATTTGGCTGTAATTCCTTCATTTCAAGACTCATTTGTACATATAAAACTAGTGTCGACTATCCCTTTATTAACTAGCTTTGGCTATCAATCTTAATCAATGTCTCAAGAGAAATGCAGTGTTTTTGAGAGGCTTGATTTTAGGATAGAAGGAAAACTTTTTTAAAGTTGTCCCTTAAAGTTTTACGAGGGTTTGTCCACTGGAAAAAGCTGAAACGACATTCCTGAATGTGAGAGGAAGGATATAGAACAAGAGAACAAGTATGAGAAGAAACGTATTGGCCGTGTTGTAAAAATTACCTCATTTCGGTAACTAGTTACAAGTAAAAGTAATACCTCAAAAAGCTACTTAAGTATAAGTAAGAGTATTGTCTCAAAAATTTACTCAAGTAAAAGTTAAAAGTTACAGCGTCTAAAAGTTACTTTTAAGTAAAAATTACAAGTAACTTTGATGCCGCCATTATTGTGATCATACATCATTCCGTATTATTTAAAAGGAATTGTTTCTCTTATCGTTAAAACAATTACTGGTATTAACTGCTAGTACTAACAGTCATTAAGTAATAACATTTGAACTAATGCATTCTTTTGGTGTTTTTTTTATTTATTACATTACAATCACAAATTTTTGTTAATTTTTAACATAACTAAGTCCTCGAATAGTTTGTCACTCATTATGGTCCTTTGTCATACCAGAAGAGCTGAATAAACGTTCAACAGCTGCACTAGCTGGCAGAGGAGTGTTCAACTGGATAAATAATTTCTTCAGGGTATCGCTTCCAGTAATAATGTTCATGTCATCTGATCGGTCTCGAAGGTACTGCATCAGAATATCAGTTGACCTTCTGCAATTGAAGAAACTGTCTTAAATACTGTCAGCATCAGATGAACGAGAGCTCAAAGCTCGTCCATCTTTGCTGCATTAGAAGATGCTACTTTGGCTACCAGTTTCTCATCAAGCTTGACAATCGTTAGCAACAGATATACCCTATTCCTTAACTTCTGTTGGATGCATGCGTTCCACGTGCTTCTTCAAGTTAGATGAAGAACCTTCATATGCTGAACATGTAGTTTTTGTTTCTGTTGGCAGAGTAGGCATGCATACTTATATGATTTTCCTTTGATTGAAATCTGAACATTTTGTTCAAATACGGCCACGGACTATCTTTACCCTTGTTCCTCTTACCTTCGCTAACGACACTAAAAATGGTTTCAAATGAATCCATACTACGATATATTAAATCTTATATTATTATATGTATATAATATTGTATATTAAAAAAGCTTCGGTATGACTATTGATTAATTTCCGATTTAAAACAAAAACGACCGGCGATAACCACAATAACAAATGGGCGATGATCGGGAAGGGGAAGGTTCTCGAACGAACCAAAGAATAACAATCTAGAATTTAAATTTTTTTTAAATAAATTAAACTAATTTAAAATGTTGTTTATGTTACTTTGTAACGTCTTGCGCCAAAAAGGTAACGAATTAAAAGTATGACCAAAAATAGTAATTTGTTACAAGTAAGAGTACAAAATTTTTTTTGTAATTGTTACAAGTAAAAATTACCAAAAAAATGTAATTAATTACAGTAACGTACATGTAATTCGATACTGCACAACACTGCGTATTGGTGTCTCGGATGATCCTTTTCTTCTGAAAGCAGCCTGCTCTGCTAGCAGAGCAGCAAACCTGGAGTGGATGGACGGTTGGATGAATGGGCGGATGTATGGATGGCCCACCTGCCAGCCCAAGTAATAGTAAAAGCAGTTCTAAATGGCATTCATAGTGAGACGCTTGCCAAACAATGTGGAAAAATTACCTTTTCTTAAGCACAAGTATTTTAAGAGCAGTGGGATTATTCCACAAAGGTGCCCCAAGTACCGGACGATATTGTTTATTATGATGAATTGTGATGAATTATCATGAATTATTAATACCAATCGTAGATAGACGAGTGACTAAGACTTTGGCTTTAGTGCGACTTCATTAGGAGTTCAAATCCTAGGCTCTCTCAAGAGCTTTTATAACTAATGCCTGACGATTTTATACCAAATTTATAATAACTTGAATTTAGAGGTGGAACAGCCTTTTGCATCTTAAATTTTAAATTAAAATTTGTTTTACATGATTTAAGACATTTTCCGGCTAAAGTTTGCCGGGGCCATGGTCGCCAAAAAAACCGGGACCCCGATCGATTCCCAGTTGAAAGTTAAGATCTGTGATTTTTCTGCCGTAACACGTCGGAACGGCGTTCCAGAACCTTTTTCTCCAAAATTTTATGAATTTTTAATTTAATAATATTAACTTATGTCGTGGCTTTTCAAGTTGTAAATGACTATATATCAATGTGCTATAATCCACATCAATAATGTTAATCAACTTCAGAATTGCGTACCATAAATATATCATTAATTTAATTGTAATTTGAGCATATCTATGGTTTATGTTTCCGCCTGACGATGGCACAATATACTGATTACATGTTTGAGCTTTTTCAACAAAAATTATTATAAAGAGACGACGCAGTTTTAAAAATGTAATGAAATACCCAGTTTTTTTCAGCAGCAACGAAAACAGTTAAACCGAACACAGAAGAAAACGACGGCATCAGAAGTTACTTGTGCAGGGGGAGACACAGTCCCTGTCCAAGCTGCTGGAGTCTAGAGCAAAACGAGATTTCTGTTAAAAAAAAATAAGTGGCTCTGCATTTGGGGAAAAAAGCTTGGTTGCGACGTTCATGATGGAAATTCAATATCTAATAAACTTAGTGTTTTTTGGGCTAATTTAAGTGTCAATTCTTATAAATTTAATCACACATAACGATGGGTTCCGGCACGTTTTTTTCTAGAAAAAAAACACTGGTTATTGGAGTATTCCTCTTTAAGAATTTAGATGCCCTCTGAGACCGTCGATCACGGTCTCTTAAGGAGGGGATGTAGCAGGTGTTTGAGACATCTTTTGTGTAGGAGATAGGGAACTTGGTTGGGTCCTGGCGCTGATCGGTTTCACACCTTTCTCAACTCCTCTCACCCCCTCGATCGAAGGAGACCCCAAGCAAAAGGGACTGGTAGGCAGCGTCCAGGGACGTAATTTCAGCTTTTTCCTAGGGGGAACTCGCGCAACTTGAGGAGACGACCTTTTTTTGCTTATAGCCAGAATTCGTGGCGACAAACCATCGCAAATTATGAGGAGATGACCTTTTTTCGCCTTGCTCTGTAGAAAGCTCTCCCAATTTCGGAGGGTCTAGTAGCGATCTCCCGTATCTTTACAGATGAATACTTTTTTTTATTTTTACTAAATACTCCGCCTTGGAGCTCCGACAGGGATCCTCAGAGGAGTTTCCCCAGTCTTCAAACGTTTCGGCCCTTTGAGTCTCCTTACGTTTTCGGGGGGGGGGGGGGGCGGGCCGGTGATCAGCCGGATGTCCCTGTCGGTTTGGTCTTGCTGGACCCAACTCTTACCGCTGGCTTTGAGAGGCACTCGTTGGCCTTGTTATGCCGGTCACTGCTGCCTGGACTGGAGCGACTGCGAAAGCTCTCAATGGCTCCTTCATGTCGCATGCTGTCTGTTTGTCGCCTGCAAACTTCGACTATGCGGGGCTCTCATTGGCCTTGTTATGTCGATCGCCTCCACCCCAGTTTGCCTACAGCGGTCATGCAAGCTCTCAGTGGCTTCTTCACATCGCCTTAATATATGCAAACTGGGCCTTATAATTTCTTTGTAGCGGCAGCCGGAGATAGAAATTTTCGGGACTCGACCGCGGGCCTTTTCGAAGCCGCGGTTTAGACCGCAGTTCATGTTGCTTCGCGAGTCCGCGGTCGGCCCATTTCTCCCGACCACACCGCGTCTCTCGGCCAATGGTTTGGCCCCGTCGTTCGGTGGATCATTCATACCGGAGACCGACGGCTTTCTCCGGTTTCGTGAAGTGGCCTGTTAAGACTTCTGGCTTCTCATATGCCAGATCCAGAATGAAGCCGCTTCAGCGGCCTCAGACATCCTTGTCATAGCCTTTGTTCTCTCTCGGCTTGACAATCCGATCTTAGTGAGGAAAGCGTAAGTCGACTTGCCGACCACGCCCCTTGCGCCAATCTCGATAGGGTAGAGGTCTGTGCGGTATCCTCTCGCTTCCAGGTCCATCGTTAGATCTGCATACTTGTCTGCTTTGAGCGCATTTCTGTATTGCAGCCTGTCCTCCCACGGAACCGTCAGCTCCACCAGAATGATGGCATCCGTCGACGGCGATACGAGCACTAGATCCGGCCTCTTGCCACTTTCTATCAGCACCTGGTGGTAGTGCCTCATCCCTTCTAAGTCGGCTGCGATGGTCCAGTCGTTTGCCTCTGCAAGAATGTCTCGCCTTGGGGTTTTACATCTCTTTTTGCAGAGGTGTGCGAAGCCCTCGCGCAAGAAGTAAATCTTCCGCTGATTTGCGATCGTACGCGAGTTTGCTTTGGAGACTGCTGCTTTTGCGGCTTCGCACACTTCTTCCAAGGCTTTTCACCGGTTCTTCGGATACTGTAGGGATTCGCTGCTCCGCCACATCGAAGGACACGTCCTCGCGAATTTTTCCCCTAACTAGGGCAAGACTTCTGGATTTCGCAGGTTTGAAAGCCATTCGACACCACTCTAGAAGGTTGTTAAACTTGTCCAGGGTATTTTGGACAATCTTCTTCTTGTTCATGATCAGGGTGGTGTCGTCCATAAATGCCTTTATTGAAGGCATGTACACCCCTTTACCAATGTGCGCCTCTGGAGTACGAGACCCGGCTGCCTTCAGTAAGATCTGCATCGCCAGTACGAATAAGGAAGGAGAAATTGTGCACCCCATTGCTATACCAACCTCCAGAGGCACCCACCTTGTAGTGTACGTTTTGGTGGAAAACCGCATCATGAACCCGTTAAAGTATTCCTGCAGGATATGAATAACGGGCTGAGGCACATGATGGGCTTCCAATGTTTTCCATAGGAGCTGGTGTGGTACCGACCCGTATGCATTCGCTTGCATACGCAACCACACGACGTACAAACTCAGCCGGTTCCTCTTGGCTCTCTGAATAGCTTCCCAGATCATCGAGGTATGCTCGATACAACCGGGTACACCTGGAATGCCTCCCTTTTAGACTGAAATGTCCACGTACTGATTAGACATCACGAACTCCGTGAGCCTCGATGCCATGATAGAGAAAAATATTTTCCCCTCTACGTTCAACAGCGATATTGGTCTGAATTGACTCAGACCATTGGAGTCTTTCTCCTTTGGAATGTAGACGCCCTCTGCCTTTTCCACTCATCATCGACCGCGACCCCCGACCACGCTCTCTGAATGGGGGAATGCAGCAGATATAGTGTCTTGGGACATCTTTTGTACAGGAGATAGGGAACTCCGTTGAGCCCTGGCGCTGATCGGTTTCTCGCTTTCCTCACAACTCCTCTCACCTCCTCGAACGAAGGAGCCGCCAAGCAAAAGGGACTGGTCGGCAGAGGCACCGCTGGGATATCGGCCCTTTCCTGTAGAGACTCATGGCGGAGTGCGTCACTATACGTTTTGAGTAAGTGTTCTTCCAACTTGTCTTGCTCTACAGAAAGTTCTCCCGATTTCGGAGGGTCTAGTAGCGATCTTCCGTATCTGTACGGATCGCTAAAGAAGCTTCTCATAGCTCTCCTCCTCTCGTACTTCCTCTGTCTCCCTCTTTCAGCGCGGCGCAAGTTCCTCACTCGTCTCTTCACGTCCTCCCATAGGACGGAGAGTCCTTCTCTCTCGTCTTCTTTGGCTACTTTCCACCGACGGCGAAGCGCTTTCTTTTCGCCTTTGAGGCGTCCGAGTTCACGCTGTCGCCTGGAGTCCTTCATTTCCTTGGGTCGTTTGACAGGCACGACCCCAAATCTCTCGATACACTTGTTATAGATGAAGTCACTGAAGGATTTCACTGATCCATCCTTCAGGCTTTTCTTAAGTCCTTGCTTAAGTTCCTCATCCAGTCCTGACCAGCCTTTCTTGTCGTTTCCTCGAGGGAACCTTATCCTGCTTCTTGGGGGGTCTTGTCCTTGGCGAGAGACTCGGACACACTCGGAGCTGTGGTGTGACTCCTGTCCGGTGTTGTCCGGCGTTTTACCTATCTGCAACTTTGCGATAGTACGCTGTCTCAATGCCTCACACCCGCAATTTGATTTGGTTTGGTGGACTTTGAGTCCCCTCTCGGCTGCGAAAACTCTTCCACACGTACATCTTCTAACTGGCACGCCATTGTCCTGGGCGTTGTTCAGAATCGAAAGTCCGTTGGAAGCAAAGTCGGTAATCCTTGAGTCCGTTGATGGTCCGTCATTCTCCCCCTCCTTTCGGCTGGGACCATGGGGGCATATATCCTTTGTTGTGGTTGTAGCATTGGGTTCTTTGTCGCGAACGGGGAGCTAACCCACTCGCGACCTCGTCTTTCCGAGATGCCACCTGTCTATCCAGGTCGTCGCCAGTCTTTCCTGGTTGCCACTAGAGTTGTAAAAAAACATGTTTTTTTTGGTCCGAGTTTTTTATGTGTTTTTTATGAGTTTTTTAATGGTTTTTTATTGTTTTTTTATGTTTTTTTTTGTTTTTTTTTAAATTTGTTGAAAAGTGATGGTTCATGATTAGTTAAACAAATTTATTGCAACATAAGTAAAAAATAATACAAAACTAGAGCAACGGTGCTAATTTAAATTAAGTTCTGAGTCCATTTCACCAAATAGTCTTCTGCTTCAGAGTTGTAATTACATTCTGAAGAAGCTTACAGCTTTAAGTTTTGGGGAATAAAAACCAGTTTTGTAGCCCTGTTTGTGGTGAGTTGGTTCCGTTTATCATTTTGGATAAATGAATATGCACTGAAACACTGGGTATACTTAAGGAAGACTTTAACAAGTTATTCAAATGGGCAGAAGATTGGCAGATGCTTTTCAACTTAAGCAAATGTTCCATTATGCATATGGTATGCAAAAACACGAAAGTTGAATATGTATTTGGATGAAGCATTCTGAAGCAGTCTAATCATGAAAGGGATCTGGGGGTAATAATGCAGAACAATGGAAAAACATCTCAACAGTGCATGGAAGTTGCTAAAAAAGCAAACAGAGTACTTGGAATGATAAAGAGAACATTAGTGAGTAGGGACAAGTATGTAATACTGAGATTGTATAAGGCATTAGTAAGGCCACATCTTGAGTACTGTGTGCAAGTGTGGAACCCTCATTTGAGAAAGGATGTAAGAGTGTTGGAAAGAGTACAAAAAAGGACAACCAGGATGATAGAAGGTTTTGGAAAGCTGAGTTACGAGGAAAGATTAAGTAGATGTAAATTAACAACTCTGGAAAAGAGAAGAAATAGAGGAGACCTCATTGAAGCATTCAAAGTTTTATCGGGAAGGGAAGGCCTTTTGCCTGAACAGTTTTTCGAAGCCACAAAAAGTGGTTCTACCAGAGGGCACAATTTTAAATTATATAGCTAGGCATCGGGAAACTTAAAAAAATAATTATTTCAGGACAAGGGTGGTTTCTTTAGAACATCAAAACTTCATTTTTAAAGTTATAAATTTTTTGTTTTGTTTTTTATGTTTTTTTTTGTGTTTTTTTTGTGTTGAAATATTTCAAAAAGAACAAAACATTTTTAAATAAAACAATTGAAATATTTCACGCTCACATCTCTAGTTGCCACTCGGTCTGTTCCCGAGCGCCAAATGGCCAGTGCCGTGATGTAGTTACTAAATACTCCGCCTTGGAGTATTGATCATGTGATTTGATTTTGTATATTTATTTATTTATATTTGATTTATTTTCTCCTTTTTATATTCTTCATTTTTGCATTGATCATTATTTTATTATAGTTTTCCCATTCTCATTCATGTCATAAACAATTTATTTTAACTTTAGTACTATTTGAAATGTTGCTAATGCTAAATTACCTTTAATCAATTCCATTAATATTTTTGATACCATTATAAATATCAATAATCAATATAAATAATATTTTATTTTTAATCATCGTCATCATTGATCGCTATTATTATAACAATTTCTGCTTTTGTCCGATTTTGATTATAAAAATATTTAAAATCGAATAAATATGCAAACTAATGTTTTTTAAAGTCTCTTGGTCATTAAGTCGAATTACAAGAGTACTTGATATTGAAGATGATTTGATAAAATTTGTAAATACAAGTGTGAAATACAGGTGCAGGTTAGCCGAATGGGTCACGTGCCTGCATGCGGCAGTAATGGCAACACTCGTAATGTGTCGTGTTCGAAACCCAGCCTGTATTGCCGCCAGCGCTCTTGGGAAGGAGCACTATATAAATGGCTACAAGCAGCGCCTCTGCCGCTCAGAAAGGTCACTCTCGTCTGGGTCCCTGCCCACGTTGGAATCCCTGGCAATGAGAAGGCCGATGCCCTGGCAAAGGCAGCCACTGCAAGGGATCAGATAGACTACCGGATTCCGGCGTCTATCAAGGATGTCAAAAGGTCCGTGGCCCGCAACATCTTCCAACAGTGGCAGACCAGATGGGATGAAGATCCTCGAAGCCAACATTACAAGTCCATAGAGAAACAAGTGTCGACGAAGAGCAAGTTCCAATGTGTCTCAAGGAGGAAGGAGGTTCTCATCTCCAGACTCCGAGTTGGAAAGTGTGCTCTGAACCAGCACTTGTTTCTCATGAAACGGCACCCAGACGGGAGGTGCGAGAAGTGCCCTCAGGAAGACGAAAGTGTGCAGCATTTCCTCATGGAATGCCCAGCCCAGTCATCCCTGAGGAGAGAAATCAAGATGTTTACAGGTCTATCCGACATGAAATCCATGCTTAGCAGTCCAGCAAGTGTGGACATCATTTATCGGTGGATCTGCAAAAACAGATGCGACTTACTATAAGCCTTTTACAATTTTACTACAACTAATTAATGCATTTTATTATTCTAATAATCAAATAAATAAATAAATAAATAAAGCCTCTGCCGCTATGCACATGGCGCTACATAAATGAAGTTACAATTACAAATATGCATTTAAAGAATTTAAATTTAATCTTTTCAGAAGTCACAAGCAACAATTAAGTTAACTGATTGTAAGGTTGCTAAATCAATTTTATTGTTGGGGCTGGCCAAAGCACGGCAAGTGATGCTGAGAGGTTGTAGCACAAGAAAGATTAGAGAACCGCTGGCTTGACATCTAGTGATGTTGTAAAATCGAACATAATGACCATGCTATATAGGCGAAAATACGATATTCTATATGCTACAACTTTTCAGGAACTGTCAAAATTTTTGTACTTAAAATTTAATCCAAATGGTAATAGTATTGTTACAATAGTAAAGCCCTACTCTTTGTTTCGGATACAAATGACAACTTGAATATTTGCAGGTGCTAATTACTGTCATCAAAGAAACTATGAAAATTTTTACAAATTTAAACTAGTTCAAATTTGTTGATTAAAAGTTTAATGGTTAAGTTAATACAAGTTGTTGATAAAATTCTGTTTGCTCTTAGAAACACCGCTTGTATATGTATGGAAGATTTGTTGATGTTTCCATTTTTATGCCGCCTTTGGCGCTGCTCGGTTAATTTTGCCTTTGCGCTGGAGATTTGATAATTGCATCTTCATACACCGAAATTAATAACTTATTTGGAATGAAACCTGACCAGAAAAGGGTTTCCGCTCTTTTAGTCCAAACAGTGAGTCTCCTTTGCAAAAACGGACTCCACTTTGAAAAGGGTCTTCGCATTCAAGGCTTGCTTGGCATCACCATCGATGACAAAGATGTTTTTATTGTTCAAATAGATGATAAACTACTACAGAAAAATTTCACAGAGGAACAATCTAATGCATTCAAAGGAAAATCAAAAACTGACCAGGAATCCACGAGCAGGAAAACTTGTAAAGATCTGCCAAATCAGTTCTTGGATGTCGCACCAGAAAAGTCTACCAAATATCTTGATCCACAAAACAGGGATGAAACTGTTACTAATGACTTAATGAATGAAGCAGTATCACCTAGAGACCCTTCAAATACTGTTGGGGAAGATGATGAAATTGTTTTTGTAAAGTCAGAAGTTACAGAAGACCTTATAGAGAATAATGAGCCATCAAGTTTAGAATTGATGCACAATACTATTGAGGGCCAGACACCATTTAATGATCAGATTAATGGGATAGAAGGACTTGAAGAAGCAAATGAGTGTAGAAGTGAAAATAGTTTCAATTTATCTCACATTAGTCAAAGAAGGAACTTCCCGCAAAGGAATGATTTCCTAATGCAACAGCAGTTCACAAATGGATCTGCTATGGTTACCCCTCCAGCTATGTTTGACGGAAGAAATTTCAAAGATCAATCAGCATCAACTTTTAACGAAACATTTCATCATATGTCTGGGGCCCAAGAAATGATTAAAGAATCTGTAAGGATTTTTTTATTATTTTGATTGTTATTGTTTAGAAAAGTTTAGTCATTTGTTCCTTTTATCTTCAGTGGACATTTACCAAATACAAGCAGATGACAAGACATTCAAATAGTTCTAGCAATCAAATGATCACTTCTGGAGGTACTAATGCTCTAATTTATAGCAAGTCATCCAGTAATGACAAACAAAGTGAAATGTTTAATAATTCGAGTGAGCTGTTGCCCATGAACAGTCCAAGACGCCGGAGCAGCATCAAAACTGTGGTTTGTCAATATCCAGATTGTGGCAAAACTTTCTGTCACAGTTGTCATCTTTATCGACATCAGCGTCTGAAACATGGAAGGAGATTTGGTGTTGTTGCTCAAACATCATTTTCATGCCAATTTCCCGAATGTGGCAAGATATTCTACCGAAAAGCAAGCCTAATTAATCACAACTTTGCAGTGCATAACCTTGGTCCTCGACCTCCTTCTCCTATGACAGGACAGGAGGATGATGTGAATATTCCATTCTGATCATTTTGTTTGTGCTTTATGTGATCATAAGTGTTCATAAGAATGTGTTTTTATATAATGCTAATGATGTTTGTGGTTAGTTTAGTTAATAATTTGAAACTTTAGATTTGAGATGTACTGAAATTTGATAAGATTCGAAAGATGAATTGCTTTTTGGGGGGACAACTTTGAGGTACTGACAATTGTTGATGTTTTTATCTTGTTTCACTTTTGCCACCATGAAAGCTCACTACAGCTCATTTTGATTGGATATTATTATATGGCTTGCAAGCGTTCCTGTAGAAGCTTAAATTATATAATTGAGTTAGAGATGACCATTGCAAAATTATAGCAAGGGACGAGTTGTACGACGCGCATACGCTCAACGAAATCCACAGCGCAAAGGGTGATTGATTGGGAGGAGCGGGTGGATGGATGCGCTCGTCGTGGATGGGTGAGTACTGCTTTGCTGGCTTGCAGGTTAAGTTCCAGTGTCGCGTAAATTGCTGCTTTGCTTCTACAGATGCGATGCTATGCTTATTCGTTGTATAAATCCTTCGAATCTGACGAATCTGGGCGGGCACCAGCTTTGCTAATTTGCTCATTTCGCTAGCACTGCAACGTGTAGTGCGAGTTAACATCGAGTCGGGTTCACTTGGGCATCAGCAGCTATAGAGTGGACGTCGATGCCCAGCGATTGGATATCATATATATGTGTGTATCTTTATCACGTGTTATACAGTGCTAGAAAAATGTTACGACAGTCCCCATTTTTTGTAATAACTTAAGCTTAAATTATCGAACGAAGCTAAAATTTAGAAGAACTGTGTAATATCCTTAAAGAATATAACTCGTATATTTTTTTCACTTTGATCAAGAATTAAGCGCAAATCTCACAAAAATCCATTTTTTGTATAGAAATTTTGTTACGACAGGTTACAAAAAAAACTCATAAATTTCAGTATTTTGGCAAAAAAAATTATATAAAACTAAATGAAATAATGCTTCAATAAGATGTCATTCCTCCTTTCTTAGAAATAACATCTATGCACCTATTTTTCATGGAGAAAATCAGTGTTTTGATGATGTTTTCATCCAAATTTCTCCAGGTGCTCCAAATCGCTTCTTTAAAATCATTTTCTGTGTTATATTGCTGTCCATTGCCATAAACTGATCTTGAAAAAAGGCCCCAAACATTTTCAATCGGATTCAAATCGTGGGAACACGCAGGCCAGTCCATCACTTGCCTGTTGAACTCCTGGAAAAATGTTCTGGTTGCCTTGGAAAGATGAATGGGAGCATTATCTTGCTGAAATTCATGTTGTTTTGTTTCAGCAAACGAAAGGAGATGATCCTTGAACATTTTGATGTACATCTGAGAGTCCTGCCTCCCTTTCAAAAGCACCAGTTCAGTCCTCCCAAATCCTGAAATTCCTCCCCAGACCATCACAGAGCCTTCTCCATGTTTTCTGCTATAAAAACATTTCTTTTTTTTCTAAGATCATGCCAGTAGTATTTATAACCATCTGGCCCATCAAAGTTGATTTTTTTTTGTCTGTGAAAATTACGCGTTCCCATCTTTCGTTGAAGCTCACCATCTCTTTTGCCCAGAGGAAGCGTTTTTTCTTGTGACGGACTTTCGACGCTGGAGCTCGCTTTCGCATTTCGTATTTCAACTATCCACTTGAATTAAGATAATTGCAGACTGTCCTAACATGGACATCCAAGTCCAGCTTATCTTTTAGCTGTTTACAAGAATATTCCCCTTGTGAAGCCTCCCTGATGAGACGTCTCTGAATCTGATTCGAGAGTTTTTTCTGTCTTCCGCCCTTGTACTTCTTCCCATATGAGTCTGGATCATCCAAAAAACATTTGATGACAGCTCTTGACCTATTCAACTCATTTGCAATCTTTCTTATTGAATAGTCTTAACTTGTCTTCTGTCTACCTCTGTCAAACCTGCTTTTTTCCCCATGATGAAATGAATGTAAAAAAAAGTTTTTTTTATTTATTTATTTGATTATAGTCCGTTGCATAACTGAGATGATTTGGACTTAAAAAAAAGTTTTGAATTTCACACTCCTTTATACAGCTTTCTTAATGACAATTTAATATTTGATCCTTCCAATAAGACCTTGAAATTGATGAAACGAGCCCACACCGGAAACTGTCGTAATAATATTTCCAGGCCAAAAATGGTTCATTTGCGTAATTTACGGAAACCATTAACCCACATGAAAGGAAATTTTGCACGATGCTTACAAATGGTGCTTTAAGTAATTGCTGAAAATTTCAGCAAGATATGTTAATTTGTAAGGAAATTATCCATAAAAAGTGGGTATGTCGTAACAATATTTCTAGCACTATATATACAGCTATATATTTTCACAAAACTCGATTAGATTGAAGGCCCCATTTCCTGTTGCAGCGTTTTCCAACTAGTCTTTCTAATTTCCTCCTTTCTGGGCCAAAATCGCTCCAGACACCACAAACTTTGTAATCAAACTTTATTAGTCTTTATTATATTGAAATAACCCGGGGGTCCACAAATAAGTAAGTTAACTAATAAGTTTATTAGAGCAGGTATTCAGTTAACGGAACTGAATAATAGAAGTTTAAGTGTTTAAGGAATTGAGGTACTTAAGGATATTTTGGGCTTCTGGGTTGACTTGATTCTCGTTGTTAGTCAGGTGATTATCGAGAATGCTTTTCTGTAGCAAAAATAGATCCCACGTGCCCGAAAAAGATGCCAAATATAATTAAGTATAACTTTAATCATAATTAAGTATAACTTTAATTATATTAGCAATATAAACTTAATTAATTTCCAAAAATCTAAGTTTACAACAATATATTAGTTTTATTACTCGGGGCTGACCATCGTCGGAACCACTTAACTTTTAACTGAATTGTACAAATGTGTCTAATTTAATACGTGAAGAACGGAATGTAAAAATTTAAAAAACGACAGCTTGTGAAGTTAAGATGAAAAAATATTAAAAGTGCGATTGTGTAGTCTCAGTAAATCTATCAGTACCGATATCCACAACATTCACAGCACATGCAGACAGTTATAGGTCATTAAATACACTAAATCATAATTTATGTCAGTGAAAACTCATTCGACAGCAAAAATGCAGCAAGATTTAAAGTTAAACCTACAATTCCCTCAAAATGAGACGAACAAGTTGAAGGACAGGGATGCTGTCATTTGTATTTAGCCGATTTTTTGAATGCCTTATGTATCCGGATTGGATGTGAAGGCACTTCTTAATCGATCCACCATTTATATAGCGTCCCTACCCGAGGGCGCTCCCTGGCGGTACGAGCTGGGTTGCGAACACGACACATATCTACTGTGGCTTTCACCGCCGTCCGGAGGAACGCAACCCTCTGAGCCAACTAGCACGTCATTAGCTATCGAACATCTTTTCATCACAGCCGAATTCAGAAATTTTCCGGAAGCTGTCGTCTCTCCAAAGGCGGAGACAGCCGTAACTGGTTCATCACCAGCAAATTTCTCAGGGTCACCCCTGACAGATTCAGATCATACACAAGAGTTTTCCTGGTTCGAACTCCCACCTAGGTCAGAACAAGGATCCTCAGGTCGACGACAACTCCGTGGCCACGTGCCATCCGATTCAGATCAGGTATCTCACATCGTAGGATTAGGATTGATTGCTATACAGGAATCCCTAGGAGAAACCACCAAGTTAACTGAGATTGACTCTTCATGCATGAATTTCGAGGTCCTACACTCATCGTGACTCGGTTAACCGTCAGGGGCGTAATTTGAGGGCCAGACCCAAAAATAGGTCATCTTACATTTTGCGCGAGTTTGCCTCTCCCCCTTGATTTTTGATTAGAAGCAAAAAACAAGTCATCTTCTCAAGCTGTGCAAGGATGGAAAATTCTGAAATGGCGTCCCTGTTAACCGGTAATATCTGGAAAATTATTAAAACTATATGTACGTGTCCAAAAAGTATATTTACGAATTTAAAAGCCTGTCCCGCCAGCAAAACACTTAAAATTCGTCCACAATAGACAAATTGTACATTGATTTTAGGCCTACACCTAATAAAAAAAGGCCTCTTTAACTTTAAGATTCTGTGGGTCACTATCTAGATCTAATAGTACCGTAGTTTACGGTAAGGTAGTTAACGAACAAATAAAGCAAAATGCTGTAAAAACCGTTCTAGACGGACACAGATTTTTAATGAGATGCACAGAAAAATGTCAACCATGAGATTGAGTAAATTTAGAAAAGAATCGGAGTCTGAACAGCCTATGACGGAAAACTAGTCATTATAGTTATCTGTGACATAGAATAATGTGTTGTAGAATGTGTTGGAAAATATAAACATCTTACTAGAATGTTACAACGTGGTCAAGCATTGCAGAACAAAATAAGATCTCAAGAAGCTCCAAATATGAGATTGTTACTAAATGAAATAATGGTTTCAGTAAATCAAATAAAAGAAGCCTACGACAATACCTTGCAAATCTGCAAAAAAAAAATACCAAAACACGGATAGCAATAACAACAGGCACCGTTGATAAAGTGGAACCAGATTAACAACTTTAAAGTCATGATCCAGGTATTAGAAAATCAATAACTACAGATAGCCAACGTAATTATCTTATTTCGATGGGTCATTTTTCAGCCAAGATTGCCAAGCTTCCCTATATGAAGAAAAACACTGTTTCAAAGCACTTTGGTATGAAGAATTTGAGCATCTTGAGATAAAAAGATAAAGCATTTTGTTTTATTTGTTCGTTATTCTCTTAGAAATTACACCTGTATTTTTAGAAACATGATTTTGAACGTAAGACAAGATAAGTACTCATCAATTAAGACCCATAGACAACTAATGCATGATACTCTGATAAGGGTTATGCTTGACTTTTTTTAATTATTAGTCTAATCTTTATTCAATTTTGATATTTATGATGAAATTTCTGACACTAACTCTGTTTAATTTTTGAATTAAAATAAAATTGTGTTTGACTTGTTTCGTTAATAATCTGATCTTTATTTAATTGGGAACCCATGGCTATGTATAATAACGCGAATCGTAATTAAAAAATGACGTAATAATGGACAATAAAAGCTGGTTTAATATAATCCGGGCTTTTCTTGGTTTTTTTTGGTCGGGCGATCTGGGTTTTTTTCAAAAATCTCTCTGGCAACACTAAAAGGGTCCACAAAGTAACTGTTTCTTTTGCTTTTTGAACATGTTTCAACATTCAAAATACACCATAATTTAATCACAAGTTCTATAAGCCATGCAGTTCATGTCCATTCAATTTTTCCTTGATTTTCAATATAGTATTTTAAGGCATTAGCAGAAAATATTGAAAGAGATAATTTGACTGAAACTTTCCTATGCTAGTTGGATTGAATATTTTTGAATACTGATGATGACGATTTTGAAGTTAATCTAACTAGTTTTGAGTTGAAAAATATGATGGTGCATTGGGGAAAATACTTGGTACTATACTTGGTATCTCTTAATTTTGTTCTGTCTTGCAGCCTTGTTATTACTCTCTGATTTTAATCGGTATTTATTTATATCTTTTACATCTGGTAAAAAATCCGTTGGCAAGAAAGTAATGTATTGAAAACATTCAAATTTTTACTCGGTAAAAAAATAACATCGAGCGTTCGCTTTAATCGATTTTTCTCATAAATCCGGATTGTTCTACGTGAATGAAAAGATACTCCTTTATTTTTTTATTTATTATTTATCTATAGAAGTATATCCACTTTTGCAACCGTAAGCTGAACACTTATTTACTATTTTTAACAATATCGCAGAAAATCAGATGTAAACAGCAAGCATACTCATATATCGACATGCATGTGATGTTCTATCGTTTTATTTGTTCGTAAAAACCAACAACCGTTCTTTTTTTATTTTCGCACTTCAACGCCGCCATATAAACAAAGATCCCCTATCGTTACAACATTACATCCCTCCCCTTTTTGGAAAACCTAGTCAAATATTAGTTCACAACATAGTCTGCAAAGCGGGCAGGCAGTTTATGTTCACGCTTGGAGCGGCGTACAACGTTCTGATCTTGCTGTGTGCTGTACTCGCCTTCCGGAGCAGTTTGCGGCATGACATCACTGGATGTGACATCACCTTCCACCACGTCTTCAGATGGTTCCATGAATTCTGCATAACCAGACAAGCGGTTATCTATTCCTTTGAAGAGTGACGAGTTGCGGGTGACTGATTGTCCGTCAGTGTTGCGTGTAGCAGTGATCATCGAGTGGTTCTTTGACGTAACTGTGTGTGGTACTGGCATGTACGGTGTGAGTGATCTGTTGTGCGTGATTGGTTGTTTCACAATGACCGTGTCACCCACGCTGATTGATGAAGGTTTGACATAGGACTTGTTGTCAGCGTAGTCCTTCATCTTCGACTTCATGAGAGCATCTCGCTCACGAAATTTTCTATCGCCTTGTGTATCAGTGACTGTAGATGATTCTGTTGATGGTAAAGTTGTTTTGAAGGGACGTCCAAACAGCATTGTCGCAGGAGGACGACCAGTTGTGCTGTGAGGCGTGGCACGATACTGACGAAGAAAGATGTTCAGTTCTTGACACCAATTCTTGTGTTCGAGTTGCGCTGTCTTGATAACCTTCTTTACTGTCTTCACAAATCGTTCGACCTCACCATTGGCACGTGGCCATAGCGGAGTTATCTTTCGATGCTTGAAACCCATATATTCAGCAAAACGGGTGAATTCAAAACCATTGAAGGGGGGTCCATTATCCGACTTCAGAATGTCACACGAACCAAATTCTGATAGGATGCGATCAAGTTTTGGTATCACGCTGGCTGCTGCGGTTGACTGAACAATTTCAACCACAGGAAATCGTGAATAGTCATCAATGACCACGAGTAGGTAGTCACCAGTTGTTAACTGAGCAAAATCAATACTCAATTCACTCCAGGGTGATGACGGTAGTTGGGTCATTTGTAGTGGTTCACGATGCGGGGTTGCGACGGCGATTTGGCAGGCAATGCATGCTTTGACGCGTTCTTCCACCAAACGGTCGATCCCAGGAAACCAGACTTTTTCCCTAATCAAAGCTTTGGTTTTGACAATGCCTTGATGTCCTTGATGTGCGAGATTGACTGCACGTTCTCTCAGTGACTCTGGAATAACTATGCGGCTATTGCGTAGTAGTATATTGTCTCCACTGACACACAGTTCAGCACGCATTCTAGCGAACGTGTCAAACTCGTTAGTGTTTATGTTAGCGATGTGTGACCAATCGTTTGTACGGATCGCATCGATGACAGCGAGCAGTGTCTTGTCTTTGACGGTCGCAGTGGCAATTTCAATGCGAGTCATAGCTTTCGGCACTGCATGACCCACGAGGTAGTTGACGTACTCTTCGGCGATTTGTTCTTCACGACTCGATCGGTCACTTGACAAAGTTGGATGTCGTGATAGATAGTCGGCTGGATTGTCATGACCTGGTCTGTAGATGATGGTTGTCTCATATGGTTGAAGGCGTAGTGCCCAACGCTCGATGCGTGCTGGCGGCTTGCATTTTGGATTATTGTACAGACTGACTAATGGCTTGTGATCAGTATGAATGGTCACTGGCTTGCCATGGATGTATATATGAAAATGTTCACAAGACCAAACGACTGCGAGTGCTTCTCGTTCTGTCTGTGAGTATCGTTGTTCGACATCAGTCAACGATCTACTGGCGTAAGCGATGATATGTTCTTCGTTGTTATTTCCACGTTGAATCAAGATAGCGCCGAGTCCGACTGGACTAGCATCAGTGTGTATTTCTGTTTGCTTGTCAGAGTCAAAATACGACATTACTGGAGCATTGCATAGTTTCTGTTTGAGTTGTGCGAGTGCAGATTCTTGCTCATTGGTCCACTGCCATGGTGTGTCCTGTCGTGTTAGTCTACGTAGTGGCTCGGAAACTGTAGCATAGTTTGGTATGAAACGAGCACAATAATTAGTCATCCCGAGTAGACTGCGGACTTCAGATGCATTGGTTGGCATGTTCATGTTAACAATTGACTGAATCTTCTTCGGGTCTGCCATGATGCCACGTTCAGTGAATACGTTACCAAAGAATTCGAGACTGCGCTTCGCATAGACGCATTTCTGCTTGTTAAGAGTTAGCCCTTTTTCTCTCAGACGTTGAAACACGGCTCGCAGATTGTTGAACATCTCCTGCTCGGTTCTACCGTACACAAGAATGTCGTCACTAATGTTTATTGCGCCCGTTAATCCACTGAGTGTCTCACGGATTGCATTCTGGAAGATCTCTGCAGCACATGAAATACCGAAATTGAGACGTTTGTATCGACGCAGACCAACATGCGTGGAGAATGTTGTAATGTAACGTGATTCAGGTGCAAGTTCAAGTTGATTATATCCTTGATTTAAATCCAATTTTGAGAAAACTGTTGCACCATTTAGATCACTGATCAGTTCATTTATAGTAGGCGTAATGTGTCTTTCATGTTTGATTGCTGTGTTAGCTTGGCGCATATCTACACATACACGTTTTTGGCCAGTTTCACTCTTAGGTTTGGGTACGACGACGACTGGACTCACCCACGGAGTAGCTCCTTCTGTCATTTCGATGATGTCGAGCTCTTCGTCATGCTTGAGTTGATCTTCTAACTGTTGACGAACATGGAATGGCACCCGACGATGAGGCTGCGCGACTGGTTGTACGGCGTTGTCGATGTGTAGTTTGACTTGGAAGTCCTTCAGCTTACCAACACCACGAAATAAATCAGCATATTCTGTGACGAGTTCATTGACGATCTGATCGGTGGATGTCGTACGTTCACCAATCGGTTTCACGACGTGCAGTAGGTGTAGTGCTTGAGATACTTCCCAGCTTAGGAGAGAACCTTCCTTGCTATCAATGACGTAGAACAGTGTGTCTGACTTTCTGTCTTTATATCTAACCACAGCACGAAAAAGAAATGATTTGGCTTCTTGCACGAATTGCAGTACTTGCCATGCGCCAGACACGATGTCTTTCCACCCTCGTGTGGCCATGTGCCACCACAGTTGTGACACTTCATGTCAGCTGTTTTCTTGGAATTGTTGCAAATCTGCTTATTGCGATTCAGACTCAGTTTGTTAACATGCTCATTCTCCATACTCTTTGCTTGGATATCGGAGAGTTCTAAACTACGACCAACATCTATGAGTTTAGTGAGAGTCATGTCAGGTTCGCATAAGGCTTTACGGCGTAGTGTACTTGATAAACAACCTTGGATGATTTGAGATTTTATCTCACGATCAACATTGTCGAAAGAGCATGAGGTTGCCAGTTGTTTCAGACGGGTGTAGTAGGCTGTTAGTGGTTCATCTGTTTGTTGTTTAGATTGTCGAAACGTGTAGATCTGGTATTCGATGTTTTGCTTTGGTGTGAAAAACTTGTTGAGAGCAGTGACAGCCTTTTCGAACGGATCCTCTCCCTCTGCAGCTTCGGCATCTGGAAGAGTATCAAGGATGTCGTTGACTTCCTCACCCGCGTAGTGGAGTAGGAGAGCTCTTTGACGTTTGCGATCAACAATATTTACGGCCACCATCAGGTTGCGAAAGCGAGAAACCCATTTTGTCCATCGAACTCCTGCTGAGTCGTCTGAATCGACTACAAACGACGGAAACGTTGGTAGTGCTTAAGCCATGGATTAGATAATGGTGTTATCGATAGTAGCTTTCGATGACTTCGATAACGCTCGGAGGCCAGACAACAGCGTCTATCCGAAATGAACAAACTCCCGATTTTTTCAATAAAAAATTGGTGCAAACTATTTGCGAAGGTCCGTTTCGAAATTCTCGTCGCCAATGTGATGTTCTATCGTTTTATTTGTTCGTAAAAACCAACAACCGTTCTTTTTTTATTTTCGCACTTCAACGCCGCCATATAAACAAAGATCCCCTATCGTTACAACATTACAATGCATATGTCGAAGACTTACTGGCACGTCAAACAACTTCATAGATTTCAGCTTTTCATTCCAAAACAACAAAAACTGCGAGGTTCCATTTTAAAAATAAACTTTTCAGAAGAACATCTTCAATAAGGTTTGGACATAGAGTTGAAGTGTTAAACCAGGCTAACACTTGACTTTTAATCGAACGTACAATCGGTATAACTCATAAACGGATTGACGACAATGAAAAGCATCAGCGCGGTAAAAACTCGGAGAATGTAAACAAAACATCCTTCGTAGGGATGTACAGTCACTACAGTGAGCTCCTCCCTGGGAAGACGGAGTCAGTAGTAGATGTGATCCCGGTGATGATTGAAACGAACACATCTTCCTGATCTTGTGCGTGGGGGTTCAGGTGGGTTATTGGGAGAATTTGTGATGGATGCACGAGCTGTCTGGTCAACAAGCGTCCCTGGCGTCGTCATCGGCATCTTGGCAAGTTTGACACGATCCAGTGAAACACAACTGGTGGATCCATCGGGAAGTTCTATCTTGACAATATGTTGCTTGGTATCAAGGACTTTGTAAGGACCCTGGTATGGAGCCTCTAAAGGTTGTCGAACTCTATCTATCCGCAACCAGACATATTGTCCAGGTAGCAAGGTAACTGACTGTGGGAGGATGGTTCGACCATGGTGTATACCTTCAGAGAGAGTTGTAAAGTCCAGTTGACGCATGTGCTTGTGGAGTTGCTGGATTGCTTCAAACTGTTCCTTAGTAGAAGGATTCGCTTTGTGAAAGAAGACATGTGGCATCAAGATGTCTGAGCCTGTCATGGCTGTAAACGGTGAATACCCATGTTCAGTCGGTAAAGCTCTCAATGCTAAGCAAACTATTGGAAGTGCTATGAGCCATTCTTCATTTCGAGACACAAGTGCTGTCTTGAGTGTTCTATGGAAACGCTCGATCATCCCATTGGACTGAGGGTGATAAGCAGTGGTGCGTAATCGATGAAAACCAATAGAATGGGACAAAGCATTGAAGAGACTGCTTTCAAACTGTCGTCCTTGATCTGTAGTGAGGCACAATGGTACTCCAAATCTACTAATCCAGTGGGTTAAAAATGCCTCAGCAACTGTGGTAGCTGTGATTGAGGCTACGGGAACACATTCAAACCAACGCGTTGCTCTGTCGATGAGTGTCACAACATATTGCATCTCTGAGGTGTAATGAGAACCAAGTGTTTTGAAGGTTTCAGAGGTCCTACTATGTCCATGTGAACTGTTTGAAATTGATCATTGAATGGATACATGGGTTGTTCTGGGATACTCTTGTTGTGACGATTGACCTTGGCTTTCTGACAGTCTAAGCAGTTGTTGACCCATTGTTTGATGTCCCCTTTCATTTTAGGCCAATAATACCTTGTTGCAATCAAATTAGTAGATCCTCGTATACCTGGATGTGCCAGATTGTGAAGGTGCCTAAACACTGATTGTCGTTGTGCTAAGGGAACATATGGACGGGGATAAATTGAGCTGTTTTCGCAAAGAA
Source organism: Whitmania pigra (assembly GCA_021613335.1). Taxonomy (NCBI): domain Eukaryota; kingdom Metazoa; phylum Annelida; class Clitellata; order Hirudinida; family Haemopidae; genus Whitmania; species Whitmania pigra. The sequence continues at coordinate 1,722,924 of JAJTWR010000136.1, forward strand.
TTGTCAAGTCTGCCGAGAGTTGATGGGATGTGAGAGCATCCTTGCACTTTTGTATTTCCGGATCTTCAGTCTGTGCTTTGGCAATACTCGCTAGATCTGGGTGTTCAAGTTGCAGTGCAGTGACTGGCCTGGAAAGTGCATCTGCTACTATGTTTTCAGCTCCTCTGATGTGATGTATTTCAGTCACATATTCAGAGAAGATGGAGAGACGTCGTTGTTGCATGTGGGTCTTCTGGTCCCTGTTGGACCGAAAAGCTTGGCAGATGGGTTTGTGGTCTGTAAATAAATGGAGTTCCCTGCCTTCAACGATGTGCTTGAAATGGAGGACAGCCAAGTATGTTGCCAAAAGCTCTTTGTCAAATGCAGAGTATATTGATTCTGTTTTAGAAAGTCTCTTGGAATAAAAAGCAATTGGCTGTGGCATGCCCAAAACAACCTGATGAAGTGCCGCACCGATGGCTACCGAAGATGCATCAGTCACTAGGTGGTATAGGTTACTAGACTTGCTAATGTAATGAAGATTGGCCGCATCTGCTAGAGATTATTTTACATCTTCAAAAGCTTTGCACTGAGAGGTTTCCCACGTCAATTGATGGTTACGTTGATTTGTACTTCCCAAAAGAGTATACAAGGTAGCAGATATCTGGGCAAAATGAGGGATGAATGATCTATAATATCCAATCATGCCAATAAAACGTCGTAAACCTGCATAGTCTTTCGGTTTAGGAAAATCGATGATGGCTCGTGTGTTATCTTCAGGTGGTGATATTCCAGTCGAAGATAGTCTATGGCCTAGAAACACAACAGAGCTCTGGGCAAACATACATTTACTGACATTGATCCGGAGGTTGTTTTCCTCCAGCCGCTGAAAGACAGTTCTGAGGTGCTGTATATGCTCATGCTCATTGTTTGAGGCTACCAAAATATCGTCAATATACACACAAACAAACGGCAAGTCTTGAAAAGTTGCATCCATGAATCTTTGGAATGTTTGAGTTGCATTTCTGAGGCCGAATGGCATGCGAGTAAATTCAAACAAACCAAAAGGAGTTGTAACGGCTGTCTTTGGAATGTCATCTGGATGAATGGGGATATTGTAATATGCCTTCACCAAATCTAATTTGCTGAATACTGAACTGCCACTGAGTCGGCTTGTCACAAATTCTTGGCAGAGGATATCTGTCAGGTTTTGTGACACTGTTGAGTTTCCGATAATCTCCACAGGGCCGCCATTGGTTGTCCTTTTTGGGGACCATGTGTAGTGGGCTGGAATAAGAACTGCAAGATTGTCGAACAATCCCAGCCTTTAACAGCATTGCGAATTCTTGCTTAGCGGCCTCAAATTTGTCAGGTGGGAGTTGTCGAAAACGGGAACAGATTGGCTTGTTTGATGTTAGTTCAATTGTATGCTGTGCTGACAATGCAGGTGAACGGAGGTCTATCTGCCAAGGGCCAACCAGAGCAGTGTGACGTTCTATTAATGCCTTGATGAGTGGGGGGGTGTCAGGTGGACAGTCGAATACAGGGGCAATAATCTCCCCAACCGTTGTTATCATTGCTGTGGAGAGTGACGTCTTCGTGTCCAGAAGTTGGCGGTTGCGACAGTCAACAAGTAGATGGTGATGAATGAAGAAATCAGCCCCTAATATTGGTTGTGTGGTGACTGCCACTATGAACGTCCAGGTGAATTCTCTTCGGAGGTCTTGACTGCTTATCGTTAGTGTAACTTCTCCATGGATCTCGAGAGGCATACCGTTGGCTGTGTTCAACTTGACGTTTGTCGCTCTGACTGGAACTGAAATGTTTGATAACACTTTTGGGGGAATGATCGATACCGCTGATCCGGTGTCGACTAGAAACTTGAATTGATGACGTATGGTTTTAGCTGTTGTGGAAAATGCGACATAAAATGTAGGGCCGCCTTCGATGGTCGAAACCGAAGCAGAGCCTTCTAGTTTACCGACTGGCTTGTGAGACACCGGAGAAGCATTTCTAGACTGGGCAACTCGAGCGCCACGCTTGTCAGGCCAAACGCACCAGGGATTTAGCCTCAGGACCAAAATAAATGTGTGCACGACAAACTTTTGGTGGTTGACCTGGAGTGAATGGCTCCACTGTTCTGTTGGTTCCTATGGTTCTTTTGATTGCATCAAAATCCAGTTTTGGTTTCTGGATTGTCTGTGTGTGTTGAACTGATGTCATGGTAATCAACTCGTCTGCCAATTTCCCAACCTCTTCCAAAGACAAATTCTTCTGTGCTGCAATAACGAGGGCCAAATTGGCAGGCAACAATTTTTGGAACTTGTGGCGAACCATGTCTTCAGGTGCACCAACTTGTTGTGCTAGCTTTCTCATTGCTACCAAATGTTGCGAAGGCCTGCCTGTTAGCGGATTTTGTTGCAGGAACTGGTCAAAGAGCTCCACTTTGTTGGGCATGGTTTGCTCAAGCACTGCACTCTTCAGGCGGTCGTAATCCATGGCCTCGACAGTGTCATCATCAAGGCTCATTACCACAGACCCTGGTAGGGCTGCCAATGTGTGATAAAACCTTGTTGAGCTAACCGTGATGTTGGAAAGAGTAAATTGTGCTTCCATTATTCTGAACCAAGCCGATGCCTCGGCTGGGTTGAAAACAATCGGTTTGATAGAAATTGAAGCTGCTTGCGAATCCATTTTAGAGTTTGTGTTCAGAGTTGGGGTCACCAATGAAGTTTTAAACCAGGCTAACACTTGACTTTTAATCGAACGTACAATCGGTATAACTCATAAACGGATTGACGACAATGAAAAGCATCAGCGCGGTAAAAACTCGGAGAATGTAAACAAAACATCCTTCGTAGGGATGTACAGTCACTACAGTGTACTTGTTGCAGCCATTCCACTATCGACAGTTAATGGCTTATGAAGAGGTTATCAAAACCAATGCCATAGTAGCTGCCTTTTGAAGTTTTGATAATTCACTGGTTATACATGTGCAAACATATTCAAACTTTCCACAACTGGCCTACTTAGTCCGAGAAATTTGTTGGTCCACCAATCGCCTTGGTGTCAGGGTTTCTTTCAGGCATACTTTCGGGGGGGCTAAGCCCCCCCGGAGCTCAGACATCGCCCCCCCGAAAAATGTTTTTTTTCTCTTTTCTCAGCAATGCTTTACAAAAAAAAGATTTAAGTTTGACTAAAGTCATCCCATTGATTACTTCAACAAAATTGCACTTGAATGATATTGTGAAGCAGTGCGAAGATACCGAGAGTCATTTACAAAAAAAGATTAAATGCAAAGTTGATGAGATCAAATTAGAAACACACCTGGTTGAAGATGAAAGTGCTGAAAGCGTATTACCAGGAATGAAGAGGTATTGTGAAACTGTCACCAAAGAGATTGAAGACAGATTTAATGACAAATCGATTGAGATTATGTTATTTGCAAGTCAATTTGAGACTTTTGAATCAATGTCAGGTATTCAAGAAGAAGACATCATAACTTTTTGTAACAACTTTCCCATTCTAAATGCAGAAGCTGTACTCGCGGATTTAAAATCTTTTAAATTTTTTATAAAATCTATGGTTGAGTGCAAAAAGTACAAAATGGATGAAAACCCATTGAACAAAATACTGGAAGCTGATTTGGAATACTGTGAACTGCAAAGGCTTTGTGAAATTCTTCTTGCAATTCCAGTAACAACTGCTTCAGTAGAAAGATCATTTAGTACAATGAACAGGATTCTAAGCAAAGCAAGAAATAGAATGCTACCAGAAACTTTAACTCATTGTATGACCATAAGCATTGAATCGGTGAGCAGGATCGGTGATGATTTGGAGAGGAATTTCCAGTGAAGGATTGACTGAATCAGCCTTTCTGGATGGGAGACAGTCTTCGGTGGATTACATCAAAGTTTTAGAAGATCATCTGTTGCCTTTTGGGAAAGATTATTATGGAGGAAATTTTATTTTCCAGCAAGATAATGCCCCAATCCACACTTCCAAGTTGAAAAAGACATTTCTCCAGAAGAGAAATTTGAAAGTTATGAATTGGCCAGCTTGTTCCCCGGACTTAAATCCTATAGAAAATGTTTGGGGAATGTTGTCAAGACTTGTTTACAACAATGGAAGGCAGTCTCTCTCAAAATCTGACCTGGAAAACGCCATTAGGAGTGCCTGGAAAAGAACTGGACAGAAAATTCGTAAAAACTCTAATAAAATCAATGGACAACAGATGTTTTAAAGTTATTGAAAATAAAGGAAACATTATTTCATATTAATAAACTTTGTTCCTGTTTTTTCGAACGGTTTTTAGTCATTTTTCGATGATTTTTGCAAGGGTCTTTTATGGTTATTGGAAATCATGTTTTTGGAATTTTAAAATTAATGCACAAATATATCTTGACGAAAATTTAAGAGATAATCACAAATATATAAATACATAGCATATTAAAATTTCCCCACAATCAAATTTTCTTTATCGAGTTATTACGAAATAATGGGGTGTTCTTATGGTTTCCTTCCTGACTGTATCATACTTTCATCAACAAGCACTTGATCCAATTTAAAATTTCTTAGCCATAAATATATTATTTAGTCTTTTAAAAGTTGTGCCTCTCTGAAATTATCATTTGGATCTAATTTTGCTCGTTATTGCACTAAGTCTATAGTAAACCTCCTAGCCGCCGCCATTTAGCCAAATCCGCCGAACATTTCAATTACGCCAAAAATCCGCCGAATCTATCACAAGTTTGTGGTTTTGCAATAACCACCTCCTCAGGGAATATGAATCTTCACCTAGCTATTTCCCTGATCTCAAGAAAA
>JAJTWR010000118.1:0-32500 GCA_021613335.1 Whitmania pigra
GACTTTTTTACAAGTTTTCGTTTCTGATGTCAGAGGGCTAGTCCGAATGGTCGAACGATCGTAATGCTCTTGGATCAAAATGGACAAGAAGAACGCCCATCGGGGATGGGAAGGTGTCGGAGATTATATGAATGGGCGAGCCGTTGTACTGCTGTGGTCGTGTTCTCCTTGCTGGAGGCTGTCGGGAAAGATCGGAGAATGATTTTGGCGCCGGCGTGAGTGTTATAACGGTAGCATATTTTTGCCTTCCAGCAATTGATCCGGGTTCGACTCCCTGCTCACGCCTCCGTGTCAGTACGAGGTTTTTTTTTACAAGATTTCGTTTCTGATGTCAGAGGGCTAGTCGAATGTTTCGAACGATCGTAATGCTCTTGGAATCAAAATGGACAAGAAGAACGCCCATCGGGGATGGGAAGGTGTCGGAGATTATATGAATGGGCGAGCCGTTGTACTGCTGTGGTCGTGTTCTCCTTGCTGGAGGCTGTCGGGAAAGATCGAGAATGATTTTGGCGCCGGCGTGAGTGGTATAACGGTAGCATAGTTGCCTTCCAAGCAATTGATCCGGGTTCGACTCCCGGCTCACGCACTCGTGTCAGTACGAGGTGTTTTTACAAGATTTCGTTTCTGATGTCAGAGGGCTAGTCCGAATGGTCGAACGATCGTAATGCTCTTGGATCAAAATGGACAAGAAGAACGCCCATCGGGGATGGGAAGGTGTCGGAGATTATATGAATGGGCGAGCCGTTGTACTGCTGTGGTCGTGTTCTCCTTGCTGGAGGCTGTCGGGAAAGATCGGAGAATGATTTTGGCGCCGGCGTGAGTGGTATAACGGTAGCATAGTTGCCTTCCAAGCAATTGATCCGGGTTCGACTCCCGGCTCACGCACTCGTGTCAGTACGAGGTGTTTTTACAAGATTTCGTTTCTGATGTCAGAGGTCTAGTCCGAATGGTCGAACGATCGTAATGCTCTTGGATCAAAATGGACAAGAAGAACGCCCATCGGGGATGGGAGGTGTCGGAGATTATATGAAGGGGCGAGCCGTTGTACTGCTGTGGTCGTGTTCTCCTTGCTGGAGGCTGTCGGAAAGATCGGAGAATGATTTTGGCGCCGGCGTGAGTGGTATAACGGTAGCATAGTTGCCTTCCAAGCAATTGATCCGGGTTCGACTCCCGGCTCACGCACTCGTGTCAGTACGAGGTGTTTTTACAAGTTTTCGTTTCTGATGTCAGAGGGCTAGTCCGAATGGTCGAACGATCGTAATGCTCTTGGATCAAAATGGACAAGAAGAACGCCCATCGGGGATGGGAAGGTGTCGGAGATTATATGAATGGGCGAGCCGTTGTACTGCTGTGGTCGTGTTCTCCTTGCTGGAGGCTGTCGGGAAAGATCGGAGAATGATTTTGGCGCCGGCGTGAGTGGTATAACGGTAGCATAGTTGCCTTCCAAGCAATTGATCCGGGTTCGACTCCCGGCTCACGCACTCGTGTCAGTACGAAGGTGTTTTTACAAGTTTCGTTTCTGATGTCAGAGGGCTAGTCCGAATGGTCGAACGATCGTAATGCTCTTGGATCAAAATGGACAAGAAGAACGCCCATCGGGGATGGGAAGGTGTCGGAGATTATATGAATGGGCGAGCCGTTGTACTGCTGTGGTCGTGTTCTCCTTGCTGGAGGCTGTCGGGAAAGATCGGAGAATGATTTTGGCGCCGGCGTGAGTGGTATAACGGTAGCATAGTTGCCTTCCAAGCAATTGATCCGGGTTCGACTCCCGGCTCACGCACTCGTGTCAGTACGAGGTGTTTTTACAAGTTTTCGTTTCTGATGTCAGAGGGCTAGTCCGAATGGTCGAACGATCGTAATGCTCTTGGATCAAAATGGACAAGAACAACGCTCATGACGTGAAGTCGTCAACGAATATCTGAATGAGCGAGTTGTGCTGCTGGTGTATTTGTTTTTTTTTTACATTAATATTTTTATTATATTTATTATTAATACATCTTTAGTGTAATGACAATAATTTGCAATTGTGAATTCTTATTAATTTCTTCAGTGTTGCGTGTTTAGGTGCCTCTTTTTGGGATTTCACAAGTTGCGTCGCGTTCTGATTGCTGTCCACGTTTTATTGGTATTGCTTCTCTTTTTTTAGATCTTTTCTTAGTCTGCGCTGTCGCGAAGAGATCGCTCGTTTTTAAATGCACATTGTTGGTTTCATGAAACTTCTTAATGTTTAATAATTTGTAGTTGTTGACTGGACATTTCTCAGTTTTTGACACTATTAGTTTTATTGTCAATGGTGTTTATTGAACAATTATTTCTGTAACCGTTTATGATGGTATCAAACTTTCGTCTTTTGATGCCGTAGCGTTTTAAAGGGCAAGCAATTTAAAATTCAACTCAATTTCTTGAAGTTGTGTTATTTCGAGTCGTTCAATTAATTAGTCATTAAAGTTTCGCAAATTAAAGTTTGATTTTGGAACTAATTTAGTTAACCGCTCTGAAGAGTTTCAATAACTTATTGACGTTATGGAGGTTCTTACCCTAATAAAGCACAGCCTCAGCACAGATGATCAAAACCCCATCTACAAGCATTTCAAAGTCGGACGTCAGATTGCCAGTGCCGGTCCGGAAATGGCTTGGAGAATTCACCAAGCAACAAGGATAGATGATGGCAAAGTGAGTTGTCACATTTTGTTTACTTAGTGACATTTTCGTTTCCATATTTATAAATTACAGAGCGTTATTGGTAATGCTGTACTTAACAGAAGTGCATTGTTTTCTATTCCTTGTTATTTGTTTTTGAAAACTTGCATCCACTTTAAAAATTGTTCTATTTTTATTCTTTGTTATTAATATTATGAAACAACGAAACTAATATTAGTGGCTCTATTTAAATATTAAATTATAACTTTGAAGGATAACCTGATGAGTTGTGTGACGTATCCTCGCTGCTGAAATATGAAAGCGATGTTGATGTGTTTCTGCTACTGCTATTCTTTTTAAAACTCTAAATCTGGTGGCAATAAAAAGGTCTACCAAGTTAAGAACTCAATAAAAGTTCCGAATCTTCTGCAATCGATTTTAATCAAAGATTTTATCTTTGCATCACTTACGGTCATTTTCCAGAAACTTATGAAATGCTCTTTGAAGCAGTTCAAAATAATTCAAGTACATTTTTTAAGGAAACGATAACTAAAGTGTTTTATGTAATTAAGGTAATGACGCACGTAGGGAAATGACGGGGTTTTCCAGGTACTGTTGAAATTGACAAATGACTGGGTACAGTTTCAATCCTGCATTGTTGGAATCATGTTCCCTATGAGTGGCCATAAATCAAGCAAACAAACTGGTGTGTCTACCTATCCATTCATTCTTGTGCAGGAAAGCACATTCTAACCTTCTCCTTAATCCATAAATTGTCCATGTACGTCCGGAAAACGTCTCGTTCACGCAGCAGTATCCATGATATATCCTTTCCAAAATTATTTATTAGCTAATCCAGTTTTACACCAGGGAATTCATCATTCGTCCAATCAGATCATAAATGAGAAATTGCAAGATAATAGAAGACTTAGTTTAAAAGTTGATGATACTTGTCGTAATCAGAAAACCTTTTGAACTAAGCTTAGACCGCTTAAATAGCAACAGCCAATTGTAATTTGTATTGTAAATTGTGTATTGGAAATTGCTCGAAATCCTCGTGTTCCTGAAATATGCACATGTGACGTGTTTCTGCCTATCTTCGTTTGTTTATGTTACTCCATTCGGTTTAGTGACAGCCTCCGTTTTTTATCACGTGTGGGGGAGATAAATTAAGCTGGATAAATAGTAATTCACAAGGATGAAAGAAATGGAAAGATGCTGCTGGAAAGAGCCATCTGGTTAGGTCAACAAAGATTTACACACAATTGCCAAGATGATGATCGCCAGTGTTTTCCAAGAAATTATTTCTAAGAAAACCGTTAAGTCACATGTGCACCCTGCAGCGCTAAGAAAAATGTCGGGAATGCTATAATTGCTTTTGGAAATAAAATCTCAAAACATCAATTTAGTAATTACGTTTCAAAACTTTATAAATTATTAAGCAAAACTGAAGACTACGGAAATTGATCAATGATGAGAAAAAGACTAACTGAAAGTTGAATATTTATAGGTAACTAGATGTTCTGCCAGGCTCCACTCATGAGCCTCAGTATAATATCTTTGTGAGAATTTATAAGCAACACTCTAAGACTAAACGATCAAAACGAAAGATTTTAATTTTATTATTTTCAAGAGTTTAACGTAATCAATTTGATTGAATTATTAGTTGAATTACAAATTTATAATTTCTATTTGGTTGCTTTTAATTACTTTATGGGTGGAGTTTATTTCATCCAATAGAAACTCTTTGAGAACACTACAAACAGACTCATGATTTCATATAAATCAATTGACATTATTTAAGTAACAATCTCTGCATTTAAATTACAAGTACACAAGTTCAGTTCGAGGATGATGGTGCAAGTTTTTTTGTCGAAACTGAATCCGGGGACGATCCAGAAATAATTTTCCGACTCCTGTAAAGAGCATTGTTACGAGGTTTTTAGGGGCATCTGCAGTCCAACCACGAAGGAGTTTGAAGAGGAAACCACGCTGTCATTAACTGGAATCTGAGATGATGACATGGGAAAGAGAAAAACCCACAACCACCCCACGGATGCACCTTCACTCGAATAAAACAACTTTAAAATGAAAAACAATTTTAACAGCATTTTGTATGCTCAGCTTTTAAATAGTTTAAGATCATTGATTGAACGGAAAACAAAGAATTAACAGGAATTGAATGAATTTTTAGGACAGAGTTTTTCAATGCTATTTGAAGCTTCAAAGAGATTTTTATCACCAGTTTTGACAAACTTTATCGTCATTGTTAAATCATTTCAAATACTGTCATAAATTCATAAGTACATTTGCTTAAAATAATCAAATAGCCATTTTTTATGAACTCCTGTCATATTTATTTTATTTTTGTTTTTTTTTAATAATTCCTAAATGTTTGTATGACATTTTAAGCGTGCTAACTTAAATGAGTATAAAATTAAATAATAACAATAATAAAACATCGTTGTTTATATTTCGATAAAATTATTACGATTACAATTAAACTATCTTGTTAAAACGTTAGCATGTATTTAATGTAAAATGTAATCATGCTTATTTGATGAGTAGTAAAACATTGGCAAATTCACGGATGACGTATAACTTTTATATGAAGTAGCAATCAATGAAAACGTTATTTCGTTTTTTTTTTGCAGATTAACGTTAAAAACTTAAATTCCAAAAGCTGACGTTTTCAAAATTGAATATTTCCTCCCCTGTCCGACCTTACAAGTCTAAGATGAATGAATGACAAAAAAATGAAGGATACGTCTTCATTATATCTTTTTAAGCAACTGGTCACGTGATACATTTAACCAATGGAGGTTTATTGCTTGCGCTAAAACAAGAAATTTGATCATAAAATTATACGACTGACCATCTCCAACTCAGCTTAAATTCAACAAGGGACGTAAAGTTCTGCAGATGGGAACTCAGCAAAAAGGAGCGATAAATATCTTTGTACAACAGACTTGGGATACCACTTTAGGATAGAAGATCATTCGATATTTTTCTTTGCCAACCTTTCTCAGGAAGAAGAAGATTCTGTTGTAATTGGGAGAAAACTAATAAGCGAAATAAATCGTCATTCCTCCACTGGTCAGAATAATCTTCGCATCATTGAGAAGAGAGCAAAGAATTAGACATTCTTTCGATTTGCCACAAGTACGCAGAACCTTGCAACAACGTATTAGTTAACGAATATATTATTCGGGGACAAAAAAAACATCTCCTTTTGTTTACAACCATCGTCGTGGTTAAACAAGGTGAAACTGAAACCACCAAAAGATCGAAAACGATGGGGCGAGTGGGAATTTGAGATTAAAATCAATTCAAATCGAGCGACGAAGCGTGATGAATTTGATCATTAAGAACTCCGGAGGTGAGTGACTTCATTTTTTATGGGTCCGCGATCTAAGACAACTCGAAAAGAACATTCACAAGAAATTCTTCTCAAAGCTCTCATCCTGATACATGGAAGATGTGAAGGTTCTAATTTTTGATCGAGCAAGGCTTTCTATTGCTCATTATGACATCAAAATTGACCATTTCATGCTAGGATGGTAACTAAGACCAAACAATATTTCTCGTGTCTTTCATTTTTGCATGGTAGAAGAACAATTGCTTAATCGGACATGAGACGGACTGCTGAATAACATCTGCATTTGTAGGTAGTGCTGAATAACATCTGCATTTGTAGGTAGTGCTGAATAACATCTGCATTTGTAGGTAGTGCTGTTGAAGGGGGTCCAAAAGAGCTTTGGACGCCTGTAAAACGACTTATTAGCTGTTTTTATGTTTCGTTAGACGAGACGAGAGACTGTCTTATCACCACTTCCGAGGAATCTCGGGGATGCACGCCCATTCTGTCTTTATTCTTTCGTGCATTCACACATTCATTCAGTCAGTCATTCATTCGCTCACTCATTCATTCATTCATTCAAATAATAAGACATTCGTATTTTGCCATGTACATGTCCTCGAACAATGAAATCAAGGATTCCAGGATCGAATATAATAATAATAAATCAAGGAATATATACTTATCGAATATAATAGTAACAAATCAATAGATATTCATCTAATATAATAATAGTAAATGAAGGAATATATATTCATCGAATATAATAATAATAAATCAAGGAATATATATTCATCTAATATAATAATAATAAATAATAACGAATATTTTACGCCAAATTGCATTTACTTGTCGGTAGAAAATTCTGAATCTTTCGAATGGTCCATGATTGTTAATGATATTGTTAATAAATTAATCGCTATTATATATTAGTTATTTATTTGTGAATTTATATATCAGTTATTAATAATTATCGATAAAATTATTTATTTTTAACTATTATTAATTAATTTATTATTATTAAAAATCACGTTCAATTCATTTGTGTGTAACTCAAATCTTTTGAAAGTTGAACTGGTTTTGACAACTGAGAAGTAAGAATGAAAATTCAGATTACTAGTGTTTTTGAGGACTGAATTTGAAACACCATCCCCTTTTAGGGGGAAGCGTCGCTTGATGTTTTGAAAAACAAAGTTATTGAGGAATTTCGGTCACTGAACTTTATAAATTTATTCAAACTTATTTAAGACGAAAATCAATAATAGAATTACAATTCGTAATTATAATTCGTATTCATCTTGCATTATAAATTTATAATTCGTAATTCATCTCGTAATCATGAATCTGTTTTACCAGGAAGCAGCTGTGTTCATCTTCGAGAAGAAAATTGCTGAGAAATTATACAAACCACGCAGGAGAGAAATCGTCACAGAGATTCTGAGGAAGGACGCAAAGTTTTTATCGGAACTGAAACATCCGAAGATTCTTCGAGTACTCAGACCTCTGGAAGAATGCCAGTGAGTGAGGAAGTGTGCTGATGTTGTTGTGCTGATGTAGTTGTGTGACGTTTGTTGTCGTTGTTGCTGCTGTCGTTGATTTTGTTTAAGCTTGCTGAATCTGCAACCGGATTGATTCCATCAAAAACGAAGTTAAACTCGCGTTAAATAAATTTACTGACAGATTAAAATGAGTCATCCGAATTAAATCCGAAAATTTGTCGCCTAAAATGTGTAATTTTAAAATTATTGAATCAACAGCTGTACGAATTTAATGTTCAATATTTTATTGTTTGTTTAATTATTTATTTATTTAAAATTGCCATCATGCAAATTGTATTTGTATATTATTCAATTCGATATTCGTTAATTGAAATCAGCATTTCAACATCGGGTCAAACATATTACATTAATAAATGTATATTAAACATGTTACATTATTAAGCATATATTTATAAATATATATTATTATGTGACGCTTACGGCGCATACAAATGCACATAATAATATAATAGTGTATATAATTTATAATAATAAGTGTAATTATATAATAATGTAATTATATAATAATGTAATTATATAATAATGTAATTATGTATAATTGATAATAATTGATAATAATGTAGTAATAATAATTATTATATAATTACATTTATTTTTATATTATTAATAATTATATTATTATTATATTATTATAACATTATTATTATTGCTATTGTTAAACATTGTTTGAAGAGAAAAATTATTATTTTCCACACGAGAAGCAATGAAGTCAATTTTCCAGAGGAAGCGACGTGTCTTGGAATGTCTGTTATTGGAAATATTTTTAATTGGGAACATTTGTTTGCTTATGACATGTTGTCAGTTTTATGAGCACGTGACCATCCTTAGTATAAGGAGTAAATAATTTAGCTTATTCCACAGGTCATTTGCAACATTTGGGTCACCATCGAAAATAATGCAAAAAAATGTTACATTCAAAATGTTACAATTCATAAAGTTTGGAAGTTAAGTAACAATATTATTTTTCATGTAAATGTAAAGAAATTAAAAAAGTCAATCTCTGTTATTAGTTTAAATAAATTTATATAATTTAATGCTTTGCTTAAGTTGGGAGTCAACGATTTTATGAGGAATTCAGTGTTTTTACGATTTGTAAAGAAAACATTTCATCCTGGCAAATCCCTCAATGACCTATCGGAGTATTAATCTTTAATTTATAAATAAAAATAATCTTTAATTTATAAATAAAAATAATCTTTAATTTATAAATAAAAATAATCTTTAATTTATAAATAAAAATAATCTTTAATTTATAAATAAAAATAATCTTTAATTTATAAATAAAAATAATCTTTAATTTATAAATAAAAATAATCTTTAATTTATAAATAAAAATAATCTTTAATTTATAAATAAAAATAATCTTTAATTTATAAATAAAAATAATCTTTAATTTATAACGATGGCTCTTTGTGACCTTTTGGGTAAATGATTTAAATGTTTCGATAAGATTGGAGACTGTGGAACGAATTCATAATGCAATTCATTTCAGCATCATTTTATTATGACATTCTCAATTAAATTTGAAATTATTCATAGAATTTAGATAAAAAACAAGCAAAATAAAATTCACTCTTCAAAAGTCAACAGATTCCTGTCTCCATTCATGTGACAGAAGGCAGAACGTGTTTATTCATCACAATTTACGAGTTTTTTCCGACTTGCCAAAAAATATTTTAAAATGTCTTATCAAACAGCGGGAAATTCAAATGAAAAAAAATGAAGAAATGAAAAGATTTTGTTCATCCTTTGGGCGTAGTTTAGAATTTCACGAGGGTTTTCCGGGGATGCCGCGGGCTCGTAGTTCAGTGCCATCGATTTCCAAGGCCTGGACCCATAAGCAACGGTATAAATGTCTCAGATGTGTGCGAATACTGCTCCTTATTAGAGGATATTGTGCCATAAACATGCCAGAGTAACAACAGTTTCACGATCAGACCGCGACCAAACATTTTCACTAATTTTGACGTTCAATGAGCAGTTCATCGATGCAAGCATTTCAAGTTCTTCGACGGAATGACATTCAAGTTTTCAACAACTCTTCGAGAAGTTCATCACTTCAAAAATTCCTTCTGAAACGTTCCTTCACCTCCACATCCACAGACGCTTTTGAATCCACCTTGGAAATGTGGAAATAAGGTTGTGGAAATAATAAATTAAACTTCCATCTACTACATATGCAACCGAGTCTCCACAATGAAAAAAGCATAAAAGAGCTTTCACAAAAATTCAAATGTGTTTGCAAATCGAATATAATAAATCGAATTGCTCCCAATTTGTCGCCATGAAAAATATTAGCTTGCAAATGAAGACATGGAGCCTCGAGGCTATTTGATGATATTTGATATCAACTCAGCTATTAATACTTTCGTAAATACTAAATAATTTCCTAATAATTTCCATGTATTAGTTTTTTTCCTGTCTTGATTTAAAAAATAACATTTCAATATCTAACTTTCATCTTTTGTAAATTGAATTTTTTTTTTAAGGTAAACATTTTTTTCTTTTAAGAATTTATTTGAAAAATAAAATAGTTTTGAAAATAGATGTTCGTTGCTCGGTGATCATTAAGTTGGCATCAACAGCCCATCACAACAAGCGTGGTGGTGGTGATGATGATGGTGATAGTGAGGATGACGAAATATTATGTTTTATTATTTTTATTGTTTATAACAATTTCCACTTTTTCAACTGGGAATTGTAAATCCAGAACACGCCATGAAAAACTCTACAATAAACAATTATACTTTTCTCGTTTTTGTATAAATTTAAATTTAGAAAACTTCATAAACCTGCCAAATGTTTTTCTTATTTGTTAATTTCATGTTTAATTCCCAACTCGGAGTTAAGCAGAACAAAAACGTAAATGTTTGAAGACTTATGGTTTGTTGATAAAGTGCTGTGTTGTTGTTGTTGTTGTTGTTTGCATAATGTTGTTGCTGCTAGGATGTTGTTGTTTCCTAAGAAGAAGAACGTCGTAGAGAAGAAATTCATACTTACGAAAATTAATTCCCGCCACTCTCCACAAGCAGACGTATTGACAAACTCTGATGAATAATCAATCGGTGTATTAATTGAAATATTTGCTGAATGATTCGTTGAATGATTAGCTTGAGTTTGTATTGCCGTAATCATGGAATGCTTGGCTGAAATAAAAAGTTGAGAGTGTATTGTGATGGCTGTATCAATGTCCCGAGAAAATCCTTGAGCTGTTGTAATTTGGTTCCTTTATGGTTTAAATGTTTATGTTTAATTAATTTGCGCTCAATATATTTTACTGAATAAAGTTTCTCTAAAATTCAAAAAAACAATAAATATAAAGAATATGTTTGTGAGAAAATTAATTTTGAATAAATTGAAATTCTATATTCAAAAAAAATTGAATCATTAGTGGATTTTTGATTTGTTCATGCTTCCGACATTTGCATTTGTTTTAAATCTTAGGAATAACTTTGAAAAACTTTTGAAATAACTTTGATGCTGATGGAATGGCATGTCTGGCAGCTGGCTAGTTATTAAATTAATAATGTTACTAATAAAGTTAATAACACTTGAACTAGAAAATGGTATTATTATACTCTAAAGTTTTCATTGCAACGCGACGACACTGATGACTATTTTAATAAGTTAAAAAGCAAACAAATGAATTAATAATAACTTAAAAAACAAACAAATGAATAAATAATAAGTTAAAAAACATTCACCGCTTCATGTTTCCACGACCCACTCGACATTTGTTCGTCACGAAAAGAAGTTTTTCTTCTGAAAGTGAAATTGTGTTCCTGAGAATGAATAAATATATTAATGAATATAAAAAAAAACAATATGCAAAACAATAATAATAAATATAAAAAAACAATATGCATCTAATAATAATAAATATGGAAAATAAATAAATAAATCCTCTGCCGAGTTGAGCATCACCGGTGAGTTCAAACATACGTTGACCTTCACGACTGCAAGGTCGCTCGACCACAAATCCTGATAAGCCTCGCTATTGAACAAAATTGGGACAAACTTTAACTCAACATCATCATCATCATCATCGTCATCGTCATCATCGTCATCATCGTCATCATCGTCATCATCGTCATCATCGTCATCATCGTCATCATCATCATCATCGTCATCGTCATCATCATCATCATCACCAGAGTCACCATCACCTTCATTGCCATGAACACCATAATCATCTCGTCATCGTCGACAATTAAATCTAACCCAGACGGTAACAACATCCTTCGATCTCGTTTGTGTCGAACTCCTTGATGACTTGAAAATGTTTTTTATTTTGTGGGATCACGTGACAGGTGACGTTGGTGGTTGAAAAGTTTATTTCCAATTGAGATCAACTCTTCTGTGGATTGGTTGAAATGGATTGGTTGATATGGATTGGTTGAAATGGATTGGTTGAAATGGATTGGTTGAAATGGATTGGTTGAAATTGGTTTCACGTGAAATGTTTCTCTTGCATCAAGGAAAGCACATGCTAGAAGCGCGAAAAATTTGTTAAAAATTTACTTTTTACAACTCGTCTTCCTGGCGTGTTGAATAATTTGCTAAAAGCGGTTTTAAATTTTTAACGAAAGGCTGTTTTTTTATTTTCTTATTTATTTAGATGGATTATTTATTCTCATAATTTACTTCTCATGGGGAATGAGGTGGAAAATTACATTTGATTGTCGTTTTCTAGGAACATCTCAGAAGTAAATGGAAAGGAAAATAGTTTGCAGTTGCAATTGGACGTAGCAAATTCCATCATGGAGTTACTATTTATTCTTTCATTTGTGTTATTCATCCGAAAGTTGTTAAAATATATTGTTAGTTAATAATAGTTATCTTTTTACTGCCAAATGAAATTTAATATTTCTTTTTTTATAAATATTAGCTTAAAATAGCAATCATCGATTGACATTTAATTTACATTCTTTACCAAACTCCAATAAATTATGCAAAATAGGAGTAAATTTCAAGTTTAAAAGATATTTCTCATTTAAACTACGTTGTTACTCAACTACATTCAAAATTTTGAATTCACCGCTATTTAACAATGGCGCCTGCTTTTAATTAAGGAAGTCTATTTATAGTTGCTATTGTGTTGAACTCGTTTTATAAGCGATGTTGTGGCCATTTCAATACAAATAGGAAATAAAATCAATTGAGATTGAGGCGTGAGTGGTATAACGGTAGCATAGTTGCTTTCCAAGCAATTGATCCGGGTTCGACTCACGGCTCACGCAGGTTTCGCTTTTCTGGACAATGTATTTATTATTTAAAGAAATTTATGATTTCAGTAAATATTTAAAAAATTCTTTTGAGGACACGTAACATCAAACGGGATACATTAACGAATAACATTAATAAAATATTTTTGAGACTCAATGCTTTATCAGTGAATTGCATAGAAGTTGGTTCAAGAAACAAAGAGATGAACAGGTTAGAATTAAATTATATTCTGATTAAATGTTTAAGAAAATAAATTACAAAATGTTGCGAAAAGATAACGCCGTTTTCGAATAATTGTATCTCAAAATCCTTCCATCAAAACACGCTGTTTCTCTGGAAAAGCTTCACAAAAGATGAAAAAGTTTTGCGTAAAAGATTTTTTAATTTAAAGCAAAGTTCATCTACAGATTCAAGTAGTCTGACATAAAATCATGATTTAAACTTTACTGTGCACTTATTAAGAACAAAAAATATTTTAGCAGAAATTTCACCATTAAGAGCAAGAAAGTTGAAACTGAATTCCAATGAGTCACGACTTTTTGTAGGAGATATCAAGGAATTGCATTTATTGTAAACATTGTTTTAATGAAAAACATTGTTTGATTGAAAAAACAATTTTTGTTGGCAAAACCTCTGCTACCTGTTGAACCTCTACAGTCTCATTTATTATCAAGGCAACGTCGATAATTGCAAACTACATTATTTTAGTTGTCATTTAATAATATTAAATTATATAATATTTGTGCTTATTTAATAATAATATATACAATAATATCTATTTAAAATTATATTTGCATAATGTTTAATTTCTTGTTTGGTTTTTTTCTCGACAGTGAACCAACTTCATTTGGAAATGTTGAAAGTTTTCCCTGTGACTTCATCTCAGTTTTGTGAGGTTCTGACTGCAATGCATTTCTCGGATGAGAGGTTGATGATTGAGTTGGATTAGTTCCACATATGGGATTCCGTTGACTCTGATTGTACCCGTCAAAAATATCACATAATTATAATATACATACATTTTGACATAAAAAGAATCATCTGATGCTTAATTTTACAAGTGTTTCCACGTCATCAGGCATGGAAAAATTTTAAAGACGGATGATTTATTAGAAGCATTTTTTTTCGACGATGTGAAGAGAGAAAATACGCATTTTTCATCTTTTGATGATTCCCAAAATTAGTAATGTTTTATATATAACAAAAGGAAAATTACTTATTTTTTTATGTTAAAAGTAGAACATTTTTTATAAACAGAAAAAGAGAAAAGTCGTCTGCTACACTTTTCCGCGTGGATCCCAAGAATTTCATTATTGATTCCATCACATCTTTCTGAATCTCTCGGATAAGTTTTGTTTCTTCTTTGAGGAAAATTGTCTTTTGTTGAAGTTTCGCTTGAAACTCAATTTATCTTTCCTGGTTAATTAACGAAAGTGCAGTGTGGAAGGTGCCCTTCCGAGTTTGTGCTGAGATGAGCGCCAAACCAGGTCACAATCCTCGAAAGAAACACAATTTTTGTACTTTAAACTTTCAATTATTCTTGACAAATTCTTTTTGAAAATGGACTTTCCTTGGAAACGTTTTCATGTCAGCATGGAAAAATGTTATAGAAGCCTCTGCATCGCAAAAACTTGTGAGACATGTATTGGACTGGAATCGCCACGTAAGTCAATTACTCGCTATTATTGCATCCACGTCCCCTATTTGGTGGTCCTTTTCATCTCCTCTCACAGCAACCCTTAGGGAATTGTCGCCAAATAGTGCGCTATTTGCGTCTGCTGTTTTAGCAGGCAAAAATCTAATAACTTCTCGTTAAAAAATGTCAAGGATTTCTGGTTTGATATCTGTTAACGTTCAATAAGTTCATGTTTTAATGCTTCATCTTTTGAATATTCATCTTTTTATTTTAAAATAATCTTTCTAATTTTTTGTAATTTAATGGAAATATTATTCGCAATCAACAGTAAATCATTTTAGCTCTGGAATAATATATTATTGCAAAGACAAGCGAAAGATTCGGACACGCAAAACGGCACAAGGGCACAATGCCCGAATGAATATTCAGAGAGATTACTGTCAGCTAAATCCAGGTTACAAAGATGGCCTGTTGGGGTGGTCTTGGTTCATCCATCTTCATTTCGCCAAGGCCACCCCATTTATTTTGAGTGATGATTGTTTTGCAAACCCGCTTCATCAACAATTCAACCTTTCCATGCTTGATTCATCTCAACTAATTTTGGTAATGATTTTCAATCAACGGTAATGAAAAGAAATAATGATAATTTTCAATCAATTTCTCTGCTCGTCATTGAAACATGGCTGCGACGTTTGAATGTGGTTGAATGCATTCAGTTGTGTTACGTAATCGATAACTTTAAAGTTTCTTTACCATGCAATTGTGTATTGTATATACAAATTCATGATGTATAATTAATATGTTGAATAATATAACGTTGCATGATATGTTGTATAATATGATGTATATATGATGTATAATATGATGTATAATATGTTGTATAATATGATGTATAATATGATGTATAATATGATCTATAATATGATGTATAATATGTTGTATAATATGATGTATAATATGTTATATAATATGATGTATAATATGATGTATAATATGATGTATAATATGTTGTATAATATGTTGAATGTATTCGAACAAGCATCAAAAAAGTCTCCGCGTTTGGAAATTCTTTGAGTGGAGGTCATTAGGTGCGGCTTATTGAACCTTCACTGAAACTTCATTGAAACTTCATTGAAACTTCGTTGAACCTTCATTGAAACTTCGTTGAACCTTCAAACAAGCTTCAACCTGAAGCCACTTAAAAGGAAGTCTAACAATAATTAGAAGATGTTCTTTGCTATTTTTAAATTCACAAAAATAGCACAACAACCAATTTATTCTAAGCTACAAACTTTGCATTTATAAAATTATAGTAGACAAGTTGAAATTTTTTATTTAAAAAGCTCTGGTCTTTCAAACGAATACTCGAATAATTATGAGCCACCTCTGATGAAAAGAAATAATTAATTACAAATTGAATATTTAAAATTAATTGAAACAAAGTGAAGGCTGGTTGATGTCTTCATTTATTCATCATGAAAAAGCTAAAAATCGTGCATTGGAAGCCAATGGTGGAGGTTACAAGCACCTTTCGAACGCATCGATTTGCACGCCACCCGTCTGCGAATTAAGTTTATTATGTAGTTCATATTTTGTCTTTGCATAATTTATTTTTGCAACCCATATTTAATTATACGTACCTGGCAATATATTTAATGTCAAATGTGTCTGCATAATTATAATTACAAATAATTTATGATTAAAAATTATATATATATATATAATGTACACACGACATGAATTTGATTATAAAATAATTATCAAGAAATCACTCCGACTAAAAAATAAATAGTGAGACTCGAAAATATTATCTGCTGTTATCAACGATGAATTTCCTCGAGATGGCAGTAATTCAATGGAATTAAAAGCGCCTTGTTTCCGCCTGATGCCTGCTTTTGTGTCGTGAAATATTAGCAGGAAGTTTCAGATGGATCGTTATTTCTTTCCAGAATCTTCCATCAACCTTTGTTGTTTGTTTTTTTTTTATATATTTTTAGGCGCAAAAAATTTTTCCCCCAAACACATTAAACAAGACAGGCATTAACAATTCACGTGTTGGTTAAGAAATTTAAAATTTTTTTGAGGAAAATTGTCTTTTGTTTCTCAAACTGAGCGGCTTCACTTTATTTTTCGGAAGCACATTTGTAGGATTTAAAACTAAATAGATTTTAAATACATTTCCTTGCGGTTTTCCAAAAACGTTCAGATCCTTGGAGATGTAGCACCTTAGGTGACCTTTCTGACGTGTTCAGCTGTCCTTGAGACCCATAAGTCCAGCCTATCCTGCCAATGCCTCCTCCAAAATTATTTCCTTT
This sequence comes from Whitmania pigra, assembly GCA_021613335.1. Lineage (NCBI taxonomy): Eukaryota > Metazoa > Annelida > Clitellata > Hirudinida > Haemopidae > Whitmania > Whitmania pigra. The sequence continues at coordinate 16,735 of JAJTWR010000118.1, forward strand.
TCAAGCGTGGACAATCCCAACTGTTTTAGAAAAATGTTCATTTGCATTTATTTTAGACGTTTCAATTTGAAATTATTGCTTTCATCTCGAAGCAGGACATTCTTCCTGTTTTGAATTTGTTTTCCAGATTTTAGCATTTTTGTGTTTCAATGATGAAAGCTGATTGATTCGTAATTATTTATTTTGTTGATATTTATTTATTGCATTGGTAATTTTCTTCGTTGGTAAATATTTATTTCAATCACGAAAACTCTCAAGAAAATGTCCTGGGACTCGATTAGAATGGAATCATCACTCACGCCATCCAAGAACCCGGGATTAATCACCCGAGCAACTGAAGTGTTAATATTTTATGTTGTTAATAATTCACGTTGTTAATATTTGATGCTGTTAATAATTCATGTTGTTAATATTTTATGTTGTTAATAATTCACGTTGTTAATATTTTATGTTGTTAATATTTTATGCCGTTATTTACCGATGCTTCTTCACATTCGTCTTACGAATCCTTCCTTTTGTCTTCTGTTGCTGCAGAACCTTCCTCTACTTAATGAAACCACCGCATCTAGAGTTTGAGATTTCCAAAAGTAATTCTTATTTATTTATCGAGTACATGGTGCCGGTTGTCAAACCTTTTTCCTTTTTCAAAAACCGGTTATTACAAAATTTCTCTTGAACTAACACTTTCTTGAATAATAATTGCTAGTGACATCAATGGCGTGCAGGTTGGTCGAATGGGTTACGTGCCTTCATACGGCGGTAATGGCAACAGTCGTATCGTGTCGCGGTAGAAAACCAGCCTGCACTGCTACAAGCACCCCTGGGAAGGAGCGCTATATAAATGGTTTCAAGAAAAGTCTCTCTCGCTATGCTTACGGGGTTAAATAAATGAAGCATAATTACAAAAAATTACAAATAAGTCATTTGGATACCAATTTTAGTCAGTGTCATAATAAGTCCAATCAAGGATTTGCTGCTTGGGTGGATGTATTGATGAACGGATGAATGAGTGAGTGAGTAATTGTGAGGATAAATGGATAGATGAAAGTTTGAATGAGTAGGTGGATAGACGGACGGATGAAAGAATGGCTGGATGAGTGGGTGGTCGTACCATCAGCATAAACGCGGAGTGTTTCCAATCAGGTCAAGGATTTGTCAACAAGCCACTATTTTATGAGTGTCCGAGTTGCAGATGTGAAATTGCTTTTGTCGACATGATCACTTATTTATTTATCTGTTTATTTATTTGTAAATGAATTTACTCCTTTATTTACATAGTTTTTAAACACAACGCTCCAGGAAAGCAGTAACAATTGAAATGTTAAGCACTTTAAAAACAAAATTACAAAAATAATAAATTTATAATAAACAACAACGATGTGATGATATTGGCGATGAATCATGAATCAAGGCTGCAATAAAGTGCCATTTATGAAATGCCAGCCTATGTCTCCAGCACGGCATCAAATCCAGTTTTTCCGTCTCTCTTTCCATGAAAAAAGTCTTCTGAATAACTTCGGAAAAAGCTTCGTCCAGGATTGAGATCATCTAGACAAAGGAGAGGAACAAATATCGATGAAAGAAGTGATATTCAATGGAGCCCTGCACGGAATGGCTCATAAATAGAGGAACTATGCTGTCACGGATATAATAATATCACGAAATTATTCGTTATTATTACTACTTTTTTTTCGTTTATTTTCTCAGCCAAACAAATATTTAAACTCGATTAAAGGCGATACAAAAACCTCAACAAATATTTAAAGTCCCCTTTCTGGGCCTGAGAGAACCCCCGGACATAATGTGCAAACCACAGCGCCATCGAAACAAAAACAATCCGTACGATACATGTCTTCGCTTCAATCAAACTCGTTTCCGCCACCGTTTTTGAGTTTTTCACTTGTGATGCTTCCACATAAGGTAAGAACCAGAGAGAACTATTGTTGATAAGTTCATTAACATGCTTCTGGAGAAGCCGAGGCCGCACCAAGAGGAGTACGATTTTGAAGAGATCACTCCTCTCCAGTTGCAAACGAATGCAATCACAAGAACCTGCGGAGAGGGAAATCCATTTGGACGGTTGTTTGTCATCCAAATATGAATGTCCCTGTCGTCATATTTTTGGATTTTGTTGTTCATATGTTCTTCGTCCAACAGAAACCGTATCAGAAACGATGATGGCAGACTATCGACTGATCCCCCTCCCATGCCACCAGGTCTGGAATTCTGAGAATCCATTCAACATTAATTCGAGGCTCAGTTTTAGCAATGTAGCCCTTCTTGATCAGCTTCTTTTCTAATTGGCGGATAGTTTTGTACTTCAGTTGTTTCTTGGCTGCGGGTCCTTTTGCATTACCAAACTTTCTGTATTCGCAGAGAACTGCGCTTTCAATATAACAAGCAGAAACTCATTCTCGTTGGTCTTGAACTTTCCCACCATTGTCGACATTCGATTAACTCTTACAATCGGCACCCATTTTCTGAGCTGCAACAATCCGGGATCTCCATGGGAAATCGAAGCTATTGCTGTACAGCAGATCTTATCTTGGTGTCAGAAGAACCAATGGAGCCCTGGATATTAAATGCAAACTTGTTTTGAATTTTTTCCCCTGTCGAAGCATATTTCAGCCTTGGACAGCCCCGAGGTACTTGTAGATGTCAAGAATGTTCATTGCCGTAATTTAATGTTGATTGACTTCAAGTTAAGGATCGGGATTGACAATCTAAGGATTATTTTTCCTATGCACTTCCGCCCACAGAGATCAGCATTTTTGAGCATTGATAGTCAATCCCAGTTTTGCCACAAAGACCCCTCAACTTGTTCCAGAAGCTTTCTCATTCCAATATCCTTGGAGAGTAAAAGAATCAAATCATCGGCAAAGGCCGTATAATCACATTTGACTGACAAATTAATGTCACCAGTCACACCGATGGAAAGGTCCACTTCTGCCATCATCGTGTCGATCACCGCATTGAAAAGTAGAGGAGACATGGGGTCTCCTTGGCGGACGCCTTTGTTCACTAGAATGTCGTGACACAATTTTCCTCCAATCTTTAGTTTGACCGAGCAGTTGCGATAAGCCTCTGAAATGTATCTCAGCATGAATGGCAGAGTTCCGAGTCTGTAGGACGCTCTAACAATAGATTGATGCAAAACCGAGTCAAATGCTTTGCTCACGTCGATGAAGGTGAGATTCAGCCTTTTCTTCTGCTCCCCCTTTTTCTTTATGATCGCCGCGCCTGAAAGCCTTCTGACGATTTGAAAGCGTCCATTCTTCAGCTCGGCACGCGGTGGAATAACCTGCCCATAATTGGTCCAACAGCGATTGGCCTGAAATCGCCTGGATTGAGTGTCCCTTGTTTTTTTTTGTTTTTTTTTAATACAAGTAACAATTCCTTTTTTGAGCACATCTGGGGACATCCATTGAACATTCAGAATGTCATATGGGTAGGCATGTCTTCTGGGGCTATTTTGTTCAGGTCAACCTTTTCCATTCCTTCTAAACCAGGAGCAGAATCTTTCAAATTTTTTGCAGCCAGAATGATTTCATTCGCAGTGACCGGAACATCCATTTCCTCAAAAGCATCGCCGCCTCTCTCCAATGGTTTGCAATCACTTTTTGACTTCTGGATGAGGACCTTCTCCCAATACTCAAGCAATGCCTCATCAGCAGAAAGCACAGAATCTTTCTCGTTATCTCCACTCAATACAGACAGCTTCCAAACTTGGACTTTTTCTGAAATTTCGTTGAACTTTCGCATACTGTTGTCTTTGCAGCTCCATTTTCTTTTCCCTCTTTGGTTGATGGTTGACTGTTCTGACAAATTCGCGGGTATTGGATCTAACTCTGTCCCCCTCTCTCACAACAAGAGTTGCTTTCTATTTTTGACGGCGAGCCATATGGCTTCGGCCACCACGTACAAAATCCATGATATTCCAATTGACATCCATGAAATGACCACTCTTTAATCACTGCTGTGGAATGCAGATTCGTAAGCTAACCTGCTTCTTCGGAAGAAACAACAAATCTTAGGTTCAGGTAGGCAGGTTAAATTTTCCCCTTTTATTTTTCCCTCAAGGAAGTAAGTTGTTCATCGAAATACAAACTAACGGCAGGGGACACGAGCAACAGATAAAGACAATTCTAAAAAAATTGACTTTAAAGCGAATTTTAATTGCCTAAATTCGAGAGCTTAAACAAAACATCCGCACTTATCGCTCGCTGAACAATATGAACAGTATTATTATTATTAATTGTTGTTGTTGCAAGTAATCATTCAATGATTTCAGCGACAGTATTGCTTTCGCTACCGAACCAGTTCTTGGAAGTTTGGCCAACTTACTCGGCAACTTTGAGAGGATGCCAGCTGTGATTCCAAACGAAATAAAGGTATTTATTAATAATTATTCTATCAAAAGTATATGTAAATAATTACACCTCACGAATATAGTAGATTATGTCCTAACTCACTCCTTACATGTAATAAATATTTCCACCTTTTATTGGCTCATCATGATCATGATGACGACGACGATGGTAATGGTAATGATGGTAATGGTTCTGTGATATACAGGGTAGAGCATTTTGTGATTAATATTAATTAATTTATTTGATTAGAAATTAAGAATTGATGAAATTTCTATTTTCTTTATAATTTATTTAATCATAAATTAGGATTTGATGTAATTTCTATTTTATTAATAATTTATTTAATCATAAATTACAAGTTGATGTAATTTTTATTTTAAGGAGCATACATTCCTTGACATTGAATTGAAATATGGAATCATGCAGGTGAGAATTCAATTAGTTCAGGAAATGAAAAATTGCGATGATTATTGCTTTGATGCTTAGAATAATGAATAATAATAATAATATTATAATTTTATACATATATATGTATATATAATTAATATAATAACATTATTTATTTATACATATATATATATATATAATTAATATAATAATATTAATATTATATTATTAATATAATAAAACTTAAAATAATTAATATATTATTTATTATTATTATTATTATTATTATTGTTAACAATAAGGATGAATAATAATAAATAATATATAAATATAAATAATAATAATAATAATAAAGATGACCATGACTATGGCGATGATGATGATGATGATGGTGACAGGAGGGAGGAGTATTTTGCAATAAATATTTAATGAAAGCTTAAAAGGAACAAATAATTTCGTTTGAGTTATTCATTATTTTTAAACGAAATTATGTAGCAAAATATAAATTGAAGCGAAAGTCAATTATAATTTATATTTATATATTTTAAGTTATATTTGCATACATTAAACACAAGTGGGATTTGCACATATGCAAATATAAATATTATAATTGTTTATTATTAGAGCAGAAAATTTTTTTTGAAATTCTTACCTTAAAATGATTGAGAAAGGATTGTTATAGTAATTCTTCATTCATAATTTTACTCATTTCATTTTCAACATCAACCTACCAACTTCATAAATCTCAAAAACATTTTAAACATTTATTTTGTAATGTTTGACGAAGGTTTTTATAAATATAAGTTTATAAAATTAAATGGAAAAATTTCAAATGTTCTTAAGTAAATCAATTATTTTTTCAGAAGGAACATTTAAAACACTTTACAGAAAAGAAAAAAGTGTTTTTTTAATTAAATTAGTTTAATTTCTTAAAAGCGATTTTAATATTTTAAATAGATGTTTTATGCGCTAAATTAAATTTTCAAAATATCTCATGTTGCTTCTGGAAGAATTTCTTCTTATTTACAAAAGTCTTTGCATAAATTATTTTAAATTAAATTTAAACTTTGTTGTATTACAATAATTTTAAAATATTTAAGTTAAGCATAGAAATATTTATTTCCTAATGACAACTATTATCGGCTTCATTAAAAAAAAACTCAAATATTAGATTTACATTTCGATGTTATGAAATAACAAGAATAATGAATTATTGTGTAGTTAAGAAATATATCAAACACTTTCTCTTTCATTTTCCCCCGCGTTCATCAAATAAGTTGAAGTACAAACTTTTATCAGTGGGTCACGAAGATTAAACTTAAAAATATTTAATTTTCAACTTATGATAAATAATTGTATAAAATATAAAAAAATTAGAATTTAATATAAAATATTAATATAGAAATATAGAATACAGAAAATAGAAATAATGCTATTAATAATAATAATGAAAGTTGGCATCGGATGACAACATATCGCCTCAGAAATTATACAAACAAGAATCCATTTGCATCAATCATCAAACATTTGCTTCCTCACTTTTCGGAACACGCTTCCTCCACCATTCTCTTTCTTTCTCTTGTCTCTCCATCATCAATCTCTCATTAATCCCACTCATCATCTCCAGCCCATATCGATGTCAACCGTCATGTCCCCAACATCCAAAATTTCCCCAATTTTCTCATCAAACCGTCACTCTCATTGAATCGGAAACTTCTTTTGAGAACAATTTCCTTCTGTAAACACAGTCTGATTGCCGGGAGTTTTTAACGAATAAAAGCTGATGCATTGATGATGCATTCGGTGAATTATGTTTGACGAATTACTTGATTTGAAGACTATTTAGTGTTTGTTATAGTGAAATTATAATTAGATTCAATAACGGTATGAATAATTCTAAGAATATAAACAAGTTTGACTTACGATTATTAATAAAATGAGGCTAACCTATACCCTCTAAATTATGGATAATGAAGTCAAACTAATTGCATCAGCTGAACTAAGATGAAAATATCAGTATGATAATTATAATTATATTAATTTAAAATGAAATGGAAAAAAATTTAAACAAAATCAGTTAAATACAAGTACAAAATAAATACGCTAACTAATTACAAATGTAAATACAAGAAAATGTAAATGTATATAAATCCAAATAAACACAAATACAAATAAACAAAAACAAATAAACACAACCACAAATAATTAGAAATACAAATACAAATATAGCTCATTAATTGCATTCCTCTCGGCCTTCCATTTCCACGCAAAATGAAACGAAGATGCTCCAGTTTTTCGAGAACAGTCACGTGATGGTTATGGGGTAGAGAGTATTTCCAGCAACAGTTTGTATATATTTGTATATTTCTATATTTGCTTTTTGTATATTGTCAATGTTGTACATTGTTTATCGGTTTTTGTATATTTGTGTAGTTTTTTTATTATCTCTCCAAGTTGTCCTGTTTCGTTTTCCGCTTGAACGAATTTACAATCCATGCTTGGTTGATGAGATGTGTCTGATTCATTCGCATTCCTATCACTTATGACTTTCGGACAAATTGATTTCTTTGAAGGAGCACCCACTAAAACATGAAGCTGACATATAAGTAATAGTAATAATAATAATAATAATAACGATAATAATAATAATAATAATAATAATAATAATAATAATAATAATAATAATAATAATAATAATAATAATAATAATAATAATAATAATAATAATATAATAATAATAATAATAATAATAATAATAATAATAATAATTACAATAATAATAATGCTGATAGCAATGTAATAGCAATAATAACATACAATGAATGATTCTTAAATAAGCACGGTTAAATAGATTTTTAATTGGCTGCTTCAAAGTTGGTGGCAGGAATTACAATACTTTTAAAGATGCCAATTTCATGAAATTTGTAAAATATAGGTTGTATTAACTTTATATCAGCATGTACTTAATTTTATTATCATTATTAACAGGTAATAACGCCATTTAAGTAATTTATTTACCATCAATTTTTGATTAAAGTGTCTGCTAAAATAAACGAGTAATAACACATACAAATACATACAAATACACACACACATATACAAACTCCTTGTCTATAAATCAGGAGCACTTCTCAAAAACATCAGTTTAAAAATAACAGAACTGCTCGTATTATGCTGGTATTTGTTTTTCTCTGGTGGCCTAAAAAAATATTCTCACGAGAATAGATGATGGCTTGGAGTGTAATTTATATGAAGCAAGTTTTATGGCCTGCTTAGAAACACTTCCATCACATTCTCAGTCCATACGGACAACTACACATCTCACCAGCAACTACACTAAAACCTTGTCTTTGGAAATCCATAAAGTTGATGTTGCAACAGTTTTACGTTCTGCGTGAAACATGTGATCATCATCATCATCATCGTCACCGTCACAGTCACTAATTTGGAAAATAATTAATAAAATATTAATTTCTCAACAATCGCAACTCCAATCCAGGTAGCAGAAGCGCTTTCCTACCTGCACACGACAGAACACATTCTACACAACAACGTCTGTCCACAGAACATTCTCATCACCAGAAGAGGAATGTGGAGACTCGCTGGATTTGGATTTGCGGAATGCAGCAAGGAAAGTCAGATGAAGGTTCGTATTATTTTTAGGAAGGCCTTGGTGGTATCCTATCCCCGCCATCATCGTCGTCGTCATCGTCGTCATCATCATCACCATTATCATCAGCTTCACCATCTACTTTTGTTTGCAGCTCGTCCACGCAATTTTTCAATTTGAAACGGCTTTCCGATAAATTTAAAATTACTGAAAAGTAGTTCTTATTAAATTAAGTTTCAACTTAAAATTCACTACGGACATATAATTCCATCTTTGGAAATTATTTCTTATAAAATTATTTCAAATAAATCATGAAAATGGGGACAAAATAATTTGCGACATTTTTTAGAAAACTTTTCAATTTCTGCTTCAAGAGAATTTCTTCACAACATTGTGATTCCTCACAGAAATTTGTCTCAAAGACACGCAATTTTCACGGCGATGGAGACTGGATTTTGAGTTTCTCAAAATATTTTTCCGAGCAGGAAACCCAATTAAAATGTTTATTACGACTTCAAATTATGTTTTAACTTTCCTCGCTTTTTCCGTCTTTTCGAGTTTTCAAGGAAAATCGAGAAGCATTTGCATTTGTACGGTTCGTTTTGAATTTAATCTCCAAGAATTAAAAAAAAATGTATAAAATAGAAATTTGCTTTTAAAAATCGTCCTACATCCGCTGCTCTTGTTATTTTCAGACGGAGTCATTTAAAAGGTTCCAATAAAGTTATTAATACAAATTAATTATAACAATAATTAATGTTGTAATTATATAAAAGCGATATTATAATTAATTCAAACCTGCGCCAAGCAACTCTGTGCGAAAAAGACTGATGGCTTAGGATTACAATAAAAATTATAAATTACTTCTATTGCAATCTATTATAAAGAAAGCTTGGAAATTATAATTCTTAATTAAATAGAGGTGGAAGTGATTGATGGTTGAGATGAACATGAAGCTCACCTCCCGGGGAAGACAAAGAGGTCCAAATATGGTTTCGGAAGACTGAGTCCTACCTACCCTGGGGGATCAAACCATTGTACTGGGTCGCACCAGCCTGGACGGGCCAAACCATTGAGAGGCCATAAAGAGTTCCTTAGGAAGTATAAATGCAATGCCATAATATTCAAGGTTGCCTTTAAAAGAAATGGCGAATAAATTTCAATGAAAGGAAGCAGAGCGGCGTTGAAAGAAGGTTTTTGAGGAAAATGCCTCCGTCCTATCATAATTATCAAGTCTTTTGAAGATAATGAGCTATCATTATCATCATCATCACCACTGCGTCATTTTAAATCCAGCATTAGTCATTATCATTGTCATCGTCATCATCATCATCATCATCATCGTCATGCAATTTTGTTCAAAGTCAGTCCCATGTATATGTCCACATGCCTAAAGTAAGAGAGTTCAAAATGAGATTTCAAACTTCTTTTAAAAGTGGATTGAAATCTCGAATCGTCTGAATTATTAAAACGCTAGGAAATTTATTTTGACTAAAAAAAAAACATATTAATGGGCCAAAAGTAATCATCACTTGAAAGTCATGTGATATATATATTAATAGGAATTGTCCAAAAATTAATGCCATAATTTTAAGAGGCTGATCAATCATAACCAGGAATCAGTGGAAAAATGGAAGAATGGCAAATAACATTTGGAAAATAAAATTAGTTACAATATATATTTAAAATATATTTACAATGTATTTACAATATAATTACATTATATTTATAATATATTTACCTTGCTTGAACTACATATTTTTTCTGCATACCAAGATTTTTAAGCAACTTAATAGAATCAGGACCGTCGAGAGAGGAGCCAAGGGTAAGTGTCCAGACATGCGGCAATTTTGGGGGGGAGGCCCGAGTTTTAAAATATTAAAAATTTACAATCTCGACATGCTTTTTTTTCCCATTACGTAACACAAAGGCTCGTTGTTGTTCTGCTTAGGGGCGTGAAATTTCTGGCCCGCCATAAAACCTTTCGACCGTAACATGCAAATACAGCTGCATTTTACCAGTTTTCAAGATTTCAAGAAAAAACATCAAGATACAAATTATTATTAGTTAAGCAAATCATCAGGTGATTTCGATTATTTAGCATCGAGTGAATACTCAACCATTTTGATTGCATCTAAACTTCAGCCTACGAGAAAATAATGTCCAGGGGCGAAATTACAGTCTCCTAAAAAAGTAAATTATTTCCTCAGAAAATGCTTCATCAATGTGTCCTTGTTTTATACATTTTGTCTAAAACTTCCGATAAATAATTATTCAACTTAAGTCCATCCAAATATTTTGTTATTAATATTATTTTATTTATAAAACGGAGATTAAGTTTTAAATAAGCAAAATAATGCAAAATAATCGTTGCCAACACTTCGTGACGAATTCAGCACGTAAACTCATCCCTTCAAGGAGTCATATTAACACCAACAATAACTGTTTTATAATTATAATTGCGGATAATTACATCATATCTCACGCGCTCACAAACAAGCGTACACCGTATTTGTCTCCAGGACACATACAGCATCTACCCCTGCTCATCTAAACAGCCGAAGATGGCTCAACCCGACCTGGATTACATAGCACCTGAGATTCAACTGCAAACGGCAAAGTTTGCCACTTCCAGTTGCGACATCTTCTCGCTCGGGATGCTCATTTGTTCCGTGTACAACGGTGGAAAGAGCCTCATCCAGGCATCGCACAACTGCGCTCTCTACGCTAAACAAATTGAAAGAGTAATTATGATTACGATTATGATTATGATTATGATTATGATTGTGGTTATGATCATGATTATGATTAGGATTAGGATTATGATTGCGATTAGGACTGCATGTAATTTCTTATGCTCATTTTGTTTCTTTTAAATAGATGGTGGTTGGAGGTATTATCTGAAGCAATATTATCTGTTATTTATAGCACTATCTGGAAATGCATCCATTCGTAATTAGTTTATTATGTTTTTATTATAATTATGCAATTGCAAATGAATAAATGCAGTGAAATAATCGTGTAATTGTAAATAATAATTTTAAAACGAAATTGTCAATAGATTAAATTAAAGATAGATTAAATCACTACAAACCATTACTTGAAATATAATTTTGATAATTCTAACATTATTAAATTACTAACTATTAAAATTACTATTCAAAACGTGACGACCAATACAAGCAGATGTCAGATCTGTTCGGTGAAATAGCTTGCAAGTTACCACTTGCACTGGTTGAACCCACCGAGAAGATGATCAACAAGGATGTTAGATACAGGCCCACTGCTCAACTCTTCATGCTGGTTTGGTGTCTAATTATTTTTTAATCTATTGATTTATTAATTCAACTATTGATGAATTAATACTTTTTAATTTAATTGGTTATTAATGTGTAATAATTGGTGTCTAATTATTTTTTAATCTATTGATTTATTAATTCAACTATTGATAAATTATTACTTTTTAATTTAATTAGTTATTAATTTCGTTAACTTCTCAAAGTTTCTTCTTTCTTCTTCTTCTTAACTTTGCTTAATTTATTCAGACCTGAATAATAATTCTGAATGACATCTTTTTATTGTTTCTGATATTCTTTCCCATAATTTTATTACGTTAAATTCAACTATGAGGTTTAAAAAAAAACACCTATATCAAATAATATATGCATAACAATTATGTTTTTAATTACTTTGAAATTTTAAACTATGTTTAATAATATAATATTTGATGATATTTTGGAAAAATATATTTTGTGAATTTGATGCAAACGTTTGAAACGTTCCAACATGTTCATCTGTGGAGATCAATTTTAATCAAAATGTGTCCAAATTCTGCTTATCGAGGCCTTCGCAGAAGAAGAAATTTTAATTAAAATATTATTATTATTAGTAGTAGTTGTATTATTAATAATATTATTATTATTATTATTATTATTATTATTAAATTTAACGTAAATAATAATTACCAAACCATAATCGTTACTTAAACAAATGTGATCATCACTTATTTCAGAATTATCGGCCTAAAAATACGGCAAAACATTTAATCGCTTGAAATTCAACATCACAAGAATTCTTTGAAGATTTTTAAAAACGTTTATGAAAACATTTTTGAAAGTTGTAATGATAATTGCGAGAATAATCCGGATTTGAAAAAAATAAATTCCATTTCTAATCATTTTCAAATAATGTTTAAAGTATTTGTTTTTAATTTGTGAATTTCGGTAGATATTACTTATTTCTTCAATAATTTACTGGATGTGAATTAAAATATTTGAAATAATATTGTAATTATCAGCACAATTCTGATTTCGCGAGGTTGCGCTAGATGAACGCTCTTCTCAATTAAGTAAGATTAAACCATAAATAACTGAATGAATTAAAAACAATTTATTCGTGAAATGTTCAAAGTTAAATAATTTGTTTAAAGTTAAAATAATTTGTTTAAAGTTGAAATGATTTGTTTAAAGTTAAAATAATTTATTTAAAGTTAAAATAATTTGTTTAAAGTTAAAATTCTTCGATGACAACATGGTGAGGTGCGTGCAAGCACTGGATGCTTCTGATTGTGCAAAAGATCTTTCGCACAACTGCGACCTCTTCAGCAAGATTCAACAGGTTCTACCACAATGTCCTCGGGTAAGTTTGGATATCGAGTGGTATTTGAGCTTGTAACTAATTATTTTGTCATATCTTGGTCATTCCACGTCAAATCAAATATAAACAAATAGATTTCAAATCAAATATAAATTATTATCAAAAATCAAGAAATATTTTTTTACGAACTTAAAACCTTAAACCGAATTTAAATGTTTAAGTTTAAGTGCTCTAGAACTAAACTTCAGCTTCTCGACCATCGCCAGGTTTCGGCGTTTGGTCAAAGTTCAACGACCCATATTTCGGACAACGATTAATCCTATAGCTTAACAAATGTGCCAAATTTCAGCAAAATCCAAGATGGTGATGTCAAATTTTGTGCTGAGTTTATGCGGAATGACCACGATAAGCAATTGAGAGGAATATTGTTTGTTAGACATTATTGCTTTGATAAATTCAGTCTTGTTCTGCGAAATTTCGTAAAATGCAAATGCAACCTTGCATGATATCGTAACATTTGACACTGCATAACCTTACTTAATTGAATCCGAATATTACTAGTTACAAGTCATTCCATCCAACTAAACACAAACGAATAAAACTGAATAGAATTGAATAGATTCGAATAAAATTGAATAGAATTTAATAGATTCGAATAGAACTGAATATAACTGAATAGAACTGAACCCAAACACAGAAACTCCAGTTCAACACCTTCTTCCCCATCCTCAAGGAGCAGATGGTGAAGGCGGAAATGTTGATCTTGGTTCTTCCTTGCATCGTTGTCCTCATTGAGTCCTGCTCAGCACAAGACTATCACCAGATCATCATGCCTGAGTTGAAGAAGGTGTTCTGCATGCCAAACAGACCTGTACAGGTTACAACTGTTAAGCTATCATTATTTTTTACCTTCTGTTTTTTTCTGTTTATTATTCGGTTACATTATTATTGTTAATATATTAATAGTTATTATATTATATTATTATTATAATGTTATTGTAATTATTATTAACATTAATATAATATTTTTTATGATATTATATATTATAATATATATAATTAATTAATAGTTATTATATTATTATTATTAATATATAATTATTATTATTTTAACGTTTTAAATATTTATATTAATTTCTAATCCTTAAAATACCACATTTTCAACTTTCAAACATTTTCTAGTATTTTTTTATTTTGCAAACAAATTCCTTTGCACTGTGATGCCACAAAAATAAAACGAAAACAAACTTAGCATAATTCTTCTGAAATTAATTCTTAAAATAATTCTTCTAAACTATTTATTAAAAAAAAAATTTCTCTTAAAAAAATTATTCCTGGAAATTATAACCAAGGCGACGGTGTTTCTGCTGGAGAGACTGAATATAATACTCGTCAAGGCAACGGAAGAAGACATCAAAACTGATGTTCTGCCCCTCGTATTTGCAACCATAGAATCAAACTCCATACCTGGACAGGTAATTGCCATAAGTGATTATTTACAATTATTATTCAGTATACTTTTGCATTATTTACAGTTTATTATTATTTATCATTTTTTGTTGTCGCTTAGCACTGTTAATTGTTTTAAGTGTTATTAATCGACAAATAACAAGGTCAACATTCGTTAACTGAGATGCATTAATTCATTCTCAATGTAACAGCTAATATCTGAAATGTGATTAAATTGATTATCTAATAATTAAAAATATGTAATAATGATTTAGATTAATGATTAGATTCATTATCTAATCATTAAAAATAATCAATAATAAATTAAATTATTAATTTAACAATTAATATTATTCAAGGAAGCCGCCATAAACGTGTTCAACACGATAAAGAAATACTTGGATGATCAGTCCATGAGGAAACTCGTTCTGCCCAAAGCCAAATCCCTTTTTATCAAGTCAACCAGTGTCAGAGTAAGCAACGTTGTGGCGATGATGATGATGATGATAGTTGGTTTTTTTGCAAAATTTGGACCCAATCTGGGTTTCTAGGGTTTTTGTTTGGAAATCTGGTTGTTTCCGGAAAAAAATAATTTTTGGGGTAAAAATAATATTCTATAAGGTTCTCTAGTTTATCCCTTCAATAAAAATCTTCCTTCTTTTCAATAATCTTTACACGTGCTCAGTACATTGAACTTTGAATTTTTTTGAATAATGGACACAGTTATTCCAGTTGCTAGCAGTTGATGCAATTTGTACTTAGAAAGTTAAGATGTACAATCAGGTATTTATTGGTGATCGGTTGACAGATTTTGAACTAACCTATTGGATATAGGCAGATCCCCACAATCGCTTTGGAGTGAGATGTAAAGTATGTTCATGTTTATTGAATAACACTAATTAATCAGGTCTGATGGCTCACAAGCAGACGTAGAAACATGTGAAATACATGGGAGCCCGAGTTTTGATATTGGCCAGTTTTGTAGAACCTCTAACGAGATCAATTCGTGATAAAGTAACTCAAGCTGAATCAGTGTTGACGGCTTTTAAGGCTCAGCACAATACTTCGTTTTCGCGAAATAATTTTTTCGCAGGCGAAGTTGGTCAAAACTGGCTAACAAACTCTTGTTTGCGATGGTGAGCTCTCGCTTGTTAGCCGAACAAGCAACTGTCGAGGATGTTGTTTCAAGTTCATTCCTAGCAGGAGTTTGGTTGGTGATGTCACGTATTTGACCAGGTTGTTGGCAGAGATATGACAACAATAGAAAGTATAATATCCAAAACTTAAATTAAATTTTGCTAATTGTGATGATACAGTTTCCAACACTGACTCTATGGAATTTTTGTATTAAAAT
>JAJTWR010000118.1:37500-104747 GCA_021613335.1 Whitmania pigra
ACTTAACCTCGATCAGGTTAGTCATGCAATTGAAATTATTTTTATTATTATTATTAGTATTATTGTTATCATCATCATCATCATTACCATTGTAAATATTATCATTAATTGGTTTAATTATTTTGTCCGATGCTATTTAATTTTTGATTTATTCATTCATTCATTATTTGTGACAAATATCGAGAGAACAAAACTGATAAATTGATGGTAGTAGACAAATTAAGTCGTAATAACTTAGCTATGAAGGGTTTCTTTAACAAATGAATGTGATTTAATTCTTAAATTAATTTAGTTTAATTGTGGTGTCTTTATATGTATTTCTAAAAAAAATAATGCCGCCCAAATAATAATTTCGACGACGATGACGATGAGGATGGAGATGGTAATTAAACTTAAACCATAAAGATTAAAAAATTAATCAAAGTAATTCAATAATGTTTTTTAAATATACAAATTAATAAAAATAATAATCAAAGTAATTCAATAATGTTTTTTAATGTAAAACTTAATAAAAATAAAGAAATGCTTCTAAACTGAGAAAAGCATGCTAATTGGTTGCCATTGACACGACATCTTAGAGTCACATTTTTCGTCACACGACGATGACTGAGTGAGATGGTAATCATTATCAGACTTAATTTTATTGCATTCCTCAATATTTCCATCAATAACAATATAAACACGTTTAAATTCTTATTCGCGCGTTATATTTTCACTTCTATTTCAGAACAATTTTATCCAATTGCTGTTGAAATCCTAGAAATTAGTTAATTCTTCTAATTTAATATTAACATAATATTAATGGATTAAAATATTTCTTGCAATCATAATAAATTCTAATTATAGTTCAGTGAATTGATGGAGGTTCTCTTCGAAATGTTGGCAATCATTGATACCCAAAGAAGGACCAAAATGATCAACGAGGCACCTGACTTAAAAGTTCTTGAGATGAGGTCACATTACCGAGAATTACAAATTTCTATTTCAATCAAAATATTATTTTATTTAATATTCTACCGATGGTTCACATGTGTTATACATTTATGTTATTAAGCGCACCTTTTGTTGAATTTTGTTGACCCCCAAAAATGTGTTGAAAATTGTGTTACGGGGAGTGAATAAACATGTTCAAATGAGGAAGAATTGAAAAATTGATTTTAAAATATTATCCGACATGTTCTTAAACTTTTTATTGAAACAAATTTCCAGGAGAACCTCCATGGACATGAGATTCAATCATGACAAACAGGTCTGCCTCGATTCTTCGGTCAGAAGCTATGCTGTTCAATCCCAGCTGACGGTTGAAGATCCCAGGAATCATCGAGGTAAAATCATATTAAAATATGTATTTTTTAAATACTTTCACTTTAATTATGCTCAACGCGAAATATGACTGAAAAGATGAGAAAGTTAAGAACAGGAATATCTTCGAACAGTCAAAGATTGGAGTTGCAATCAACATTAAGCGTATTATTTGGTAATAATTGCATTTAATCAATTTATGTTTGTTATCACAACAAATTAATCGTATTAATCATGCGCTTTATTAAAACTACTTGATGCATGTTACTAAACCTATTCAAATTTTGTTTTGACTAATTAATGTATTTTATGCAGCACTTTCGGCTCCAGGTTCATCGAGAGAACTTTCGGTTCTTTCATGTCCAAAACCTGGCGCGTCGCTTTCATCCAATCGCAGACATTCCAGTTTCCAAGGTCTCATATTGGCAGTGAGTAGTTTGATAGATTACTTCATGAATAATTAATCTCGGAAGTCATTAGAGTCCTTTCGCCTCACCCAGGCCCCTGAGTAGCTTTTTTTTCCTTTCTCCTCACCACCCTGACTTTTGGTGAGAAGCAAATAAAAGTTCATCTCATCTACTTGAGCGCGGGTTTGTTTCTCCCATCTAGATAAAACTGAATCATCGACCTTGTAACTGACGAATGTTTGCATAAATACATTTTGTCAACATCGGTACTTAAGACTTGAGTATAAAAATTGCGCATAGATATGGAAATTATGTTTTTAGTTTTTATTAAAGTATTCGTTCATGGTAAAAAAAAATTTCTTTTAAGTAATTGCATATTTTAGCAATTACGAGCATCATGGATGACTTCCTTTCATTTCCCCCAGGACAGCGGCACCGAAATGGAGCTCATTTCATATTCCCGCGGGCCTTTATTTGTACCTGTTGCACCCAATAATCGGACGCTGTCATGGAAACACATTTAGAGGGTGAATGGTGATTACCACCAATGATGTTCAAGCAAGCCCCTCGCATGATTTATGACTTCGACATAATAACGACATAAATAATAGATAAACTTTTTCTTTGGAGCTTATTCGCCAAAGTAGACAAACTCAACGCAAATTGGGTGGTTTCAACTAGAACGTGCATGGCCCTTTCCAAACTATCCTGGAGCCTTTTCTAAGCAAACATAAATTACCAAAATCAATGCCACAGAACCAGAATTAAATGCACCCTGCTTTCTTTTAGCCAAACCAACTCAGCTTGGAGGAAAATACCAGCAGCAGGACAATGATGGGAGGGATGCCATCGTACTTCTCGCGCCAATCAAGCATTCCTGTCAATTCGCCTCCACCACCGTGCACCCCATCCATACTCGTTTCGAAGCCATCGGTCAACGACTTTAAGGAACTTCTATCTGTGGCTCCAAACCTGTGGAACAAGAGTGGTACGGGGCAGGAAGAAAACAGCAGGAGAGCAAGTACCCACAGCATGGGAGTTATTGTGAGTTTCTGAACTTAAAACTCGTGAAGCTTTACAAAACCAAACGCAAGACAATCACATCATAAAAAAAATTCGCACAGGAGCCCATCAGACGAAACAGTAGAGAGCTCCTCGATAGGCTTCCAATCACCAACAGAAGACCAAGTTTCCACGGGATGTGTGAAACAGCTGTAAGACATTTCTCCCTTAGGTTGAAATGCAGAGATCCCAATTACTAACGTCTCCTACTTTTCCAGATGCAGTTCTTCTCCGGGAAACAATAGCAACCCGACGAGAACGAGATCAACCGGGCATTTCCATTCGAACCAGACTAACCCAACCACTATCATATATTTTTTTGAATTAGTCACAATGACTTGAATTCTTATTTTTCTATCTCTCAAAACATGATTTCCATAAATGAGACAATAAAAACAACTGATGAGACAAGATAACTTGCTTGTTATTATTCAGCTAACATCGTAGAGACATTAAAGAAAATTACGTAAAAAAGTCGGATGAGTAAAAATTAAGCAGACGTTAGATGACAGAAACCTCTTCATAATTTTGTCCAACTAACAGACTTGACACCACCAGATTGCTGCCTCACTTGATTGAAATCAACTCCACATCAAATACAAGGGTGGCGTTCGGAGGAATAGTGCAGTGCGATAAGGAATCTAAACAAACTAAAATCTCAACAAAAATATATGCAGCTATTAACTTGATAAATTGCCTCGAGCAAATAAAATTGCCTGATTAACAAGTACAACCAGAAAAAGGATATACTCCACCAACACCCTGAGAGCCATAAGCATAGTCAGGAGTGCAAGTAAGCTTGGCAACTTGTCCAACACTCATCTAAGACATTAATCAATCATCAAAATTCAAATCAAATTAAGTCACTAGCAAAAGTTACCTGGGCAACTCCTTCATCCCATCCTGAAATAATCAAATATGAGACATAAACATCCACACAAAAAAGTCAATGTGAAAGTGTCCAAAGCAGCAAGAATAAAACAAATAAAAGCAAACATGGAACTCACCCTTAATGACCTGACCAACACCGATCTGGAACTCGAAAGGCTTTCCTCTGTCGCGTGAGGAGTCGAACTTTTTGCCATCAGTCAGAGTGCCTAATAAAATTTACCAAAAACTAAATAACCATTACTTAAGTTGATCGCCAGACATTTGTCGAACCTGTGTAATGGACCACAACATTCTGGCCCTTTCTGGGGAATGTCTTTCCTGTAAGAAATAGACCAAAAATCAGTTAATTTAAACCCTAGGTAAAGCCTCAGATACACTAATTTTCGTGGTTAAAAAATGTCACAAGTAGGATGCAACAATTACACTATTATCACTCACCATCTCCGGGCTTAACGGTTTGAATATCCACACCCATTTCCAATAACAAAATCGGAGCGGCCGGAAAGGAAATATTGCCAGATGCTTCTGTGTATCACCAGGATCGAGTACTTTTAAGAAGTTTTTATTTTATTTAAATTTTTAATGCAAATTACATAATTTATTTATCTTATGCAATATTTTTAATATTATGCAATAACAAAAATGAGCTATACTTCTGCTATGGGTGCAACTTAAGAAATGCATGAATTTGCATTAAATATTTACTCAAAAACAAAATTAATTTTTATATTCATAATTTAGCAATAAATTATAAATAACTCTTTGATATCGTTCAAAACGCGATCATCATTTTTCATTGAAAATGCATTAGGAATTGTCATGTTTTCCATTAACAAAACTGAGTGATAACGAATTGCATAACGAAAAGTGGCATAAAATGCTATTACGCGATCAGCTAACATCTCAAGCAGGAAACATGAAACTCGGGAAACACTTTTAAAATGAACGTCACGAAACGGTGTTTTGAAACAAAGATGCTTTGTAAATAATTATCTGTTAAGAACGTCGGAACATTCTTTATTCAATGCTTACTTCTAGGTGAATAAAACATTTAATTTGTTCAAAATATTTTGCGATTAGAACGATTAATTATTTGTGAAAGCGGTTGTTTCAGAAATTGCAAGGTTCTGATCCTAATATGTACATCATCCCTTCTGATTTCAAGTAACAGTAATTCAGAATATTTCCTCGACATAGTGCATACGATGGGTATCAATTCAGCCTACGAACCATTTGATTACAAAATGTCTAGGTGTGGAATAGATGAGTCCAAGTGCCTTGGAGGAATTTCCAGAATTGCTGGCTTCGTTTATAACTATAGACGAGATCATGGCAAGATCATTTTACTGGACGGAGGAAACTTCCGGAGCAAAAATGTCTGGTACGACACTCACAGCGACAAAGCGGCAACAGCTTTCCTAAACCACATGAAATATGATGCGATGGTTAATAGACATGAGTTATCGTTATTAAAAGTCTGACTTTTAATGGCAATTATTTCAATCGTCGCTAACAATATTGTCGCAACGAATTAAATTATTTTTAAAGATAATTATGAAATTATCAAATTCTTCATTTGGAATATATTTGAAAACAAGTAAAGCAAGTTAACATTTTTATCGAAATTCTTTAATTTTGTTAATTTACGGAAATTTTTGTGATACAAAAATCAGACGTGTAAGTCATAAGTTTTGTGTGTCTAATATTTAAAGTTATTATTGTTGAGAAATGTCGGTTACAGTCATCGACTTTAAAGCTTTAGTTATTGCTATCGACTATTTACCAAAGTAATGAATGGGCATTAAGGAAACAAATAAAATTGTTTGACAATAATTGCTTTCAATAAAAGGTCCTCGGATGTAGCGACTTCTCATTCTTCAGTAATTTCACTGATGAGCTCCAGATACCGCTTCTATTTTCAAATCTCGACTCAGGTGCAAGCAGCAACCCAATGAAGAGATTGTTGATGACTGATCCTATCATCATCACCGTAAATTCTATTCCGGTGGGGATCATCGGCTTCACAAAGAATTGCCCCATATTCAGAAAAAGTTGGTCGTTCATATTTCATTTACTTTTAACCTAACCTAAATTCAATTTTTAATCAAAACGTTTCAAAATTCAGTGAATTTGTTAATTACTAAAACCGAATACTTTTACAATTTTCATGTATTACCATGTTTTTAAGTAGTAATACTTCCATAAAATTAAGTATTTAATTAAATCTATGTTTTATTATTTTCAAGTTAATTTAGTCGCCCTTGGAGACTCGGTAATACAAGAAAAGATTGATTACCTAAAAGGGCATAATGTTTTAATCATCATTCTTGTGAGCCATGCGGATTTTGAAACTAACAAGGGACTAGCCTTGAAATTCCCCGAGATTGATCTTGTTGTCGGGGGTGAAAGAAACTTTCTGTATACGGGTACGCAGCAGATTTTTTGTTTTTTTTTATTTCCGGTAATTTTCCCTGCTCAACATTTCAATCGATTCCAGGCACTCCGCCAACAGATGAGCAAGTGGATGGCAGTTATCCGCACGTAGTTAGAAAAAGGTACTCAACCAACTTAGTCGTATTCAGTGGGTTGAATGGAAAGTACGTGGGGGCAATTAACATCAAGTACAATAATGAAGGTCACTCGGCACATTGGGAAGGCAATCCAGTTCTCATGGATAAATTCATTGGAAAGGGTTACAAACAGCTTTGTCTTTATGTGTGGCTTACTTTGTTTTTTGTGATTGTGATTTATATCAGAATTTCTCGTTTTTGTGATTTCCCGACTGATTTGGTTTATAATTTATGGAAAACAAATTAACAATAAAAGCTAATAAAAATATTAATAAAAGATAATAAAATTTGTTAGCAGTCGTACAAAATTCTTGTAGACAGTATATTTGATGATGAATACGACACCCTTGCACAGCCGATAAGAGATATGTACAACAAACGGGTTGGTTCGGCATCTGAACTCCTCGAAGGATCGGGAACAACTTGCCAAACTGAAGAGTGTTCGCTTGGTCTCATACTTAAGTTCATTATTGATTCATGCTGGAGATTTACAAAATTATTTATTTATAAAATTCTCTTAATCTTCTTAATAACGTTAGTTTAATACGGCTAGTATTATGTTGTCATCAATTAATGTTATTAGAAGATGCTATTACAAAAGATATGTCGACAAGTCGTTATTGTTGACGTATGTGGCCCTCGAATTTCAATTAGGTAATTAATATAATAATTATTTATACCTATTAATATGACATAACATTTTTCATTATTGAAATTAAAAAAAACTTACAAACAATTTCAATCAATCTTTTTATCGGACACCAATTACATAAAAAATTATTGAAACCTTGATCTAATTATTATTCTTAATTAAAAAAAAATTAAAATCAAGTAAATTCCTCAGGCAATCTCTTGTGTGACGCCATTGCAGACGAGGCTCGCTCTTTGGGAGAACCGTGCCACACTTGCGCCATGCATGCCAGCGCTATCAGGGACAACATTGCAGAAGGTGAGACAATTTAAGAAATGAAATAATTCACCGAAATAAATCTGTAAAAAAAGTAATGTTAGCAAAATAAATAAAGTAATTGGACGGAGTAAATTCGTACATAGTTGATTAAATCATTAATTAGGTTTAATTTAATTACAAATTAACATGATCAATTGACCTTATTAGGTCAAATTTCGTTGCACGACGTGGTAACAGCATTACCACTCAATATGAGCGTGGATGCGGTTTACATGAATGGCTCATCCCTTTGGAAACTGTTTGAATTTTCAATCAAAAACATCGAGTCTTCTGATCTCGACGGAAGGTTTCTGCAAGTTTCAGGTAAACTAGACATTATATTGTTATGACTTTAAATTGCCTTCAATCCAAATCTTAATCATTACAAGAATCGCGGAGTAATGAACATTTTTGTTTCTAAAACGATTTAAAATATGTCATGAACATGTAAGTCATAAAAGGCCAATATGCTTAGGACGCAAAGGATAGATACCCTGTAAATTATTATATATTTTGGTCCTTTGTCTTGTTTTTTTAAAATTATTGTTATTCCGAACTAAACTGGTTTAAGAAATAACTGAAATTAAAAATAAAAATCGTGTAGCAACCGAGTCGATAACAGATGCTTATTACATTCCACAAAATAATATCATAATAATTCATCTTGACGGTTTATTAAACAAATTGATGATTTTTTTCCTCCAACAGGTATCAGAGTCAAATACAACTTCAAAGCGCCAAAATTTGTGGAACAGATATGGACATCCCTGTGTCCATTTTGTAGAACATACAAAGTGGTGGATTACAAGCGGATGTATTGCGTTTTGTTAAGCAGTTTCATCACAAATGGTGGTGAAGGATACGACTGGCTAGCAGGCGAAGTTGCTAAAATCACCCCTTTAAGTTGGTTTACATTTTGTATGAATATTTTTAATTTTATGAAGGATCTTAAGTTATTCCACCAGCATACTAGCATCATTATTATTCGACCAGTCTTTGAGGATGGTAACAAATTGAATAAATGCACTTTTAATTTACCTTTTTCAAAAATTTATTTGTAATCACATTTACAAAAGTTTCCGTTCTGCATAATTACCTCCAATAAAACACGTGTCATAAACTACAGATATGACAGACACAGCCTCCTTCATCAGATACTTGTCGAGATATTCCCCTGTTTACGTCAGAATGAAAGAACGTTTGATGGGATTTGATACGTTTCCAAATCTTAAACGAAAGAGCTGCGCACTGTCATTGCTCAACGATCACAGCTATGGATGGTTCTTCCTTTTACACGTCATCTTACAAGAATACCACGAGCGTTAAACGAATGTTTGCTATTTTATTGCTATTTGCTATGATATTTTAAAATAATTATCGCAAAATAAAATCATTTTTGACTGAAAGTCTTTTGAACGATCTAAATTAGTGTTTTGTGTGATTGTTGGAAACGCTATTCAAAAAATAGTTTCAAGATCCGACCAATATTATTCGCCTCAAATTTTTATTATTTATAAAAAATTTTTATGATGAAACTTTTACAAACTCGATCAAAGAAAAATTAAAAATAAAAACCAATAAATTGTTGCACCGATCAAACCGCATCAACCCTTTCATTTGTGCACAGACACTTCAGAACACTTTAGAAATTGCAACCTGTAAAATCGTTTATTAACGCTTAATTAATGTTACTAATCACATTTTTGTAAATATTGCCTGAAATTAAATTGAATTTGCAAAGAAAAAGAGCAATTGTTATTTGTCAATCGAACTGTCAGCGGCTGATTTGAAGCTGCATGTGAAAGATGGGTAAACCGTTCAACCTAATCTCTCAAATGCAGCATAAAATCGGACGCCGTTTAGACTTGAACTATTGAGACTGTGATTAACAATATTTACAAAAGTTTTAGGATATTTAGACATTTAATAAAACAATTAACATCGACTAGGTTCACTCTAGATGAAAGTGATCTTTGCACCAAATTTGACCGTACATTATATGCAAGAGTCTACGAACTTCTTTGAACATATAACGGGCAGTCAAATTGAAATTGCAAGCTAAATTCGCTCTAGTTTGGTCAGTTTTTCTAACTGTCAGTCTTATAATATACACGTAATACGTGTCATATCTTATTTTAACATCTAATAAATGAATATCTTTTTATCTAACCTCTGGCAGTTACAATCTTTATTCGAACACAAGCTGCAAATGACCACGGCGATTTCGTGTGAATGGGTTGTTAATATTAATCAAGCCATCATGATTTGATCTACCAATTTTCAAACCTGCTTTGTTTTACTCCTGGGAATCGAATTGCTCAGATCAGCAAGTTAGATTTGAATTTCAAATAGTTTTCTTAGTCACGGGAAATTTGTTGGCCTTGACTTCCAAGAATTGATGGTTTTTGTCGATCCTGAAATTAAAAATATAATAATTCGTCAAACATTTAAAAATGTCCAAAAGACTGTGATGATTTGGTATATCTGCTGATGAACAGGAACAGTTTCTCTGAGATGCTTCTAAATTCAAACGATTCGTTAAAGAGACAATTTACTTTAAACAATTTTATTTCAAGTAACATAAAAATTTCAAAACTCTTTTTATTTGCTTTTATATCCCCTTGGGGAGGTGCAAAATCAAATTGTGGGGCAAATGAAAAGACGAGTAATCTTTGAATGACAATCAATGATGATTTCCATATCAGTTGAATCGTGTTCAGAATAAAACTTTTCTCTATTGACTACAATTTTTTCAGGTCATACGATGTACGAGAATTGCGGAATTAAATTAAAGGCCGCTCGACCCGCTTCGAAAGTTTATTAATGGATCTAATATAATGAAGTTATATGTTGATGATTTTTACGAAATCTAAGCGTCGTAATAAGCGTTTTAATTTTAGTATAGGATTGGTAATTGACAATTTCTATATGCTAAAGGAAAATTACTAACGTTTGAAAAGCCAACTGTCTAAAGAAAGCCAAAAATCTGAAATCGATAATTCAAAACGAATAATGGTGGTCAATGAACCACACCTCTGAATAATGATTTCAAAACGGTGTTCTGATTCGGCAGGTGTGTTTTAATGAGCGGGTTCATGCGCTGATCATCTTTTTTTGTTTTAATCGATATATTTTAACCGAGAGAACTTTTGTGCAAATTTTCTATAACAGCCTACCTTTAGTTTTGATTTGTTGTGTTATATTTATTATTATTTTTATTTATTTATAAATAGATGTTTAAATTTATAACATCAAATTGATGATTTGTTGCCTTCTTGTCTAACTAAATTTTGATCTTATGGTGCATTTAAATTTACTTATTGAGGGAATGTTTCCGAAATTAAAAGAGCGAATGAAAATGATTATATGAAATTTTTATAAATATATTTAAAAAATAAGTTGTTTTTTAAATTAAATTGAATAAAATTATTGCAAATGATTTATGAACATATATACTTATAAAATATTACTCACTGTTGTCATAAGAATAAACAATAACCGAACCGGTGAGATACTGCTGTAGTGAGTTTTCTTGGGGGATTTAGCTGCTGGATTTCCAGGTTTCTTTTTGCAATTACATTTATTGCAGGATGCATTTATTTTAATATTAATTGCTTCTAAAGATACTTTGCATATGTTATGGATTGTGCCGTTGATTGCAAAAGTTTGTTAAAGTGTAGCTAAGTAGGTCTCTGTAAGCGTAAGATGTATGCCTAAATACATAAGTTGTTTAAAACGACAGACCTGCATTTTACTCAACCATTTGTCATTTTATTATAAAGTGATATGTTATGTTTACAGATAAAAACTAGTACAGACTAAAAATGTCCACACCAGCCAGGAGACGTTTGATGCGTGACTTTAAAAGGTAATGTGAGACATTACTAGTTTTAAATTAATACTCAGAAATGACTAGAATAATTCTATTTTGAGAAATGATTATTAATAGTATAAATTAATGGCATAAATGAGGTTAGAAATGGTTTGGTTCTTTTCATAATTTAATGTTAGTTGTTTGTTCCAACCATTTCATCAGACTCCAAGAAGACCCACCAGCAGGAGTAAGTGGAGCACCAACAGACAATAACATCATGACCTGGGATGCTGTCATATTTGGGTAAGAATCTATACCTTATTTAATATGAAGTTAAACTTAAATTATATTATTTGTGGATATAATAACTGGGTGCAATAATTTCTTTGATTGTCAAATTTCTCGTCTCTCATTACCACTTTAAAGTTTCACCAGATGAACAGGTGAGAGCCTGTTGTACTCCATTCATTTTTAACTAAAAAAAAATTTAAAAATTGTAATTCAAGACCCCAGGATACCCCATTTGAAGATGGGACTTTCAAACTGACCATCTCTTTCACTGAGGAGTACCCCAACAAACCACCTACAGTCAGATTCACATCAAAGATGTTCCATCCGAATGGTTATTTGATGTTGTGTTCATTATCAATTCATCTGCATAGCGTGTGTTTGGCTAGATTATTGTCATCATCATTATTGTTGCTGATAAGATATAAATTATTTATAGTCAGTATTCACATCCATAATTCATGGTTCGTACAGGTCCTAAAAAGTACTAAATTTCCGAAATTCGGTATTTTAGTACTAAAAAGTCCTAAAAAAATGAGGGAGGTCCTTAAAATTACAATAAAGTCCAAAAAAATAATAATGTTCTATGGTTTTATTAGTGACAGTTTTGTCGAAATAGCAATTAACGGGAAATCGGTCTCTTTGTTCTAGCTGCTCGGGAAGGCATCAAATTAAGTTTTCTATAGTTCTTTTGCTTGTCCATTTGATGCATTAAAGATTTAATAGTGTGATTTAATATATATTCGTAAATATACAGGCCAGTTCTTAATTCTTAACAAAGGAAGTAAAGATTTGATATTTTCTTCAAGGAGCACATGGGCAGTTGTGATGATTATGCATTGATATGGAGGGAACTGAGTCATGGTCAGGCATTTCTTGAGAGAGGTTTCTGTATAAATAAAAGTTTGATTTGTGAAAATCAAAAAGAAATGAGCTTGAATGCAAGAAGGATGATTAGAGACCATATCAACAGTATTGGAAGTGTGGACAATTTCAAGATTGATAAATCTGTCCTGAGCCACTTTAAAGCATCAAGACAGAGGTTTACATTTTGTTTGGAAGCATTGCTTGAGGTAGAGAGACAGCTGTAACCTCAAAACAAAAAACAGATGAAGATGATCATGCTGAAGAAGAAGCTGAAAACTCTAAAATATGACAAAGATGTGTTGGACAGAATTTCGCATATTAATGGACGCAAGTGCGAAAACCATGAACAATGATGTCTTGGTTCAGGCAAACAGCCTGAGGAAAGATAGCAAAGAAAAAGCAGTAGAAATTGGTTCTTTAGAGAAAGACTTAAAGAGTTGATTTTTTGTTTAAACAAATTGATATTATGAACTTTCAGGTGTTACTATCTTGTACTATACTTCTAAATTGTATAACAATTAATTAAAATCTAAATACTGTTATTTGTGTTATTATCGTGGTACTAAAAAATGGAGTAGAAAGTCCTTAATAGTTCTAAATTTTGGTTTTCAAGTTCCTATATGAACCATGATAATTGTATTTATCTATTTCTTTCAATATACTAATTTTAATTTATTTTGTGCTTATTGATGTTATATTGAAGCACCTCCAACGCTGTGCATACAAATGAACTATTATTATTTTTTAATCTGAGTGGTTTAATGGAGTTGATTATTTTGATTGAAGTTTATGCTGATGGAAGTATCTGCCTCGATCTCCTTCAGAACAGATGGAGCCCCACTTATGATGTTTCAGCCATTTTGACTTCAATTCAGGTTTATTACAGCCAACTTCTTTTCTGGAGGATGCCAAAAACAAATTCTTTTTTTTTTGTAGTCCCTTCTGGATGAACCAAACCCAAACAGTCCAGCAAACAATGTTGCAGCACAGCTGTATCAAGAGAATAGGAGAGAATATGAAAAGAGGGTTGCTGCTGTGGTTGAAGAGAGTTGGATCCATAAGTGATTGATGTCCTGAAAGCTTATTTTTTATATTTTCTGTATTAGTGGACTGGTTTTGAAGTTTTACATTGACAACATTCAGTGAGAAATTAACGGATGATAATTGGAATAACCATTAGGCAATTTTGAGTTTAACGTGTTTCTGACCACTTTGTTCTTTGAGACTTGGTAAGATGTGATAATTTTTGAGAATTTTGGACTTTAAGTCACGGAGAACGTATTTAGATGTTTCACTTTGTGAGTGCTTTGGTTAATAAAGAACAAAGGTTTTCGTTCATAGTATTTTTAGTATGTCAAGTTTTTGCGGTTGGCGGAAACAATGTCGTTCGCTGACACCTACGACCAACAGGACCAGAGAAGCTAGTGTTGGCCCCATAAAATTTTGAGTTAAGGCGACCTGATGCATGAGTATGAAAAAGTCTAGATCTAGAAGTGCGTGTTGCGCTACTGCTCGAAGTCAGTTCTCGATGCTTTCGATGTTTCAAATGGGCACTTTTAAATTTTTATTTGATACAAATTTACATTTTTTAGTATTTTTAAGAGTGGCTTATATTTGCAATGCAATGCCTTTTTTTTACTTATTTTGCCGAAAGGACTATTGTCGTTAGATTCGCTTTTATTGATCTAAGCATAAATAAGGCAAGGGTTTATTGAGTAAAATGGAGCAACCCAAAGATAAAGAGCATCTGTTGGCTTTAAAGGGTCGGTTTTTAACTGGTTTTGTATAAAATGAAGTTAATTTTGTTGTCTTAGGCTGTGTTTGGGTTCAGTCTGTTAGCAATGATAATCTTGTAATTTGGGTAAATGAACAGACTTGAACCAAACCTTAGGTATCATAAAGGATTTACACAATTTAAATTTATTTATACCTTTTTTTACACTTTGCAATATGAATCATGAATTTTTATAACTTATTACTTTAAAAAAATGCTAAAACCAGTTTGATTAAATTGTTATCACCTCATTTAGGTTTTTCTCAAAAATCTAAGTTGATTCAGTAAAGATTGCTGCCATAGCTGTCACATTTAAAACAATTTTTCAGTCATGAGACTCACAAAACCATCCCTCATGGTCACAACACCAAGACTGCAATGTGACCCTTGGGATCTGCCAAAAGATTCTTTTGAGCACAGCAACAAACTCGAACTGAATGTTTTGCCAAGATTTCAGAGTGTCACTCTTGAAGAATTACTTGTTTTGCCTCAAAACTTTGGGTTTGTTATCTTTAATTTATGAATGGTTACTATGATGTTCACTGAAGTATTCTATATTTGTGATACTTAATAATAATTTTACTCTAAAATAAGTTCTATTTTATTACTTCTATGAAATGTTCATTGCCTAGTTAGGGTACATATGAATAAATATTATACCCATTCACAAGCCATTGTCATAACATTTTAAAAAATGGCTATGTTAGTGAATACAAATAATTGCCAGGAACATTTTTCTTGGTGAAACATTTTCAAGTTATGTGAGCATCAATAATGGCAGTGGCCAGACTTGCCATGATGTTACAGTCAAAGTAGGTAAACTGTAAAAGATTAAATATTGTGGATTGAAATGTTGTTTACTTTTAGATGTTAAGTCATCTGATTATTGCATTTGAAATGTATACATAACAAAATGGTATAAGAAAATATGGATTTTCCTTGGTCTGAATTTGGTAAAAATAATTCTTGTAATCCCATTCTCAGTTTTTATGGGAATGGGGTTTAATTTAAATTCACATTAATAATAATGTAATAAATAAAAGCAGTTGACAATATTTGCTATTATTTTAATGTTGCTTTTAGAATTCTTTGAAATTGTTTATATTTTTATAGTATAAAGCACATACGCTATAAGCGGGAATGATATAACTTTAAGCAGGAATAATGAATGGTGAAGATACTAGTTTAATCAAAATTGTTATAAATTCAAAAAGCCATTCCATCCACTTTGTTACCTCTTGTCAGGCTGAACTTCAGACTTCATCTCAGAGAGTGATGCTTTCAAGGGCAGGCAGCATGTCAAGGACAGAGTTGGAGCCTGGTGCAAGCATCGACGAGATCATCCACCACGAAGTCAAAGAACTCGGAACTCACATGTGAGCATCTCACTTGCTACTTCTATCGTTGTTTTAATTAAGTATTGCATGGCATTTCTCTTGTTAGTAGATGTAGGGTTTTCTTGTTATTATTCGTTTTACAGCTTTTGCAAACTGACAGATTGATGTGCACCGTCACATACTCGAACGCCATGGGGGAAAACTTGAATTTCAGAAAGTTTTTCAAGTTTCATGTGAGTTTTTCAAGAGGTCCTTGTCTATTGATTATCCTACTGTCTTATTAATCTAATTATGAATTGGACATTAATATAATATCAACCAGCTGCCTTGATTATCATTTCTTGAGGGACATTTACTTTGTGATTTATTGTTAGGTGTGGGAGACATCTTTTGTTTGCACAAAAATAGGATTTAATACTTGCTTTAAATTGAATTATTTTTTGTACCAATCAGTTCTAAGTTAACAATTTTACCTGTACAGGTTCTGAAACCTTTGGATGTTAAAACAAAATTTTACAACACCGATGTAAGTTCCATTGCAAGGCCTTTTTTCATTTCATTCAAATCTTTTACTGATTTCATCATTTATCTAGATTGGAGATGTTTATTTGGAGGCTCAAATTCAGAACCAAACCTTGGGTCCAATTTTTCTGGAAAAAGTCATTCTTGAGCCCTGCCCTCCGTACTCGGTCGAGCCATTGAATTCTTTGCCAGGCAACAACAAGTTGAGAGATTTTGCGAGTTTGAAGCTACAATTTAAAGTTTAATACTTTATCTTCTTCTAGACAAGACAGCGTCTTTGAGCCGTTCAACTACATCGGTTCTCAGGACACGAAGCAGTATTTATACCGGCTGCTGAATAGAGGATCGACATCTCCGCTAAGCAATACTAAGGACGATGTCGACGACGCTCAATTGCCAAACCTCGGTCAGAGTCCCTCTTCCTCACCTTATCATCTGCAGGTCAACAAAGGCATAACCAATATGGGGAAACTTGACATCATGTGGAAGTCATGCATGGGTGAAAAGGGGAGATTACAGACAAGTCAACTGCAAAAGGTGACTCACGGCAGTGGCGACATGAGGGTTACTGTCGTGGAGGCGCCAGGAGAGGTGACGGTTGGAAAAATGTATTCGATTGTGGTGTGCATCACAAACTGCTGGTTAGTACCAATGAGGCTTACCTAGCTTTAAATTTTGTAAAATATTTCAAAATTTATAAATATATATAAATATATATATAAATATTTATAAATATATATAAATATATATATAAATTGTTTTGCAAATATTTCTGTTGTTTTTTTCCATTTTTCAGTGAGCGTTCAATGGACTTGGTTGTGATGTTGCACAACAACAACAAGTTTGGCTTTTCTTGGATTGGAGTCAGTGGCCAGAAGATTGGGAAACTGGAAAGCGGTTCAAGCATCGACTTCAACTTTGATCTTATGACTCTCACCTCTGGGCTGATTGTGAGTCATTGATATGATTGATAAGTCAAATTAATTCTGCTATTGATTGTTTACAACATTCACGAGTTGAAATTAAATTCTTAATTAATCATTTAATTTGTAATAACTAAATTACAATTATATTTAGAGCATCTCTGGTCTACACATCACTGACCAATTCCTTAAGAGGACCTACGAGCATGATGACTTTTTCCAA
This sequence comes from Whitmania pigra, assembly GCA_021613335.1. Taxonomy (NCBI): domain Eukaryota; kingdom Metazoa; phylum Annelida; class Clitellata; order Hirudinida; family Haemopidae; genus Whitmania; species Whitmania pigra. The sequence goes on from JAJTWR010000118.1 coordinate 54,430, forward strand.
ATTCTTTCCCATGTACCTCATGGTGATTTAATTAACTAGTTGGAGCTAAAGTTCAACTCTATGTCCACAAATTCATGAAGTTGTTTCATCTATTAAAACACTTTTAGCACATGGCTGTAATGTTTGAAATTGAGAAATCACTTAGAGGATTTAGCTTAATTTTATGAAAACTAAATTTGGATTATGTCGAGAAAAAAATCATTTGCTAAATTAAAATCACGGCTGCAGTTCGTTAGGGCACACATTTCAGAAAGGATAATCCGAGAACCTATGCGTTTCTTCTTCATGCACTCTTTTTCTATCTCTACCTTATCATACACAAATTCTGTTAGGGACGTCATTTCAGCTTTTTCCAGGGGGCCACTCTCTTGTAAAACTTTAAAAGCTGACCTTTTTATTTCTATTTTAAAGTCGGATAAGGGCAACAGCCAGTCAGGACAACATGACTTAAAAGTCTCACCATCTGTCTGGTTGCACTTCGCCATTTACAGCTCCTTTCACTTTTTTTGGTCGGACCTGGTCTAGCAGGTGGGCCCCAATGCATTCTGGGTTTGCCAAGCCAGGTATCTCGTTGGGGCACACTTTAAAAAAAGGAAAGGGTCGTCCGGGACCTAAACGCTTCTTCATGTACTTTTTGTCTCTCTTCACCTTCTGAGATGCAGGGTCATCGTTTCAGCTATTTTCCAAGAAGGCAAACAAAAAAGAGGTGACAGGCGACCCAAAAAGTCTGGACTTCTTTTGAGAGGTTGATAACCGAAGATGGTTAATGAAGTAAACGCGAGTTTTATGTGTATAAATGAGTCTTGAAATGATGGAATTACGGCTACATAAACTACATGTATTTGATTCCCTGGCTAACCTCGACCCCGGGTAAAAAAGTGACCCCTGTCTATAATGCACTTACTTTTATTTTTTAAATCTACACAAGACAATAGAGAAATGTTTATATTGGTTTATGGCGATATAAAATCAAGCCAGCCGATTTTTAATACCATATAATAAGCCACGTAAGCTGTCAAGTTGCGGCTATCCAGATAAAATTCTTACAATCAAGCTGGTTTCTTTTGCCCCCTCTTAAGTGAGATTATACAGTGCAAGCTCATTACTACCCCACGCAGAAACCCAACCCATTCGGGAATGCCAAATCAAAACAGTGCTTTACGCAATCAATGCAGAAACCATGGTAACTTCTATAATGCGCAACATTAAGGTCACGCAAAGGATTTTGAATCAGAATACAAAAATTACAATTTACAAGAGTAAATTAAAAAAATGTTGAAATTTTTAAACAACTTATGCGACGTAGTTGTACGTGTCAGTTTCATCTTTAGCTCTCTCCAAATACTGTTTATGTATTAGACCTTCAACAACCTCTTTAATAAAGTCTTGACTTGGTACAAAGGTCTTCATGATCTGTTCCACAATATCATTTGAAAGATCTTTGTGATTCATCGTTTTCTTGGCTTTCATGATCCTAATTATGAGAGCTTGAAGTTGTGGTTTCCTGTCTTCCTTAACCGATTTCGTTGTTTCTTTAGATTCCTGGGCGGCTTCCTTCAAAATGGGCATCAACTTGAATTTTGCTCTTTTATTTTCGTATTGAGGATTCAGGCTAAACTGCGACTTCTCCATTTCGCCCTTAAAAATAATGCGAATAAGCCATTTAGTATGCTATTAATTTTAGGAAATTTTTAAATGAAGAAATAGATTATGTTTAACACTCACATTGGACAACATAATATTGTGAGCCGAGAGAAATTGCAAATATTTAAATAGGTCCTGAGCATTTATGTTGGTCATAGCCCTTATTTCTTCAAATGTGGCTGAATCCACATTGTTAAATATGGCCAAAACAGTTGTTATATTCACTGATGTTTGAATTGTATAGCTTTTACTCAAATAATTGAGTTTAATGTCGCAAGTACTCAAGTCGTGATGCCAATAAAGTTTTCGACCTTTAAAGGTATTCAAATATAATTCGTTGAAATATTGAAAGCTTTTTGCAAGTTCTTGGGGAACCAAAAGCGAAGAAGCGCTTGCTTTTATTGGCCACGATCCAGTCTAAAAAATATATATATATGTATGTATGTATGTATGTATGTATGTATAGCTTTGTTATTCTGTTATTGCATTAAATTACGCCAACCTGCATGATTAATACGTTGAAAGACAAGCTGAGGCCACTTTCATTATTAAATTTGTATGTTAATTCTTTACTCAGTTCACTATCTGTTATCATTTTTTCCAGACATTTTGTGAATGTGTAACCGGTAATAGACTGTAAATTAAAGATGGATGATTGGTTATTCTAGGCTACAATACGATTTTTAAAATATTTTATAATTAAAATCTATACTTTGAACTTTTTGATCATCATTTCCTCTGCTTCCAAAGATTGTGACAATGAAAAGATCAATCTTTTAGACAAATGTTTTGCATAAAGCTGTTGATTTAAAAAGTATATATTTATTAGTTGAAATCTAAGACTCACAAAACTTATACCTTGCCAAAGATGTCCTTATCATGCACATAACGGAATATGTTGATGATATCATCTAACTTCTTTTCCAATTCGACTTCATTCAATCCATTTGTTCCAGTTTTCATAAATTTATCACAATAGTTTGCAAGCTATTTGAATAAATGTTTTTAAAGTTTAAATTAAAAAACATCTTCATTCTTTGCATTATTAAAATACTATTTTCAAAATAATTAGACTTACTAAATCTGTTACTTGCAAGGTGTTCACATTTGCATTTGGTTTTGTAAACTTGTGATAAAAGTGCGAAAAGATTTTTATTTTGAATTTTAAGTAAATTTCATTTTCTAATTTTAGTCGTCCCTACCTCTTGAGCATTTAATGTCATGTTAATGGCCCCGAAAATTCCCTGTTACGGAATTAATGTTTGTTATTGGTTAATGTTTATGTCCCACTGAATAGATGAATACAGATAGACTGACCTTATCCAATGCAGATACTACATCTGTGGCCGAATCAAATGCCTTGGCAATATAGCTCATTTCTTCACGATATTTTATGTTGAAGGCTTCACAAAATTCGGAAACATTGCATGTTTTTCGCAGGTCACAGAAAAGGGCCTCTTCATGTAATTGTAGTTCCCTTTTCAAACCATTCATTGCTTCAGGTGATTGCTTCATCCATCTGTATATTTTCTGCATACCTTAAAACATATATTTACACAGTGTTACTCGTCCTTGCTTTACAACTTAGTTAATAAAAGTAAAAATAACCTTCCAGATTATCATTGTCTACCAAACTTTTAATTTCAGGAAGCAGGACATTGAAGTAATCAATGATCAAAGTATTTCCCAATGCATCGAATACCGCCTCAACTGACTCTGGTAAATATCGTTTAGCAATTTCAATCTCAAAATCGAAGATGCCGCTGCATTTTTGAATATATTCACGGCATGAGAACATTGACTTGGCGAGGTAGGACTCTTTTTGGTAATAGTCTCTTATTACGTCGGCGTACGACTCAACCACAATAATTTTGTAGAGCTGTGAAAAGCAATTAAATTACTTTTTTTTTAAATTTCTATTTAAGAATCTCACCATATCAATGTTAACATACCTCTCCTTTCTCATACTCTAGTATGGACTCCATAGTAGCGATTGAATCAAAAAGAAATTGTATCAATGTTTTTGCTCTTTTCATGTCAGCTTCTTTTCTATTAAATGTCAAGTATTTATATTTATTTTCATAATTGAAATTATTTATCACCATATTGGACGAAACGAACTCTCTCAAAGATTTAAAAACTGAACAAATCAATGCCTTTCGTACGTTTTTCATATTTTTTTCCCAGATCTTTAACATTGTCTAAAATTTTAAAGTTAATTGTGATCTTAAAGAATGCAAGTGTTTGATAAACTTACTTTGGAGATGCTCTCTTTTGGTATAAAAGGAGCCTCAGTGCTGGCAAACCAATTATAATTTATAATCTTATCTTTTGCTTCTTGATCTTTGTTCCATACTCTAAAAATCAAAATCAAATCACATTTTATTTATATATTTATTTATTAGACCCAGTTGAAGGGCCCAGTTGGACCACTAACACAATTGCAAAAAACAAAAGCATCGACCGGCGTGTGCACAAGGACAGCATATAAATTAAATGTAATTTAAGTAACGACTAAAGTCGAAGTCACGTATCATTGCTTTAAAACGGGAGACCGTGGTTGATTCAACGACATCACCTGGCAATGCGTTCCATGGCTTTACAATTCTATTGCAAAAGGCGAATCTAACACTGTCTATGAAATAGTTACTTTGTTTAAGTTCGAGACAGTGTCCTCTTGTTCCTGTATAGATTTGAGCACTGAGGGAGTAAAGCCATGTAATATTTTAAAGCAAAGTGTTAAATCAGCCAGCAGTTCCAAGGTTGGAAGCCTGAGCAACCTTAGTCGCCTCGTATATGGATACGATGCCACAGATGGAATTGACTTAGTGAATCGCCTTTGAACACTTTCTATTTTGTCGATTAAATATTTGTGATGAGTATTTCAGACTGGTGAGCCATACTCAAGTATATATAAAAAAAACTTAAATTATAATTCCTTGATAACAGATACTAGAGATAAGTGTCGTAGTAATACTTTTTGGTGAATAAAAATAATCGCATTTGATCTTAACAATTCTTAAGAAAATCAGCAAATATCGTGCCTCAACAGTGTTTCCAATTTGTCAACTCTTGCAAGATATCTTTTCCAGCTTTCTAAATACTCCTCCAGGCCTTTGAGTTCATCAAAACTGAATGTCTATACAGTTTAAAATGACGTTATCAAGATTTAAATAGAATAGAATAAAAAAATCTTTACTCACTGAAAATCTGTCACTAACGAAGTTATTGGAGTAACGTTCAATAAATTCATAGAAGCCGGCGATGTTCATTCCAGAGTATCTGGTACTCAGGAATAAGCTAAGCACAAAATAAGTAACTTTACATAAAAGCACTTAGAAAAGGAGGCAATAACATGTTAACATTAATTTAAAAAATTAAATAACCTTCGATTTATTTTACAATTTTTTAACAATTAATTAAAAATAGGCAATAATTAAAAATAAGGCAATTCAAAACTTAATTGTCAATTGACATACTTGTAAACTTCCACTTCCTTTGATCGACTGTAAGAAATGCCAAGTAGGATATCATCCAACACTTTTGCAATTTTTGCAAAATTCTCATCCATATTTTTTGAGGTGTAATGAAGATACATTTTGTACTTATATGAGTACATCTCTTGAACGACGTCCATCTTGTTAAAGATTAAGTAAGATTGAAAGAGACAAAAATCCTTAGATCCGATACTCCGTTTATCTCACTACAGCAAATACAACAATATACACTTAATTCGGTCATCATCTTTTATTTTTATAAAAAGGACTAAAATAGTAGATCATGTAGTTAATTAATTTTTAAAACGTAATTTTAAAATATTCAAAATAAATTGCACAGTGATTTGAGGCCAAATGTGAAATTTAAAAGTAGTTATGAATAACCTATGTGATTAAATTATTGGATCCAAAAATTATTTTAGCTATTTGTTTAATTTTTCAGTCTCATTATATTTATTGATGTTCGAAGTCGCAGTGGGAAAAGAAAAACTTGAATTATTAACATAGCTGCTTTTATTTCAATAAAATTAATTGAAAAACAAATTCTTTTTGTTTGATAAATAGCCCATCCTAAACTCGTGTGGTGCCCTTAGACACAAACCAGCGGGACCCCTTTTCTTATAAATGTAGTGTCAGTTAAGGTGTAAATCACCTATTATTGATTTACTTATCGTCACTAGAATTTATTAAAAAAAAACTTTAATATCATGTGAAAGAAGATGGAGTGAGTGAAAGAATTAAAGAAGATGGAATGATTTTTTAAATTTCAAAAAAATTATTTTGAAAAGTTTAAGTATGATCGAGGACGACGATGTTTTATTTCAATCGGCATGTGAACTGATGTCAAAATCAGTGTCCTTTATTTCAATTTTGTCCATGTTCCATGACATAACAGAATGAAAAATTTATTATTTTCACCTCAGTAATATACATCCCAGCAAGCACAAGAAATCGGGACCCGGCCGGGTCCCACGCGGGAAGAAAAGCGGGGCCCGATTCGGCAGCCCAGCGGGGCCATGCCGGGTTTGGCCGCGGGCACCAGTCGGGTCCCGTGACACGGGTCCCACTCGGGTAGTCCGCAATCCAAACTAGGCAACACAACTTTATTGTGCCATTCATCCGTTTGTACACATCTCTCACAACAATTATAACTATTATGAGTTTTAATACATTTTACAAAAGCTCTTGCTGGAGCATCGCAAATACCAGCATTTAAAAATACTTTTAAAATTTTTCCCTCAAAAACAAAACCTGTGTTTTCTAAAATCTTAATTTCTGCAACAAATTCTGATAAATAATCATTGATAGAATTGGTTTGCTAGTTCCACAAAATAATGCCACAGGAAAAACATCAGATTTTGTATTGTCAGATATGCATGCTAAAATAGGCCACAAAGATGTGGTTGAACTTTTGAAAAGTGGGATGCCATCTATATTTATGTTAATATTCAAAATATTTGGGCAAATATTTGTTCCCATTAAATTTACATATTTTTCTAAAATGCAATTATTAAGTTGATTAACTCACTTTTTCAGCGTTCAACTCGTTCGACTGAGAGCGCTTGTATCGTTGAATTCGGTAACAAATCAACAATGAATCCAATTTTACCGCTAAATATAAGACACGCGCTGTTGTATATAATGAAACTAGTTATACATAACTAAACAATTTTACAAACAGAGTAATTGCAAGGATTCACTAAATGTTTACATTATAGAAATATCATTAATTATGAATAAAATTTATTTTATACATATACACATTATTTTCCGGCGGGGATAAGCAACTGGGCTATGCTCGGGACCCTTGTGGGCTCTTTGGCATATTAATGAGTTTCTTTCCCCTACGGGTCCCGTACCTATCCCGAGACTTTGCCCGGGCGTAACCCGCTAAACTGGGCAAGCTGGGCAACCCGCCTTCAGACCGCAAGGTCCCCACCTGGCGGTGTTTGCTGGGATATTTGTCTAAACTACAAAGGATGGTTCAACGAAAAAGACCATGAAAAATTTGAGTTTTGATTTTATTTAGAGATTTTGAATTTGTAAGATCATTTTTAGGATTTTATCTTTTCTAATGTTATGCCGATAATATTTGTTAGACAGAGATATTGTTAATTAAAATCAGTCAAAAAATAGATTTAACCATTAATATTTTATATAACAATTTTGGGGATTAGCTTTTTTCTTTACGATATTATGTAGTAAATATTTCACACAAGTTTGATATTTTGTAACTTGCATAACATGGATTCTTCACGTAATTGTAGTTCCTTTTTCAAACAATTCACTGCTTCGGGTGATTGCTCCATCAATCTGTATATTTTCTTCAGATCTTAAAACGGGGGGAAAATACCACTTCTACTGCCTTAAAACTTATTTAAGAAAAAAAAATTACCTTCTGGTCCAAGAAATTCTTCAAGACTCTTCAATTCGGGAAGCAGGACATTGAAGTGATAAATGATCAAAGTATTCCCCAATGCATCCAATACCGCCTCAACTGACTCTGGTAGAAATTGTGACGCAATTTTAACCTCAGAATTCAAGATGGCGATACACTTTTCAATGTATTCACGGAGTGAGAACATCGATAGAGCGAAGCGGGATTCTTCTTGGTATTGGTCTCTTAATAAGCAGGCGTACGAGCTCTCCACAACCCCTTTGTAAATCTGTCAATTAATGATTATGTGATATTAGCATTCTGGATCCGTTGACTTTCGCCACATATTTTTTAAATTTGTAATACAAAATATTATGATGAATACCTCTCTATCATAATACCCTAGTACCAATTCTAAATTAGTGATTGAATCAAGAAGTAGTTTTATCAATGTTGCTGCTCTTTTCATGTCAGCTTCTTTTCTATAAAATATCAATTATTTATAATAATTTCACAATTTAATAATTTCTCACCACATTAGAAAAACGAACCTTCTCAAATTTCTAAAAACTGATCCAATCATTGCCTTTTTTAAGTAATTAAGTTTTTCTGCCCATATTGTCATCATAATCTGAAATTTAACATTCAGTCATGAACTTATAAAAATTAAGATCATCTTAAAATTATTGTAATTAATTAATTAGTTTCAATGATCATACTGTTGACGTGCTTTCAAATGACATACACTCATCGATCGATTCTGACGGTGTACACGATTTACTTCTTTCTTCTCTTTCTACACCACCATCTGCATTGATTCCGGTTAATTATTCATAAAATCTATGCAAACGTTAAAATAATAACGAAATGTGCTAAGTTACATGCTTACCCTGTCAATGACTCCAGCTTTGCCCAAGCATCAAAGTAGCTATTCCAGCATTCAATGTACACTTCCATGCCCTTAAGTTCATCGTCAAAGTTAATCTGTATGTTAAAACAGTATCAGAAGTGATTGATAATCAATTAAAAGTATAACAAATGTCATTACTAACGGAGAGTTTTTCATTAACGAGATATTCCGTTAATATCCTGACGTTATGTTTTATAACCACATAATCTTCCATTCCTAACTCCTGCGTATTTCTGTTCGTCAACAGTCTTAAGATGGAACATTAAAGTTAAATTTATTATTAACTTTCTAATTATTAATTTAAGCTTGTTCAAACTTGGAAAATAATATAGTATTTGTTATCATAGTATTATTGGAACCAACAGAGCTGTCTATCTCAGGCTGTGATTATAATGAAAATTTGAAAAAATAATAATTATTAAGCAAGAACAATCAAAACTTTGGGGTTAAAGAAATTTCGGAGCAAAACTTACAAAACTACTTCCGTCCATCTTTGTCGAGTGAAAGGATGCCGATGCATGATGTCATTTATTAATGTCAGAATTTTTGCAAGTCTTTCAGCAGAACTCCCGCCAATGCCCTGATCATACAAAATGTACAAAAAATTGTTCTCCATACTTTCAGTCTTGTGCTCACCTAACATTTTTACAGAATTTTCATTAATGTCATTGTCTGAGAACATCATCTCCCAAGGACTTCAACAAGCGGAATTGCGATCAAAATAAACTTTGATATTATGAATGTTTATTTCAAATCAAGAAGGAAAATCAAAAACTATATTGATTTTATAAGAATCAATATAATTTAATAACTGTAGTAACAGTAATTAAACAGTAAAATAAAATTTTAATAATTGAATTTCAATTAAATAGTAAGAGGAAGTAATAGTCTAAAAACTTTAAATGATATGTCAACAAGCGTCTTGGCAAAGCCTACCTCGGACTTTTTGTGTTTTTGATTAATTAGAGACCAATTCCATAAACTCTCTAGTTCTCTCTTTCTTTCTCTCATTCCATAATCACTGCGGCACTCTTTCTTCATCAATTACCTTCAAACTACTTGCCTACTAGGCGACAAGAACCGCCGTCAGAAATTTCATGCTCCTATGCACAGCATTCACGGGCTCCTACATTTATTTTAATTGGGTAATGGAAATGAAAAAAATATTTTAAAATCTTAGTGCTCCTCAAAAAATATCCGGTCCCCGTAGTACTTCCCCTTCTGTCAACTCTCGACGGTAAATGTTTTATTGACAAAGTTTTACTGTGTTGTTATTAATAATAATGTTTTAATATACTGTTTTAATAATAATAATAATAATAATGTTTTATTGTATTGCATCATCTTTGGACTGTTGAAATTTTCTTTTTCATGGTGCATTCGCTTCCTCCATTTCAATTTTTCAACGCACCCAAGTGACCTTACTAATCCAAACTTCGCTTGTCAATGTTTAATCTGAAAAATCTAACAAGAACATGTTCTTAAAAATTAAGAAATTCTTGTCTGACAAGGGTCTTTGTCCCACTATGCAACTCGAACTTAAGAAGCAGCCCAAAGTTTGGGTATCATTGGTGAGCAGTAATTACAGACAGTAATTCATTGTAGGTCAAGTTATTATATTAATTGTAATAACAACGGATACTACAAACATCTGATAAATAGTAAACAATTGTGACTTACTACAACAATAGTGTACAAAAGGTGAAAAAATGTGATGAAGTTGTGGGAAAATATCACAAAAATATGTTGAAAATGATAAAATAACTTAACCCAGTCAATTTTTAGTTTGAGCAATCAAATTACAATCCTAATTACAATGGAAATACAGTCGAACCCGGTTATGTCGCCGGCCTAGGGGGTTTGTCAAAATCGTCGAGATAACCGAAAATCAATATGGCGACTGTACATTAATATGTGTTTGCAATTTCTTTATAGTGCGTTAATAAATAAGAATGCACATGCAAATGCTCCGACTTTCATAAAATCCAAAATTGTGTTCATTTGGGTGTTAAGCCATGAATCCACCTGCTCCCGTTGAACTGCAGCGCTCTCTCCACAAATTGCTTTGAAAACAGCTTTGTGCCTCTTTATGAAACGATCCAGCCACCTCTGACTTGCTTCAAAGTCAGGACGTCCTAGCTTGGCAGCAAGGATGTCGCCTTCTCCATCAAGGGACCATTGACGGGAAGTTTTGTTGCTCGCGAATTTGTAAACCCGTCGGCATCTTTGTGCTCAGATGTTCTAAGTTTTTTCTTGATGGATCAAAGACAGGCTTCTCGTTCATTTGTTTCATCTCGTCGGCTTTCTTTTTTCATACTGAAATGGTATTTTGCTGGAATGCCAACTAATGACGACTAAGGTCCAGCTTTGCTGGTTTTGTTCCTTTTTCTAGCTGCAATATGATTTCATACTTCTTCTCTATTGACTGGAAGTCCAGTTTTCTCTTAACAGCAACATGGGAATTTGGCGGTTCCACTTCAAAGTCGGCTATTAGTCAAGGGATCGAGATAACTGATGCAAAGTGGCGAATTTGATCCTCTTTTGCGCTCGAGTTAAACGAGGCCGAGATGAGTGGGTTTCACTGAATCTTTTGTCCTTTGAGCACGGCATAAAAGTAACGATTTTTATTTTGCTTAAGACAATCCTCGATAAAAAATAATATTTATGAGTGTGGCGATAACGATGGTGGCGATGACGATGATGAATAATAAGCTCCTAATCATACCGCGTGAATTCACAATCAAAAAACCCAATTAATTATTAATTTTAAGTTTTTTTATGAGCAACAAACGTCGAATGTTCCTCATAAGAACGTTTTAAGCTCAAAGTTTACCACTTTTACTAAAACTCCAAGATAAAGTTAACAAAATATCAAAAGAAACTCTAAAAGTCAAAAGAAAACATTTACAAAATATTTGTTTTAGAATATTTTAATACAATGATAATGAATAATTAATGAAATGTCACTGTCAACGCAGGGAGTCAAAATCCTCATCCAAGTGACCATGGCCATTGCTCTTCTATGAACTTTCCAACCAGTACGTTTCCATCTCTCCTTTGCCCTGTGAGCAATTTATAATTGGCTGTTTTACAAATTTATTGTCTTCTTTACCATTTATGACCATGTGTTAAGCACAAGAATTAATTGAAACATACAATAAGATCAATACAATACGTAAGTTCAGTTGTTTTATTCTTGCGCTCTCATTCTTAATTATTTTTATTTTTTATAAGTTCGGTTATTTAAAATCTATCGATTAATTACCTTAATTTGCATGATACCCCGAGATGAAATCCTGAACTCTGCGCATCCATCAAGAGCATCTTTTGTGCTTTGACTGATGTGGATTTTACCCGCTTTAATTGAAATTATATTTTTAAAAATAACAATGCTAATTAAAAGCGTTATAATAAGAAAATCAACAGATAATAAAATAAAATAAAAGATTCAAATGTACATTAATCTCTAAAATTATGTACATAAATTTGCACCTAATGTTATTAACCCAATTAATTAATTACAATACCAATTATTTCTAACAAAAGAAATGAATCTTTAATATAATTGACATAATTGTCATTGACATAAAATTATTAAAATGTCATAATTTACATTGACATAAAATTATTAAAATGTCATAATTGACATTGACATAAAACTATTAAAACGTCATAATTGACATTGACACAACATTCCTACCAACTCCGTGAGACTCCATTCTACTGGCCGTATTCACTGTGTCTCCAAATAAGCAGTATCTTGGCATTTTCGATCCAACCACACCTGCCACTACAGAACCTATATTGGAACACATTTGAAATAACACCTAATTAATCGGCAATTAATGCTTCTCACCTGTGTGAATTCCAATCCTCAACAGAAGCATCTGCTCAGGTAAATGAGGAATTTCAAAACACGCAGCAAATTCGAGCAAGCAGAGGGCCAACCTGGCCATTTGTCTGGCGTGACCTTCCATTACCTTGTTAAGGTAAGAATGATAAGGGTCGTATTTAAATATTATTTTCTTGCCTCTTAATGACCTTGAACCCTAACCCCACCTTAGGCACTCCAGCAGATACCATGTATGCATCGCCTATGGTTTCCACCTTGTACACCTCGAATGACTCGATTCTTTCGTCAAATCCACTGCAACGAGAATTTCTAAGTTGTTTACTTTTTAAATGTTCAAATATTGTTCATTATGCTCTTTTTTTCAGTTTTACACCTGTAGAGAAGATTAAGCATGTCGACAATCTGCATAGGTGAACTCATGGCAGATATTTCAGTGAACTTGACAATGTCACTGAAGTAGATTGTGACACTGTCGTAGTGTTTCGCTTGAACCTCGCATCCCCTCATCAGCTGTTCCACGACCTGACATGGAAATGGCTCCAATATTTTAATTATTAGAATATTTTAATGATTTTAATGATTAAAATATGTTTATTTATATACATTAAGATGTATATTTATTACATATAAATCAAGATGTTTACTATAAGATTCCTAAAATAAAACCTAAAATGCAATAACTCCTTCATCTGATCCAAGAATTTAAATAATATTCAAATATCAATTTTTAAATAGACTTGAGAATAATGATGTGACATTAAACAAAACAAAATGAAATTTTAAAAATCACACCAGAAAAACATCGAAACTATATCTACGACACCTCGAATGGCAACATCTGATACAAAAGGGCATTAGCTTTCTTCTTTTCCTCTGCCAACTCGGTCGACTTTTCCTGGATGGCGGAGGCAAAGATGGCCATTTTCGACAGGAGTTTGTTCAGCCACGTCGAGAAGAGGAGAATGAGGATGAACTCTGTGGCAATTACAGTGATAAACAAGACTGTCTGAATGCTGGCCTGCAGTTTCCTGTCTGCTGTGCAACTGAAACAAGCAACAAATGGAATTAATTATTAACTCTTATTAACTAATAATATAATTTAATTAAAAATTTGTTTGAATTTGATGTTTAGTTTACAAAATTTACTGATCAGATTTTTATCTGAAACCTGTCCAGGTGTCTGCTGATGTGCATGAGCAGGTAATCTTTGAGCGAAATGAGTTTGTCCATCATGACAGTCAGATTTGAAAACCACATCCTCCTCCTTGTAAACCTCTCTGATTCCGATTCATTGTAGCATGCATCGAACCCATTGAACTTGTCAACAATGAGGAGCATTTGGTTGCGAAAGACAGATTCAAAACCCGTTTCTCTGGAGTAATTGTCGAATCCAATTCGCAGATCTGGCTGGAGGGAGAATATCTGTGAAATGAATTGAAAGTGACAAAGTGGACTGGTAAGGTATAAATAGTTGTTTATAAATGTGTGAAATAACATCATCAAACACAAAATGCTTCCATTACATTCTATACAAAAGATACAAAATGGTTTATAATTTCATGTCACCAAGGCATGATGCTCTCCGTTACTTGATCGATAAGATAGGTGTAAGATCCATTTGCCCCACATAATCTGAAGTAAGCAATGTTGGAGAGGTGGCACCAGTTGAAGAACATTGAACCAAGAACCCTCATCTCACCAAAAAAATCGATTGCCTGCAAATTAAAAAAAGTTAACTCCACAAATAGTGTGCAGTGATAGGGATTCCTGATTTATAAAGCTCTTTACCAAAAACATAGAAATATTTTAAAAGTACCATTAGTAGCTATTTGGTAATAAAACTTGATGCTTTCAAATTGACAATCTCCTGCAAATAAATCTTTTAAAAACCTGTCCGAAAAGTGTGTAGGATAGAAATACATTCCAAACATCGTTCATGATGTGCACGTTCACAAGGGTGATCACAAGTTTGTTCAAGGAGGAAGTCATCTGTGTTAACATCCAAAACACTTCGTAAGCCTTCTTGAATGTGATTTCTGATTCACTCCTGGTCGAATTTCTCACTCCTTCAAGCAAAACTTTGAAGTCGGCTTTCGAGCTTACAGCTTGTCCGTCAATCTTCAAGTCTTTCGGCCAAGAATTTAATGTGTCCAAAGCTTTGTCTGTACTTTTCTGGGAAATTGTTATAATTGTGGTGATGTAAATAATCTTAAAATAAAATCACATATTTAAATGTCTACAACTTATTTTTGAAGATGATGATGATATGTGGTGTTCTAGTAGTGAATATTTGTGAATTAAACAATTGAACTGACTACCCTAGCCTGTTGAAGCTGCTCCATTGCCACACTGGTCGCCAATTCAGGAGATCGGACAATGGAACCACGCTCCGTCTGGAGACAGTGCACGAGGTACTGAAGATCTTTGAGATTTGCCATGATTTCCAAAGTAATCTCTGCCTCTTTGCGCTCCAAAACTGCTCTCTTGTAGATGTAAATTTGCAAACGTAAAAGTAATTTTTTTAAATAATATTCAGTGTTTTTAATTTCGTGATGATTTAATTTCTTTACGTAATAAGAAAGATTTAGTAATAAAATTTAATATTTAAACAATTTTTGATTAAAATCATCAGCAATATAAACAAAATGTAAAATGTTGAAAGTTGCAGACCTCGAGGTTGATTGAAATGAGAGTGAGCAACGAAACAACAGGAAGAATGACAACAAAAAGCATTTTAAAAATGGTTAGAGTTTTGTGCTTCTTCTTCTGATTGAGAATCCTCTTAATCTGTCTGAGAGTGTCACTCTCGATGAGGGCTGCTGAGTTTCTGAACTTCAATGCCCAAGAATTGTGAACTTCACAGTTCAAAGGATTCGAATCTTGGACACTTTCTGGAACAATTTCTTTCTCAATCGTCGGATCATTTCCAAGCGAAGGAAAGACTTTGTCACCACCCCTTTTGAAAAATCCAAACATACTGGAAAACATTCTTGTACGAAGCAGCTATTTACTGATCATTCAAAGTTCTTATAAATGTTGCACTCCTCAGGCATCATGCTGTTTTAATTTAAATTTGCAAAAAATAAAATATCCAACAGAATTTATTATTTTAACACCTTTACTGCCACCTGCTGATATTTTAAAGAACCCAATTCCACAGTTCTAATTATGAATGCAGGTGTGCCAATGAGAATTTTAAATTTTTTTGCAAGTACATTACATGAAAATATACATTTCTTGAAATCATTTAAAAACAAGTAGAAATGTTGATATTAAAGTATTTATTTACAACAACAGCAATAAACGTTTTAAATAAAGTTTTTAAATCCATCTTCGAAATTCTGCGGAAGAACTTCAAGATCTGTCATCACTTCGTAGTGGACGTCACCTTCAGGATACCATTCGAACTTGTAAACTCTACCCGGGAAATTTAAATTACATTCTTAGGATAATTGTACTTTTGCAGTCTAATAGTTTAATAATAACATAGAATAGTATTATAATAATAATAATAATAATAATAATAACATAGTACAACATAATAATAATGTACAACAGTATACTAATACATATAATGCATATAATAGTGTTATTGCAATAGCTAATAACTATATTAGTTACAATAATTGTAACAAGTTGAATATACAATAATTATAAAAAGTTGAATACATCTTAATTGTAACAAATTGAATACACAATAATTGTAACAAATTGAATACACAATAATTGTAACAAATTGAACACATAATAATTGTAACAAGTTGAGTACATAATAATTGTAACAAGTTGAGTACATAATAATTGTAACAAGTTGAATAAATGATAATTGTAACAACAATACCTGTCATCATCTTGAATGGTATCCTTAACAAACTGAAGGAGATCCTTGCAGAAGTTAAAGCATACATTGCCACTCCAATGCTTGCTAGGATTCTAGAAAATAATAATTACACTGAATCTGTTCTAAAATACATGATAACATTAATGTTGTTAATCATGCTTCATCCAAAATTAAATCATGCTTAGTAATAACTAATGCTAATTAACAAATAATTACTACTGGGAATAACAAGTTGTTGCTTCAACTATTATGAAAATAAAATTAAGTAACAACAATTAGATAATTTTTCATGCATCACAAAAATTCTAACGTTGGCCAGTTTAGGAATGTCGAAAGTATTGAAAGTTTCTGTGAAACCGACGATCCCGTTGTCATCTCGGAAGCCGCAAATGATCCTCGGAATCCCGAGGAGAAACGACTGAGTCCACCACTTTAGCAACTTGTACCTTCCAAATAAAGAAAACTTTAAGAATTAAAGTTGTGTAAATTTATTCATTTCCACAAACAAAATAACAGGACAAGGAAGTTGTCAATCTGGGCCAATACATTCAAATGACTCGTGTCACTGAAATAAAATACCTGTTAAAATTGTTTAACTGTCGCGACGTATCAATTCTCCGGGAGGTTTTCAACTCCAGGTATTCGTGAACACTTTCTCTCGTGCAACAATCAACTTCCCCTCCAAAGACTGCCAAGAAAGCAAAAAACAAGAAATAAATAACAACAAGAAATAAAGGAGCTTGACTCTTTTGACACTAACTCAGCGAATGATTGTCGAGGTGTGTCCTAACCACGGAAACAAAGGACATTGTGCTGTCAACAGGAACATTGGTCACTGGATGGCCATCAACTTTATCTGAAGGTAAACATTCAATTTAACCTTGAATGATTCACACAACTCATTGAAAAACTTTTACCACAAACCTGTTGTCATGTACTGCTCAAACTTGAAGCCCCAATATGTCATTTCATTTTCTCTTGCTGTTTTGTTCTTTCTACTATCAATCTTCTGCTGAGTTTCCATTTCCAAAAGAAAGATTGTGCCACCAAATTTCTGCGCCTTGAATATCCATCCTTCTGATTTTTCATAGGGTGTGATAAGAAGTTTTGCAAGTAAGCCTCTCCAACATAAGAAATCTGACCTCCATCTAAAAAATTAATGACTTGTGAAATTCATAACAACATAGGCTAAGATTAACAGAATTTAAGTGGAAACGAATGAAATAATCATCCAAAGCTGTTTTTCAAACTATTAACATACCTGTGATATTTACTCTTGCTATCAAAAAACAGCTCAAACCACTTCAGAAGCGTCGAAATTTGGCCAGGTCCATCTTCTTTGGACATAAACGATTTGTAGCCATGTTTCAGATCAAAATTCAGATGATCACCAAGATTTTCATTATACAAAAATTTTAAGAACTTTCTATCTAATTCAACGTTCTCGTCAGAATTTACAGAAAAATAGCTTATTTCTCTCGGCTGACCAAAATTAGGAAATTGTCTGTTAAATTTGTGCACAGGTGAAATAGAGAATGTTGGAGAGGTTCGTGGGAGTTTCCTTAGAGGTTCATCTGACTCAGTACTCCTTTTCATGATTAATTATTTACAACTTTCTATAAATCATTTGCAAATTATTCCTGAAAAATTAAGTCGCAGAACATAGCGATAATAAAACGAATATTTGTTTACATTAACCTTTTACTACAAATATTCAATTAAACCTAATTTTAAATTAATAAAAAAACATTTATAGTTGTTAAAATTGTATTGAAATATATTTGCCAAATAAATTTATTATAAAACTTTAAGAATAAGTAGCAAAACCTCAAAACCTTACTGGTGACAGTAATCGGGAAAATACAAGCTGTAAATTTTCTTACACCGTTTAGTTCAAATCACTAATTACATATCTTTTTTATTGTTCGATGCAATTCTAATTCATATTGACCAGCTATCTATGTTTCGACTCGCGTGAACCCCGTGGTGTGTGGTGATGTTTGTTTAGTAGCGCTTGTGGCAATATAAAATATTCTTGCAATTTCTCAAATTAACATTTTCTAAATTTTTAGTTAAACGTTTTATATCTGAAATTGTGTTCTTATTTGTGCTGTCCAATTTTCCATACTGTCGGCTGGCATTGTTTAACTTGCTATCAAGATGGATAGTGACAATTTGTCCCAACCTATGGTTATTAAGACTCTCTTTGAGGTATGTAGCCAAGATCCTCTCGTTTTAAAACACGCCGAATCTCGCCTAAAAACATGGGAAGTCATGCCTGGTTTCTATTCAGTTGTTGCAGTAAGTTTCATTATTCATTGAGAAAAGATAAGCAGGCCTCATTATATATTGTTATTATTATTACTATTATAGATACTAGATATAGATGTTATATTATTATTATTATGGAGTCCCAAGGAATAAGTAGTTTTGTTGGTATATTAATACTTATCTGCCTTTTAGAGTGTATTCATGAATCAGGAGTATGAATCTAAAGTAAGATGGATGGCTGCTCTTATTTTCAAAAATGGCATTGATAGGTACTGGAGAAGGACATGTCAAAAGTAAGCTTAAACAGCATATTTTAGATTGTTGTAGGTATTCTGTTAACACTCTTGCTTCCATCTTGCAGTGGCATTGTGGAAGAAGAGAAGCAGTTTCTAAAGCGCAACTTAATTACCAAGTTTGATGAGCCACAAATACAGGTTAACCATATAATTGTTGCATAATATATCTTTTCTCAGTTTATTATTATGAGGTTTGTTAACACTGGAAACAGATAGCCACTCAAATATCGGTATTGATTGGAAAAATAGCCAGACTCGACTGTCCTAAATTCTGGCCAGAATTGGTTCCAGTGCTTATTCAATCCATTCAAGTTGAGGATTCTCTGCAACAGCACAGGGCAATGTTGACTCTCTACCATGTCACAAAGTCATTGGCATCTAAGAGGATGGCCCAAGATAAAAAAGTATTCGAAGAGGTAACAACTGTTTCTTATACGGATGCTCACAGGGAAGCAACCCTCTGATCTACAATGTATAAACAAGGCAAGGTTCAAATATTTAAGTTCATATTTTATTCATCAGCTGACTGGCAGCATCTTTGGGTTCCTCTTCAATCTGTGGAAACAATGCTATGACCAGTTTGTCTTGGAATCAAATCATTTGAAAAGGACTGAAGTTCTCGTGTCATGCTTGTCGAAATATATTCTCATCACTAAAAGTTGGTCTTTTATGCTTTATAATTGTTTCTTATTTTGTTTCTAATTTGCCATTAATACAATTTTTTTACAAGATGACAGAATGTCATTAAGTTATTTAAAATTAATTTGTTGTAATTGGATTCATCTAAATAAAATAGAACGATAGAACACATCTTTTTTCAGTTTACAAAATTAGCCGAATTTACTAGATTTTTAAATTCATATTTAGTCTTGAAGAAACTGATGACATATGGCTTCCAAGATATCAGAAACAATGGCTTGGCTCTGGAGTTTGTTGAAATGGTTCTTCATAGACTCGATGCTCTTCTTCTGTCAAGTAAGATGGAATCCACAATATCTCTTGCATCTCATCATTCCAACCAACTGTGATTACATTATTGATCGTAATGCGATTAAATCTTCTGACTGTTGTAACATGATCGATGTCGTAATAATATTTCTCATCTGTAGGAAATGCATTTAAGCAGTTTGAATCTGCTGAGGTCATGCAGCATTGGGAGAAGATCATCATGTTGCTTTCAAAGACAGTAAGTTGTTGAACCTTCCTAGTTAAAGTGCTGCCAGTTTTGAAATGCAAATTAATTTTTTATTTTTACTGTTCGATGGCAATCTGTCGTGGACAGTCTGATGTGCCTTGCTTTTCTGAAAAAGATTGTATCATTGTCTTGTTTACTTTAATTTCTATTATTAGTCACAGTTCAATGAATTGTTAACGAACGATAAACTTTATGTTGTGACGTTAACTTTCAACTTCACAGCTTCTTGAAGTGATTGGTGCCCATGAGGAGGGATTTGCAAAATTTGTCCGCAGCTCTCTCCAGTTCGTTACCATTTATTGCTTCACCGAAGATAGACGAGGTGATCAAGTTGATTAATATTGATCAAGTTGATTAACATATTTGCTAATAATTATCTGATGTTAACGTCGGTCATTCATGATTGCACTTCTGATTCAAATGTAAACAAAACTTACTGGCTTTCATTGCAGAGCTTATTTTTGAGCAATTCGTCATCAATTCTTTCAACTTGATGAAGAAAATATTCACCTGCGACAAGTACAAGCTTGCAAAGATTCCAGAAGGTTAGCTTCTGACTTATTGATTCTTGTGGTTTGTTAAGCACTTTCAATGTTTAAAATAAATTTGTCACCATGTTTCTTTTGGCTGCAAGACTAATCACTTCAGTTTTACTGCAATGGAATTCTAGAATGCTACGTGGTTCTTCTCTATGCCAGTAGTGACTGTTGTATTCTATTGACTAATTATTATTATTATTATTATTATTGTTCTCAACATCAGAAACAAAGAGTGAAATAGCCCTAGAAGTACATAAAGCAAAGTCTGAGTTCTTCACGAGGGGAGTTTTGACAGAACTGTGCAAGCAGTTGTTGTTCCACTACCTCCTACTCACAGAAGACGAGCTCTCCTGCTGGGACAGGGACCCCGAGAGTTTCATGTCGGAGGAATCGGGAGACTCTTGGATGTTCAGCCTGAAGGTTTTTCATCGTCCATTCGACCCTGTTGTCTAAATTCTTTGTACTTTACACTAATTGGAATAATTCTTAGCTAATTTATTTTTTTAATTTGAATTCTACATCATATTTAATTTTTCCCTATCGAGATTGCTTAATTTCTTCATTTGTTTGTAGCCATGCACAGAGTCATTGTTTTTGAATCTCATCAAAGAATTCAGGGACACTGTCACCCCTATTGTCCTTGAGTTGCTGCAGGAGTGCGAAAGCTGTGATGATGGAAGCCTCATCAGGTTGTTGCAGAAAGATGCAGGTAAACATGGAAGCCACTTCAGCCCCACCTCTTATCGGCTCGGCTCTCCGAAATTGTTCAATTGATTAATTAAGTATTTAATTAATATTGCCCATTGACAGTTTATAATGCAATTGGTCTGGCCTCGTATGACTTCTACGACTTGATCGACTTTGACAAATGGTTCGACAAACTCATCAATGACCTCCAGAACAAATCCTCCATGTATCGCATACTCAGGCGTCGCATAATTTGGCTCGACTCCATCCCTCGTGCACTACCTCCCCCTCCTCTGGCAGGCCTCTGATGATCACAACCTACTCAGATGTGCTATCATCAACAATCTTTCTCTTATTGTTCAAGTAAGTTATTACATATTATTATTGTTGTAGATATTTGGACTCTGCATTATAGCAATAAAGGACAACAATCCTAAAAACTCCATCATGCTAAAGTCCATAAAATGTCCATAAATATCAGATAACAAACTCGAAATAATTTACAGGGTCTTGGTTCCGAGACGAGGAGCCTTTACGACTTTTTGATTCCCGTGATTCATGCAAGCACCGACGTTAATCACGAGCAGCACATTTACCTGTGGGAAGATGCCCTCGACCTCTGGCTGATCACACTTCACGCCTCCTCCCAAATGACGCCCGAACTACTCCAACTTTTTCAAAACTTGCTGCCATTGCTGGGTATCTTGAATTCAATGCTACTTATTGTTTCACTAAATTTATTGATTATATTTTAATTCAGTCTGTATTTCCTTATAATACTTTATGAATTTTTTTATTATACTTGATGATGTTCATTTCTCGCAGAGAGTGGCAGTGAAGCTTTGAAAACATGTTTGAAAATCATTGAGGCCTACATTGTTATCGACGCCGGAGCATTTTTGCAGGTTGGAATTATTCATTATTGCTTTCTGGCAAACGCAGTTGCAGTCAACAACACAGATGTTAATCATTTCTTACTCAGTTTGTGCTTCTTCTCAAATTTTATCCAGAAATATCATGCTATGTTGGGCCAGACAATCACATCGCTGCTTCAAGAACTTAAAACAGAGGGAGAAATCTTCATCTTTAAAGTACTTTATTTGCTTATTTCTTGTATTACTCTTACATTAACCAAATCAAATGTTGTTAGTCGTAATATTACAACCATTTCCGATCATTTCAGTTGCTGTCGAACATGCTGAGGGTTTGTCCACAAGAGACGATAGATATTTTCAAGCATGTATTTCTGGACGTAATCAAGTCACTGGCTGATTTTAGTGTAAGTCTCGGTGACAAATTTCCCATTGATATTTTTGTTGTCACTATTGTGACAGACGACAAATCTTTCGAACAACCATTGATGCTGTGCTTGTGACATATCACTATATAAGTGAAATTAATTTCGTTTTACAACAAACGTTTCAGGGCGAGCAAACGAATCCATGTCCATCTCTCTACTGCATACACATAGTCATGATATCACGTTTAGTCATTCACAGCCACCAAGTCTTCTTCCAGCTCGTTGATGAAATTTCTCACCAAACCTCGACCGACGTAAGTTACTTCCCGCTTCATGCTGACTAGAGCCATACGATGTCTTCAAATGTCATTTGCAGGCTTCCACAATAATGGACTCTCTCATCGCGGGTTGGCTTGCCAAATTCAATTGCCTCTATCAGCCAGAAAAAAAGAAGCTTTGTGTATTGGCCCTTTTAAGTCTTTTACCAACCAATCACAGGTTTAGCAAGATTACTAATTTTGATTTTAACATTTCATTTAGAACATTAAGTGTGATGTAGAAAAATGTTGCATAAGTATAATTACATATGCACTTCAGCAGAGTCACACTTTCTTAACCTTTAATATAAAACATCTTACCAATGGTGCTTGTAACAGTATGAGCTGGGTTGTGAATTACACATTACTACATTTATTATTACATTACTACCATTATTGCAAAAATTTAACAACCTAACTTAGATAATTTGCATGTTCGTTGCAGATCCATACTGAACAGCATCAACACCATCTTGCTTAAGACAGCAGACAC
The DNA here is from genome assembly GCA_021613335.1 of Whitmania pigra. Taxonomy (NCBI): domain Eukaryota; kingdom Metazoa; phylum Annelida; class Clitellata; order Hirudinida; family Haemopidae; genus Whitmania; species Whitmania pigra. The sequence continues at coordinate 77,590 of JAJTWR010000118.1, forward strand.
TTTGAGCGATATTTGCAGGAAAGACTCTGAATCCGGAATCCTAGTCGAGTGAGATTTCTGGATTTTAGCTTGAGTTGACCTCTCATATTACTTAATCATTACCATTTTCATTTCATTTTTACTATTCTATACTATATACTATACTAGTTTACTATTATTTGTTGATTTTTTTTTATTATTTTTGGTAAATTTGCAGCACTTGCGTCATGACCTCAGATCATCACACAACGAGCGACAGCGGTGACGAAGGGAATGGCGGTGAGGAGTTCGAGAAGAGATCGCTCGAGGTGAGTTGCATTACGTCTCTGTCCCAAGGTGTCTGAACAAGTTGCTTGTCTGTTTTTCATCAACGTCTTTGGTACTTAATAAAATTAATTAATTAATAAAATAATTAAACACTACTCAACTACCGATCTATAGATTTATGAATTTCCTTTCAGATTTCCTTACGTGACCCTGTATATTCAGTGAGTCTCATCCATTTTACTGCCAATCAACTCCAACTTCTGCAGACCCCTATCCTCGATTCAATTGATACTGACGCTTCCCAGCAGTTGAGGCACTTCCTATCGAATGTCTGATAACTTTGGTACCAAAACATTTTCAATGATCATTGGCCTTTTGAATTGAATTTGAAAAGTGAAATTGCAACCCAGGTGATGATTCTGAATTTTGATGCCTTTACAACTTACTGGTGCCAGTGACGTTCGTCAAAGGTAGAACGGTTCTCGAATGCTGCATGATTTTATTATGTGGTAATCTCGATGTGTTTTGCATGTGTCACTTCTGAAATAAAACATCTCTGAGCTCCCTAACTTAAATTACCAAAGCTTTAAAAACATTGTTGATTTTGACGTTTTACTAAGGCAACAAATTTTGAGGTCTTCGTAAAATGATGCCTGGCTACCAAGTAATCTAAGAAAACAACCACTAATCATCACTAGTTTAATGTGAACGTGCTCTGAGAAGTAAGTTCTGTAACAATCAATGAGCCGATTTTCAAGTTTTTGTGATTTCACATTTTAGAATGTCCAAAATAAAAGCTATCAAATTTCATAAATTCCTATCTTGTTGTAGATGATGCACTTTCTAATATCTTTCTATTTACTTTCAAAATGGAACTGAACTGACTCTTTTGCATGGCAATTGCAATAAGTACATTAGTGAGACCCAATGTTAGGATAGGACCCTTCATGGTTTGAAGCATCTTTTGATAAACTTTCAACAATGTTCCATAGTCTTTCAAGTTTGGCAGGGGGTATGTAGCATAATACTTAGCCATAACTGATGCTGAGCATAATGCCAGACCCAGTGGTTGTATTAGTCCAGCAGTCAGTTGAATGATGCTGGTACGTATGCCCAAGCAGGATGTACAGCCTGTGATACCCAGAGCAATGTCTTGTGCAACGAATTGGTCTTGACCTATAGCTGTGGTAACGAAAGGAATACCCGTGCTGGGAATAAACATTAATGACTTCGGCAGCCTTCTTAGCAGCATTAAATTTCTGAGACCGAGGCAGAACACCAAACCGCTCAATGCTGAACATCCACCTAGTACGTAACTGCCGTACTTCACCGTAAACCTTTGAAAAAATATGAAGACATGAAATTATTACAATCTAGCATAATAAATCGCAAGATCTACAATAACTCACATTTCTCTGGATGGTTTCCAGTCGTCCACCACCTTCCTCTGCAAATTAAGTACTTGTTCAGACGAAAGCATAATGGCATTTCGTGGGATTTCATCACCGTCTGTCACATATCCGATCTTTCCAGTCTGTATATTTCGCCTACTCATCTTGATCACACAATGAAATAATTAGTACGAGTCCCCACAAAAATGCTGTCCGGCAAAACACAGGGGTCGTGCAGAATGCAGCACTAAAAGTGAATAGTACGATCTAAGTTATGCTAAAAATTAAAATTAACAAAATTTTGACATTTATAAAATTATTTAAAAAAAGTATAACAATTTTTTTGTTTTAATAATTTAAAATTTTTTATTAAATATTTTTATAAACATAATTTAATATTTAAAATCAAAGCATTGTAAAAAAGTGTAAAAATAATTGAACCTTTCTGGAAGTTCCTGGACGCTTTGCTTTGAATAAGCGGGGCTAAGTGTAACATAATAGCCTGTATTTCTCCAAGTAAATATAGCGTAGCTGGATCGCTTGAAGTCTGCTTCAGAAAGTTATAAGTTTTTTTGTAAGTTTAAATGATTGCTTTGAAGATGGACGTGAATTGCAGATTTAGGAAGAGCTGAGGTGTATTTTGTTTTACTTATTTGCGCATACTTTACTTGGATTCTTTCTTAACATGGAAACGTCTATGTAAGTATTTTGCTTGATCACAGTTTCCGTTAATATATGAATATTTTGTATATATCGTTTAAGTTGAAAATTCGAATTTAAAAAATGGCAACAAACAAAAAAGCCTACAAACCATTAGAGAAGACCCAATTAAACAGAATTGCTGAAGAACAAGAGATGAAGCTAGTATTCATTACTAATTTTTATTGTAACTTTTGATCAGTTTTAGTAAATTTATTTTTAAAAAGGCTGAAAATTTCACTTATCCTTTAAACATTATTTTATAATAGACAGTGCAAAAGAAGTGGGGATAATATTGCAAGTCTGCTCAGAAGAAGGGCATTACTTCCAAACCCAGGACTTGGAATGAAAGGTTCTCGAGGACAATTTTCTGTCAAAAAAAAAAAATCTTCTCTGGCCTGTCCAGAATCATTTTTGGTAATGTTTTAAAGTTATTGCTAATTTTGCAAGTTAATGTGAAATAAAAAAGTTAATGTGATGCTGTTTAGAATAGTTTTATATCACTTTAAACATGACTTTGAATGCATTCGAAGGTTTGTGATAGTGAATCAGAAAACCACGAATGCATCTCTCCACTGAAGGAAGAATTGAAAGTAGCTCCATTGAGAGCTCAGAGTGTTCAGAACATCTCTAAGGTTCCTTCTTCAGCTGCTCAGTGTTCAACTCGAACTGCAGGCAGCAAGAAGAAACATTCTGAGGAAACGATCAAAAGAGCTTTCAGTGCACATAATGTGGCCATGGCCAACACCTCTTCAAAGGCCTCAAAACAGATTCTCAACTCCAAAGCTGTGGCATACAATGCAGAGCTTTTGATGAAATTTGATGCAGAGAAGAAGGTCCTGGACTCGAAGATTTGCGAGTTGACTGAATTGTCAGAAATGAGGAGGATTGACTTAGAAAACTTGAGGAAAAAATTGGAGGAAGAAAGAGAATCCCAGAGGAGAGGCCAACAGGGTGATGGAGAAATAAGTGAGTGTATCACTTTATTTCCAAGTATGATTGTAATTGTACTTCATTTGCATAAAGCCTTTCTCATAGCGTCTGAGGCACTTTTTGCAACCATTTATATAGCGTTTCCTTCCCAAGGGCTTTTTTTAATTCGCAATGTAAAATGTATATTCGTTTGGATGCCATATTCAGGTCGAAAAAATGTAGTTACCCCGTAAGTATTAATTGTAAGTAGCAAATCATGAGCAGTTATCTAAAATCAATCAATTTTCGTACGTTTTTGGCGAAAACATGGTAAATTTTGCAATTTTACACCTTTTCCAAAATAGAAAAGATCCAAGACCAATTCGCGTTATATCCAGATTCGTGATATAAACAACCGCATTATAGCTGAGTTTGGCTGTGTAGTCTTTTAGCGTCTAGCTGGGGGAAAGATAGCTGAGTGGTTAATGCTTTTGCTTTGGTGCAGCTCCACTAGGAGTTCTAATCCCAGTTGCTAATAAAAGTTTCTGTAACTTTATTTTAATAAGTTTTATAATCTTTTAGTAGGGTTTTCAATCATTTTTTCCATGTAATGTATTTGGATCACAATGTATTCGGCTTAATCTTATCTATTTCTAACAATAAAAATTACAAATTTTAATTTCAAGTGGCCAATTGTGTTTGGGTCATACTTTCATTGTGTAAGATCTTGTTTATAAAATTTGATGATCACTTGAAGTTGCTTTAATTACCATTCCAAATTATTATTATTTTGGTTGTGAGATCTTGCTGCTGCTGCTGATGATGATGATAATGATGATGAAGGGAGAGTTGTTATCCTTCACAAACCTGAAAACTGTATCATTGTTACATACTTTTAAATGGTCAATCATTTGTTTCTAAAATACTTATTTTTTCATGATTTTGTTCAAATGTTCAATGACAACTTACAACAACCTACTTATTTACAGTGTCTCAGCTTGACAATATGAAGGCAGAAAATGAAGCACTAAAGAAACAATTAAAAGAAAATGGAATTTCTGTTGAACACTTCACAGACACAGAAAAACTTTTCCTCATCAGCAACATTGATCCTCATTTTGTAGATGTCTCTGTTTTGGAGTCTTCCGATGACCTGAGGGTGTCTACAGATGACATCAGTGCCATTGCTCAGAGATATGTCTCATCAGCCATGTCAGTTTCAATGAATTACAATTTTAATTTTTGACAATTCATTTATGAAATTTTTATATTATTATATAATTTTTATGAAAGATAAAAATGCATATTAAGTCAAGAAATGCCTAATGATGTTTAAACATGTTGTTTTCATTTCTCACAAGAAATGTCTCATTAATGAACTCTCACGTAATGATCCTGATCTTGGCCACATTATTTATGGCATTTATCATCTCGACATTCCAGAGACGACGTGACAAACCTGGACAGACACAACAGCATGAGTGTCGACAGGGGCTTGAATGCAGTCAGCATTGCAGACCTGACAGACAGATTCCTTCAGATGCAGGAAGCCCAGCACAGTGTCGACGAAGAACTTCAGGCCACGCTTCAGGAGTTGTCGGATCTTCAGGTTGGTTGATTCACAAGGCTGTCCTGTGCTGTGCTGGCACCTTTAAAATGCATTTCTTGTTTCTTAATCATCTCTTAATGTTGTCTGTGTTTAATCTATTGTTCATGAGTAGCTCTGCTTGTCTCTTGTTGACTAGATGGATGAATGGATAGTTGTCATAAAATGTAACGTTCCTATATCTAATTCCTCTCATCTATTTTTACTATCTTTTTATTTACCTAATAATTCTTAACAATATTTATAACATATTTTTAACAACATAATAGGAAAATGTTACCGAATTGAACGAGGCCAATGAGAGCCTGAAAAGTGACAACGAAATTCTGCTTGGGTCCCTCTGCGGAACATCTGAGAAGCTGGAAAATGCCAGGATACAGGTTGAAATCTCTTCTGTCATCTTGCTTGTTGGAATCATATTAGTTGATTGATGTTGCTTTGATTGTTAGTTTGCTATCTTGTGATTTGTTGTTGGGCAATCATCTGCCTGTCTTATAATGTATTTGATAACCTTAAGGCATGTACGTGAGTGATGTTTAGAAATGTGTAATTTTTGCAAGATTATTTAGAATAACAGCTGCAATGTCATTACTTCTGGGAGTACTGTGATGTTTATTACCTTTAACCTTTCCATGTACAGACTCATGTCACTGGCCATCGCTAACAAATTTTCTTTGTTTTTGTTTATTTATGCAAAATGATCAATTAACTTGACTTTCTTCTTAATTTTCAAGGTTGAGAATTTGAAGTCATTGCTGATCAGGGACATTGAAAGGTGTGACAATAATGACAGAGAACTTCAGCTGACAGGGCTACTCAAATGTGCTCAGCAGGAGAAAGATGAACTGCTTCGGAAGCAGATGGAGTGTCTCAAAGTCATCAGTTCCTTGGAGTTAGAGAACAGAGAGATGAGGGATGCCATGTCAGTTTTGAAGGAGTCTGTCCATCTGGAAGTGGAAAGAAACAAGACATTGAAGGATGAGAACAACAGTTTGAGGCTCCAATTTGAACATCCTCATCATATCATTGCAAGAGATTTTAACGTTGACACGACTTCTTCATCATCACCTTCGTCATTTGTCAGACTTGACAACCTGCTCAAACAGAAGGAAGTTGAACTGGAGAGAATAAAGAAGATGAACATCGAAACTGTCAGAGAGTTGAAGCAACAAAATGAATTCTTGAAGGAGAAGGTAGTTCTACAGTCACAACACAACAAGGAACTGGACAGGGAACTCAAGAGCTTATCTGCATCTTTGAGGCAGTCCAAAGCTGAACTTAGTGGCTGCAAAAAGAATCTCTCTGAAGAAAGAGAGGAATGGGCTCAATTTCAGGTGATAAATGAATTTCTATAGAAAATTTAACATTAAAATGATGCCTAGATAAGGTCTTTAATTGATTTATTTGAATTACTTTGTGATTTAATTTAGTGTGAGCATTGAAATTAATGACCAATCTCTTCAGAGTGACTTGTTGACGGCAGTGGTGGTGGCAAACAACCTAAACATGGAGAAGGACAATGAACTGAAGAGGTTGAAATTGCAGCAGAAGGAAGTCCAGGAAAAGTACCAGCACCTCATTGAGCACATCTCGTCTAAAGGCTTTCCCGATGGACAAGTGGCACAGGATTTTGTGAACGGAAATGAAAAAGGAGATGATGAGAGTGCGCATGGAGTTGAAGCCTTCCTGCACATTGGTTTCCCACCTGCAGTGGCCAAGGATGTTGCAAACAGGTGAGTCAAAGATGAATAAGAATAGGCTTGCTGAAATGACTCATTGAAAAAGTATGATTGCATTCAAACTCTGTAGAATTTCAAATTGTCAATAGAGTTTAAGAGCTTCTCTAGAAAGTTTGAAGAGCAATTGAAAATTTAATATCAAATATTTGGTTGGATAAGTCTTGTGTGGTTACTGTTTGTAGTTCAAAATTACATTAAGATTCAAGAAATGTGATCCTCTTGAATTAACCTTTGATGCAGGACCAGCATAGATGTGTCTACAACCAGCTCGAAGGAGACAAACAACTTTAATCTTCCGACAAATCAGTCTTTGGCGACTTCAGTCAAAAACCTTGCAGATGCTCTGCCTTTCATCGGCCTCGTTCGTTCGCCAACAAATGGTTATTCGGGGGTCACATGTGACGATGCTTCCACAATACCTGGAATTCTGATGAAGAATCACAACAGTGAAAGAAGGTTTGGAGCCTCGTGTGAAAGTAGCACTCTCTGCCAGTCGACAGATATATTTATAATCAATGCCATTTGTGATACTGTCATGTTTTTTGCTCTTTTTATTTTTTTAACCATGGCAAATTTTGATGTTTCTCTTGAGTTTTTCCTGCAATAATCATACAAGTTGATATTGTTTGCAAATGCGACTAACACTCCAAAACATTTTTTGATGCTTTAGAGATGAAAAAGACAAGTCCTGCCTGACAGCAACACCATCGTATCTCAGCCAAATGCTGAGGTCAGATCCCCTCATGGGCTTAGTGAAGTCAGGAGGATCCAAGAGAAATGCCTTATTGACTTGGTGCCAAAACAAACTCAAGGATTTTGAAGACATCGAAGTGACTAATTTTAGCAGCAGTTGGAACGACGGTTTGGCTCTTTGTGCCCTCCTGAACACTTACCTCCCTCACGACATTCCTTACTCCAACCTTAAGAACCTCAATGTCAAACAAAGATTCCAAAGGGCATTTGACGTTTCAAAAGAAGCAGGATTGGAATTGGGTTCGGAAGACGATTTGAATGATTTGGTGGCAAGCGATCGACCCGCTTGGCAGATGGTGTTTGGCCTCGTTGCAAACATCTACAAACATTTTGAAGTCGACTCGGAACAACATCCAGACATGAGAAGAAATTCACTTCATCAGCGGTGACTGCCTCCCTTCGTTTAGTCTTCAACCCATCTTACCCCCAAATGCATCTGAGTTTTGGCCCAACATGTTAAAAGTGCTATTTTAAAAGTGGTTTGTTGCGGTTTTTTTGAGTCTTGTTGAATCGTCATGCATCCTCGCTGGAATTGTTTTTAGACGTTTATGCTCGACCAAGTTTTATGGTGAATAAATGTTATTTTAATTAATGCAATCCTCAGATGGAAAACATGTTTACAAATATCTCACCACACTACTTGCTACTTGAATTGCTTCCACATCGAACCGCCAGCGTATTGACATATTGAGGTGCTAGGACTCATTTTCAAATAGTCCTGTAATCAGTGTTATTGTATGATTTTCAAAACATTCCATTGCCTTGCATGATCTTTGCTTTGAATAATTAATAACCTTAATTTTCAACAACCATGTAAAGCATAATTTTAATTCTTTTTAAATGTAAACTAGAGTTAGGGCAGATTCATGAGACATGTTTATAAAACATAAGTGGAAAACATAAAATAATGGAGACGTTCGAAATATCACAGAAATATAATCTTCCTGACTAGGAAAACAAAGGATAATTTCAGAATGAATTGAATGGGTTTAATTAGCAAATGACTAGTGAGTTGACCAAACAAACTTTGTGAGGGATGAATTCATTGCTTAAAGGTATGACTCAAATGCAGATTGATTTGACATGCTCAAAACAGCTTCAGGCCCTTAAGCAAAAGAGCAGGTAATTATCTGTGAAGCATTTACTCTAAAAGGCTAGTCAATGGATGATTCGGTTGTACTGCATCTGTCGTTGTCTCGGCATTCTTTTGCTCCATCACTCTTTCCTTCTGGGAGAGAATCGATAGAGTCAGTCATTAGAAGTGGAGAGGTTGCCATGTCAAAGTTGGGTTGGAAATTGACACCCTCTGGAGTTGGGGAGCAGGCGCTTCCAGCCTTGGAAAGTGGATTTCGTGGGTAATTTGAACCTCTCTTTGAAGTCACATTTCCTGTTATGAATTGTTCCAGCTTGTCCACACAAGCATCCTGATAATCGTGTATCCATCTGCACCAAGAGATTTATTACAGGAGATGATTTTGAAAACGTGAAAATTCTGTGAACCTGATTCCATTGAAGTGGGAGATGTGTTTCATGTCATCAGGAAGGGAATCGTTCGGTGGAAATTGGAAGTCATCGATGACAGGAATGATGTTGCAGCTTCCATTCAGGGCTGCCACAACCTCCTTGAAATAATCAATGGAAAGTAGAATTAGAAATATAAATTTAGTCTTATTTATGGAATACAATTAGAGATCAGCTCTTGACTTGATCACACTGTTATGCTACAAAGAGCTCAATTTACCCTATGGATCCAATCCTTGCACTCTGTGTCACCAATGCATCTGTCGAGGGCATTTGGAGTCAAAACCAGGATAAAGTTTTTTGACGATTGAATGCTTGTCACCAGTCCTTCGTCAAATTTTCCAGCTGCCAATTTTTCAATATCCAAGAACACAGAAAACCCTCTCAATTGCAGATGGACCTTAAGGAGGCTTTGGTGACAACATTTATAGTAAGAATATTTATAGAAATAAAAATAATATTTGTGGTAAGAATATTTATTACAATAATATATTACAGTATTGCTATCATTTAGGGACATATTATGACCAGCTAATGCCAGCACTGTCTCCAATTACATCAGAACTGCAACATTCACCTTGCAAGTTGTGAGCCGTTTGATCTTCGGTAGCTTATAAACACATCGAGGTTTTTGTCCAACGACTTGTAATCCGACACATATGGACTTACAGCTGTTGATACCTCTAAAAGATATTCATGAAATATAAGTCAGCACAACTGATTCAATCCCAATACACGCCAAATACTATTTACTTATTCATTTAACTGCCTATGAAATTAAGAAATAGACAAAAGTATGTCGAATTATAAGGATAAATGACAACTTTTTGCAGCCTCCAAGATTTTCATTCTGTGGATGCCGTTAACAATGCCACAGTCCAATGCCAGATGATCATCATTCACTGATTTGATGATGGACATGTCCACACCAGCCTTTGACATTTGATAGGAGTACTGTCTGAATTCTTGTCCAATGCTCTTAAGGAAATCATCAAGGCCTGGAGAAACTGCATCGCAAGAGTCATAAGTGGCAATCTGCTTCAGTTTGTTCAACTCTCGAAAAAATCTAAAAGATATTTTTAATAAATATTTTTAGTTACTTAATAGATTCAACTCTTAATGAAAATCATTCTGCTTAAGGATCTTTCTAAAATCTATTTAAAAATTGTCTAGAATCAATGTAATATTGAAATTATTTTAAAAAATGTGTTAGATTCAAACTACAACAAGAACTTGAAGAAATTGGTCACAGACCTCCTTCTATCGACCGCTCTTTCCATTTTGAAGTCTTGTCTCAACTCGTCATCAGTCATCTGCAAAAGCAAATCAGCATCTACTTTGTCTTCTCTGAATCCTTGCACAATCTTGTCTCTAATTTCATTCTAAAATGAAATAGTTCTTTAACAACCTTAAAATCAAACTTCAACAACTAGTTAAATAGTTAGTCACTAGCCATATCTGCAAAGTGTACAGTTAGCACCTTGCAATGCAAAATGAAAATATCACATGCATGTACCTGGATCATCCAGTGACAAATATCATCCGTGGTCCAAAGCATGACCTGTGGATATAAGCTGTTGGGAGGAATCTCTCCTAATATTTCGAGTGCCTTGCTGGAAAAGCGGGATGCCAGTCGGAAGGAACTCCTTGAAAGTTGCTTGAGAGGTTCAATGACATTGAGTTCCTTGAAAATCTGAATTGATAAAAAATACAATTATCTTTTACATTAAATTGTTTTTTTTTATCAATAACTTTCAAATTATTTCAATTTATTCTTTGATTCAAATATAATTGATATAATTGTATAATTTCTGCAAGACAGAGTCTAAAGAGGCAAGTTAACTACTAAGAGTTCAAACCTCAAGTTTTCCTTGCCTGTCCCTTATGGCTGCCTCCATTGCAAAATGAAAAGCAGCAAGGCTCTGCACTTCAACTCTTTTGCTGCTCAACAACGGCACAAGCCTTGCCAGCCAATCAATAGAATGGCCATGCATGTGAGCCCTATCACTTGTCCCAAACTCCACTGGATCCCTGTTTCTCAGGAAAGGTTCAATGAGATGAAGAGTTCCAGATTTTGTAACTGCCTGCTCCAATGATTTGTTTGCTCCTAGGGCAGCTATTGCCAAAAATGCGTAGTACTTTACTCCATCGTCTTCGGAAAAGGCCAACGGGAAAAGCCATTCTGGAGCATTCCTGGTGATCATAAATTGTTGGCAGTCGTCGTCACCATAGAGAGCCAAGTTGGCCAAAGATACAGCACAGTGTCTCAACACTGAGGCATCAAAATATCTGCAGGCATACAGCACTGAATCGAGTCCTCCACTTTGAAGGAGTCTTCTGCAAGTACTTCCAGTGTGTTTGAAAAGACATTCCAATATTCCGAGGGCCGCCTTTGTGACATCCTTGTCATCCTTAAAATAATCTGCAGCCGCAACAATAGTGTCAAGACCATTTAGACAATTTGCAACATATTCTCTATTTGGCACAGTCATAGACTGTGAGAGGACATTGGCAGAGTTAAGTAACAGGTCTCTGTCTGGACGTTTGTTTTTCGAGTGCCGAATCTCTGAAAGTTGATCGAGGATGATGTCGATGCCTCCGTCCGTACGAAGAACGTCGCACAATTTGTAGGCCAGATCTCTGCCTACTGATGGCAGAGACCAGGCTCTCTCAATGGATGAAAGTATTGCAGTGAGCAATTTGATCTTGTCTTCTCGACTCGATGCTGCAACTGTCAACAGTCGAATGTAGGTCCTCAGTGCTGATTCTGCTTTGTCCAAGTCACTTTTCAGAGTATCAGATGCTGGTTGGTTTTTGCTTTGAATGGATGTAATTATTGGATTGAGATGCTTTTTATGGCCACGAATGGGCAGAATCTTTTCAGTGGTAAAAATAATGGGATTCGATTGTGCATCTGATCGTTCTTCTGAATCTTTTTCTGAAAACGAAGGCAAAATATCGGCTTTGGACAGAGACACCTGTGGACTTTCGAGAGAGGTACACCTGGAAACTCTGGACTGGATGAAGTACTTGGGGGAATTTAGAGCATCTTGCACAAGTGGTGATTTTGGCTCCATGGTTATTGTGAGTTTTCTGACTCTGAAACAAAAATTACAGGATGTTAAAAGAAATTATTACATTTTTTATCAAAACACAATGCCATTATTTTTATAATTATATTTTATTTATAATAAATGATAATCTAATAATAATTAATTAATATATAATAATTATTATTTATCGACTTTGATGATCGTATGTGTAAAGCTTCAAAGAAATAATATGACACCTGATTAAACCGCTAAGATTATCCAAAGTCGTTAAGGCAATTAACAAATTTTGTTCATTCTTCCTAACAATTAACACCAACTTCCTCATATTACTCTTTGTCTGCCTTACTTAATTATGAATAATTTTCACGTCAAAGTGACAATGTGGGCCTATTAAAAATGCCTTTATCATCACTTTCAGTGAGTCATTATCAAATCCAGTCTTACTAATCAATGTAATAACCGTTAGATAACGCACCTCTGAAACCAACATCAAAATATAACAAATTTGTAGCAAGTGCAACAACACGGTAGGAATCAAAAATACATTACTAACCCTTTATAAGGATTCTCGTGTGCTTTCGAAAGATCCCAGTAAGTACCAGCTTGCTCAGAAACCATTTCATTATCCCTATCGTTGGTGTCTGCTGCAATTACCGACGTCGAAGTGGAATAATTTCTTTGATGACCCTCGTGGCAGTCGGTGAAATTATTTCCGGCCGATTGAGACCTTTCCGTTACCCTATTTTCTGCACGGCTATCTAAATCATCTGCCATGTCTGCTCATTGGAATCCACAGAAGTAAACTGAGGCAGAAACCTGTATCGCTTGATTTGCGGCACAACAAACATTCTCCAGCCCTCCACCTAGCGACCTCTTTGCGTGGGTGTGGTTAAGGTCACATTTTTACATTCTCGCATACAGAGAAGGATCATAAGAATCTGTTATCACATTCTCCATCTGCATATGAAAGCCATTAAATTTCAGGTGAGGCGTTAGTAAGCAAACTTTAATAAATTAAGAGAACCGAGCGACAACTTGTGGATGATTCATAATTCTTTTGAGGATTTCGTAACTGTTGAATAACCTAACCACTGGGATGCTAATGAGTTTTTTCTGGTCTCAGGTCATTATGCCCCCTGACTCTTTCATATGTAAACATCATTATTCAAGCTTTTAAGAAGTTCATTACTTCATGAATATGTTAAGTTGAGCCAAGCACAGCTCGACACAGGTAAGACTCAGCCATAACCAAACATTAAATGCTTATGCAGAATGCTCTCTAAGCACTACCCAAGTAATCACGTTTTCAGGTCGGATGTTAAACGATTTTAATTGATACTTATTATCCTCATATCCTACTTGTGATCGTTTCGAGTTCGCTGCGATGACAACGTTTTGCGATTGCCTATAATATTGAGTGTGTCTTTAGTTTGTAGTGTTATTGTCAAGTTGTCATTTTTTCAAAATGATGACAACAACGGATACATCGTTAAGCTGGATTATCATCTTGTTGCTTCATTTCTTCTTGGAAACCAATGCCATGTCCTGTCTTAGAACCTCCGAATGTTCGTGCGAAATTGGTAGCCATGGTGGCATACTAGTCAATTGCAATGGAAGATCGCTAACCAAGATTCCATCGTTCGAACTGAATGATCTCTCAGCTCAAATTTACGAAATATCTCTTAAAGATAACGCCATAAAAGAAATACCTGCCAATTCTTTCAACGGAACGATTTTGAAACGACTCGATATCAGTAACAATCCTTTAGCTTCGATTTCTGCTCAAGCCTTCGCTGGTGTTGAGAAAAGTCTTACTGAACTTTCGATCGGAAGTGACCAGAGTCATATTTTTAGCATCACGTCAATACCTCTACAAACCATGGTCAGTTTGGAACGTTTATCTATTTCTAATTTCAATGACCTAGATATCAACGAAACTTCATTAAATAAACTCAAAAACTTAAAAGAACTATCGCTGACTGAAGGTTATTTGGAGAACATTTCTCCCTTAGCTTTTCAATTTCAGTCGGATACTTTAGAAAAGTTAGATTTGTCTGAGAATAAGTTCAAAGCAATGCCCGTAGATGCTTTGTCAAAGTTGACAAATCTCAAATCTTTGTCCTTGAATTCAAACTACATAAAAGCTTTTGAAGAAGGCGCTTTCGATTCCTTCAGAAAGTTAAGAATTCTCAACATCGACCGCTTAAATAGACCCGTAATTGAGAGAAGGGCTTTCCGAGGTCTAATTGGAAGCTTAGAAATTCTAAATATGGCGACTTCCAGCTTCTCAGACCCCGTCCTCGATGAGATCAAGGATTTGACGAGTCTTACACATTTGTACGCCAGTTACAACGAATTCACAAGATTAGACAAATTTCTTGATGGTTCCCTCAGTCGTCTGAAACTACTGGATCTCCAGGACAACTTGATATCGAAAATAGATCGCTTGGAATCGAGTACACTTGAAACCCTAATTCTCGAAAACAATCCCATCATCGAAGTTTCTTCAGATGCTTTTCACGGCCTACCTTCGCTACAGTCCCTTAACTTAAACAACGCCAAAGGCTTGAAATTGAACGAGGACACATTTAAGTCGCAATCCCTGACTATGAAAGAACTCCGAATAAATCAAGTAAACCTCTCGAATTCATACTGGAAAGCATTCTCAACACTCAATTCTCTCGAAATCCTGGGAGCTTCGGGATGCGATTTTTCAGAAATTCCAGATTTCCTGTTTTATTCTTTGTCTCGATTAAAAACGCTAATTCTTGACGAAAACGGCATCAGCTCTCTCAGCCAGCGTTCATTCCACGGACTTGGATCTTCCTTGCGACACCTGTCTCTAACTGGAAACAAGTTGGCGACGTTGGAAGAATGCGTGTTTTACAATTTCAATGCCATCAATGTTGCAGAACTAAAGTTGGACAGAAATCCTTTGGTATGCGACTGTAAAATGAAGTGGCTTTACGATCGGATCAAGGTTTTGAGGGCACGGCCTGAGACAGCTCACTTGGTTCTCTTGTTGCAGTGGAGATGCGAAAATTTGAATTTGAAATTCAATTCTTTGACCGATGAACATTTTAAAGAATGTTCTCCCAACGAGCCACCAACTTGCGAAGAGTTTTTAGAATTTTCGACCACAGCAAAACCTAACACCATTCCAGCTGAACTGCATGTCACCGACATCAGATCAAACAGTTTTGTCGTGCAATGGAATGGATCCATCGATGAATATTCCCGCCATATTTTGTCATACGAAAAGGTCGATGGGGAGAGACACGATTTTGAGGTGGCTTCGGGAGCCTTCCAATATCAGATAGAGAATCTCGAGCCTTCTTCGACCTATGTGATTTACTTGACAATCATCTCATCGGGGTCGATAAACAAGACGTTCAGCACTACGGCAACCACGATTTCATGGATCGACGACCACAGAGAGCAGGTGATCATAGGCACATCACTCGGAATCATTTTTTTCTTCCTGGCTCTCTTCATCTTCGCTCTCCTCTTCTGCATTTACTCGCGCAAGCCGAACGTTCCTGTTGTCGAAATAACCGAGCACTCGAAAAGATACGTTAAGAGCGGTGACTACACGACTGTGAGCATCAGACAATCGGCGTCGAAACCGACAGTTGTCCGCTCGGACGAAATCATCAAGTCCACTCTCGACAACATGACGGAGGAGGAGAAATACAGACTCGTGAATTTGTTGACCAACAGCAGGGGCAGCATCGATGCTCTAGACGGTGACCAGGAGAGGAAACATCAGATGAAGCACATATACGAGGAGATTCCGAGCGACGTCTACGATGAAATAGACGAAGGGAAGACATTTTAGGATGCCTGCTTTGTGTAATTAATTTATTTATTTCCATTTGATGTGTCTTTCAACTGTGATATAGAATTGTTCACTTATGTTTATCCATGTGTGAATGTGTAAATAATGTCGTTTTTGCAATGTGAATGTAGATTGTATAAAAATCACAACAAGCAATGAAGTTTTTGTCCAGGGTTATTTCAATGGTGAAATGTTTTCCAAGACACGAAGTTGACAACAATGCAATGCTTTTGCAGCAGTTCAACATCAAAAATAGCCTTAAGTTATTTAAGAAAAGATTGAAGAAGAGTGATTTTTCAAATGATTTTAAAAATAATTTAGTGAAATTCAAAGCACTCAGTTTGAAAGCATTCACAAATCACATTGTAACTCAACATAGATGATATTACCAATAAAGGAGAAGGAGATTCATTTTTAAAAGGCAAATATTTCATTAAAATCATTAGGGTTATTTTCCAAAGTTAAATGCTAGTTATTAGTAAGAACCTTGACAGAAAAAAATTGTATAGAAACATCTCTAAAGTTAGGAGTGTACAGACATCTATTGAATGCAAAGAAATATCAAAATAGCAAGCTTCAGTAAAAATTATTCATGAAGGCACAAATAATAATAATATCAATGATAGGCAAACATCCTCAAACATCAACATTCTAAATCTTTTCCCTCTTGTCCAGTTTCTTGGCTTTATCGTCCGAAGCGTCTATCAGAGTTTTTAGCAGCTTTTCTTGGTCGTTCATTACCTTGATATCCACCTGAGTCTTCTGTTTCCTCAGCTGAATTTTCCTCCTCAGCTTCCACTTTGTGATGCAACTCACAGCAAAACATATCATCACAATGAGCAGAGTTGCACCTGCAGCTAATGATGTCATGAAAATGCTTAATAAGAATTTCTCTCTCTTCTGAGTGGCTTCGAGTTTCTCACTTTCACTGATGACGTCAGGATCCACCGTTGGCATTATGGGCCAGTTGTGAGGGTCGTCATTCCTGTCAACTGTGCAAGCGTACTCGAACTTTTCGAAAGGTTTTTGAAGTTCCTCCTTAATTTTTGGGCAGAAATACATAAATGACGTCACACAGCTGCTTGCAAAACTGTACTTGAAGCATATTTCCACATATTCTTTCTCGTCTACTTCGGCTAGGAAAGCCGTTCCTTTGTCAAGATACATTTGGAAACCCTTAAGGCAATTACGAATGTTGTCTCGAGAACAGCCATCACTTTTACAGTTAATTAAATGAAGTAATGTTGCTAAATATGCAAATGCAAGCATGAGACTCCTCAATTGCAACATTTCCGCTTTTACGGGATCAGGTGCGACCGAAGAAAACAATAACAAAGCAAGAATAAATAAAAGTGAATTCAGTTTTAGATTCTAAAATTCTCGGAATTTGAATATTTTTAACTTCTCAAAAGTTATAATAATACTTTAAATAAAACAAAAACAAAATCTTATTTATACGAAAAGACATACTTAAGTTCATTAAATGACCGACCAACACAACCGCCTGGAACATCTTCCAATCGACAACTTCGGCCGCAACCACATCCCATATTCTTAACAAATGAAAAACCAGTCAGTTTGATTAAAGCAAGCAATTGCTTTTTTTTAAATCGAAATATCACTGTAAATTATTTAAAACAAAATCAGTTGGTCGTAAAATTAAAATCAGGCGAAACAATCAAGCAAATTTGCATCAGCAGAAAACTAGTCACAAAAACAAATATTATGTTTCATAACATTGGGAATGAGCAGTTTTCTCCATCAATAAGATCCTGTTCAACTCCTTCAACTTCTCATCCTTTATGCGATTCAATTCTGCAAGTTGCTGCTGTTTTAGTTTCTCTTTGGAATTATCACATTCTAACTGGCTGGGTTTCGGATGATCTGCACAATTTAAAATAAATTCCAGAAATGTTTGTTTAAAGTTAAAATTTATATCAAATGGAGCATATGATTAAAAATAAATCAAATATTGTTTTTTCGAGCCTTCTTCAATAACTTTAAAAAAAAACAATAAAATTTATTAACTTGGAAACAGAGGGCTGTCGATTTGCTTTGGTGCAATAATTGGGATGACCAACTTCGTATTTTTGACATTTTGCTCACTCACAAGACTATAAATGGATGGATTGCAAGTTGATGAAGGAAAGTTGCCATCATCACATTTTGGTTGACCATCCAAATCTCTTCTCCATGTCAAAGCATTCACCTTATTAGAGTAAAAAATCAAAAAATAAATCTGAACTGACAATAAATCAGTATCATCTGCCAATTTTGGTCAAGTAATAACTAATTAAAGAGTATAAGTAATGCCTTGGAAACAGAGCAGGTGTTTTCATTTCCATCCATCCGGTCATTTTCCATCTTCTTTCTCAGGCTGGAAATGTCATCCTTCAGAGATGCAATCTCCTTGAATTGAAGAATTATAATTAAAAATATTACTATACACTATACTGCAAATAATTGCTTAAAAATTATAAACCTACAAACAATTACTGGGAACTTAGTTGATGTCCACAGTTTTATGAATGATTGATAATTATCTTCAAATTATGAAAATGATTAGCATTACAAGAGGTAAAATATACCTTTTCCATTCGTTGATATGAGTTCGACAACAATTCCAAATTTGTTTCTGCTTCTTTCCTCTTACCTGTTTCGACGTTCAGTCTATCTGCGATCTGCAAATAAAACACTTCACCGCATGAAGTTGCGGCACACGAACAAACGTTGGTTCCAATGCATTATCATCACCACCATCATCATGATCATCATCACCACCATCATCATGATCATCATCACCACCATCATCATGATCATCATCACCACCATCATCATGATCATCATCACCACCATCATCATGATCATCATCACCACCGTCATCATATCACCATCATGTTAATTTCATGATCACCTCTTCAAAATGATCAGACATGATCGAAACTGCAGCCAGCAACTGCTTCAAGCAGATTGATTCATTTCCAACATCCAAGTTCTAAAATTAAAACCTCAGATTCAAATGACATTGAAACGAACGTTTAGAAACAAAGTAGAAATCAATTCGGAACATCAACATGTTAAATATATTTTTACATATTAAATAACTTAAATAACAAAGACAATAAAACTTCTCAAACATTTTTAGAAGATGACAGATAGGACTTTGGTGAGATGTGAGAATGGTCATCATCATCATCGTCATAATCATCATTGTCCTCATCAGCATCAACTTGCTCCCATTCTCCTTCATCACCATGTTTGTAATTGTTTAAAATTCTTACAGGATAATGCCTCTTGTTATCTTTTTAAACAAATAAATTATTATAAATAAAACAGACATTAGATAAATAATCGTCAATCAACTATTAACAATTTAATTTTTTTAAGGATCTTTAGAGGGAAGAATGTCTCCGCATAAACAAATATAGGTAATTGTAAATCTTTGAAACAATCGATCCGACCTGTTGATAGTTTTGTTTTGACTTTTGCGCTTTTGGCCAACGACGTTTGCCTGTTTTCCTTTCCAATGAATTCTAAAATGAAGACTTACTTGCTAAAATGTTAAATCAATATAAATTGGAAACTTAACGACAACATTCTTAATATCAATTAAAAACCTTTTGATGGCCAGTTTGTTTGATTCTTGTCATGCCTTAGAAAATAGAAAAAAGAGCTGCACTGAACACATTGTTACAGGCATTATATAAAAATCAAATGCTTGTTTGTGGCATCGTTCATTCTACTACACTTTAAAATATCGCGTTTCTATTCAATCATTTACATGCACATAATGAACATTGCTTAAAGTTGAGAAAAACAATAAATAATAAATACCAGAACAATGCTTACTTTATTTGAGAATCGTAAAAGCTAACATGGCTGTTCGTTGAAGAACTTCTTTTTGTTATAGAACCCTGGAAATAAAGTATTTAGACATCATTTTCTAATATTCAAGTCTGAAAACTTGCAAGTGAACTGCTACAAAAGCTATAATATGGCAACTGACATAAAATTTTAACAATTTTACATCATTTTTGCTGATACTCACATCACTTTCATTTTGAACAACTTCTTTAAAAACTCCTTTAGATGCTAGTGAATTCTTTTTTATCACTGAAATCAAAATTTTAGGGTAATGTTACTTTAAATATAAAATGATTCACTAATAATATAAAAATGGATCACTAATAATATAATATAAGAATAGTTCACTAATAATATAAAAATGATTCAGTAATAACATAAAAAAAATTAACTGATTGCTAAAATAATGTGAAACCTTGCATGATTTTTTTTTGAAGGAAGTCCTCCTTGACCAGGTCAGTATTTGCAGACTGATGCAAAAGTTTCCTCCTTAACTGATTTTTATGTTAAATCACTTTAAATATTCTTATTCATATCGATCAAAGTAAAAATTAAAATTACCAAATCATCTTTTGATGCTCTAAAAGCTGTTAAATCGTTTACCGAGTCCTGAATACATAACAATCGTAAATGTTATTAACATGTATTTAACAAAAAAAACTTGCAGCTAAACATACTGACATCCCAAGCAGGTTTTTTTCTCCCAGAATTTAAAATTTTATTTTTCTGTTGGTGAACAGAAAACGGTCGTGTTGCGGGAGATTTTTTCAGCGGCATTTAAATAACTTCGAAGTACGAAGCTTAGGCGCCCCTCTGTCACTATAAACAGTAAACAGGTCACTAGGTGAAGCTAACCAATCATTCAGATTTTTTGGATATTGAAATACAATTGGAAATTTTTGACAAATTTGCATTTACATCGTTATTTTTATTTTGAAGATGATCGTGTTTGTTTCTGTGAAAAACATAGAACTAATTTACTTTAAAGAATATGTGAAAGTTTAATCTGTTTAATGTTATAAATCTCATAACCGAAATATTTAAAAAAAATTTGTAATGTTAAGCAATAATTATGAAATGTTAAGCATATGTTTTGCAGGATTTTCTGGCGAAAGAGGATTGCATCATCACGGCACGGACTTTCTGTTGCGAAGGCTTTGCAACGCCTGGATTAACTAGAGCTGATTGTTGCAAGAGCTGAAACACCAACCCAGGCACTTACTTTACACCTTGAAAAGTTCAGCTCATTATTAGACTAGAAACTCTCTGAACTAATTCAGTTTACGAATATTATCTTATTGATCTCGGTCATATTTATTATTATAATTATTAGAATCATTATTTTTGTTATTAACAATGATATTATACTCTTAATATATTTTCTTATATTGAAAAGTTCATTGGACGAATTTGAAATGATTAAATACATAATAGCTGTGTTAACAGGATTGCCAACGTTGAGTTTTTAAGCCAAGATCTTGTCCTTTTTGAAAAATTTGGACCCACTCTGGGTTTCTAGGTTTTTGGTTTGGAAATCTGGGGGTTTTTGAAAAAATAATTTTTGGGGTAAAGATAGTATTCTGTAAGGTTCTCTAGTTTATCTCTTGAATAAAAAACCTTCATCGCTACCGACTTCCTTTATGAACAATGGACGGTGACCAGTGGCGCAACCAGCGAAAATTGCTGGGGGGGCTCAAGTTTAGAAAAGGGACGAAAGCCCGACGCAGTAGAAAAATTTTTGAAACTGTTCAAATCAAAACTACCAATTATAATTAATAAAGAATTAAAGATAGAACAGATAATAATAATAATAATAAATTTATAAAGCGCCATGTGCATAGCGTCAGAGGCGTCAGATTATTATTATTATTATGAGTTTAACTATCTTCTGTCTGCCGTCTTATTTTTATAAGCCCCAGCCCCCCCTAGTTGCGCCACTGACGGTGACAGTTATTCCAGTTGCTAGCAGTTGATCCAACTCATAAGAAAACAATCAGGCATTCAATGTTGATAAGCATCAGACATCAAATTAAAGTATTGGATAAAGGCAGATCCAAAAATAGTTTTGGAGTGAAATGTGAAGTTTGTTCATGTTTATTGAATAACACTAACCCATCAGGTCTTATGGCAAAAATGGTGAACTTATGGTGATTTAATAATGATAAAATGGTGATTTTATGGTAAAAAATGGAGAATTTATGGTTAAATATTTCATATTTTTTCATAGAGGGGACAATTACAAAATATTTGTTTTTTTCTTGTTTGAATTTTTCAAAAATATTTAAACCCATGGTAGACCCCTAACAAACTAATTCATCCCGCTTGCGAAATATAAAAAATTTCAATTTTTGGTCGAGTCCTAAAAATCATATTTCTTCATAGGGGGGGACCATTACAAAATTTTTGTTTTTTCCATGTTTGACTTTTTCAAAAATATTTCACTCCCTGGAAGACCCCTAACAAACTAATTCATCCCATAAAAAATTTTAAATTTTTGGTCGATTCCTAAAAATCATATTTCTTCATAGGGGGGGGGGACCATTACAAAATATTTGTTTTTTTCATGTTTGACATTTTTAAAAATATTTCACCCTGTGGTAAACCCCTAACAAACAAACTCATCCCATAAAAACTTTTCAATTTTTGGTTGACTCCTAAAAATCATATTTCTTCATGGGGGGAACATTACAAAATTTTTGTTTTTTTCAAGTTCGAATTTTTCAAAGATATTTCACACCGTGATAGACCCTTAACAAACAAATTCCTCCAGCAGTAGAAACTTGAAAAATTTCAATTTTTGGTCGACCCCAAAAAATCATATTTTTTCATAGGGGGGACCATTACAAACTTTTTGTTTTTTTCATGTTTGACTTTTTCAAAGATATTTTACACCGTGATAGACCCTTAACAAACAAATTCCTCCAGCAGTAGAAACTTGAAAAATTTCAATTTTTGGTCGACCCCAAAAAATCATATTTTTTCATAGGGGGGACCATTACAAACTTTTTGTTTTTTTCATGTTTGACTTTTTCAAAGATATTTCACACCGTGATCGACCCCTAACAAACTAATTCATCCAGCAGTAGAAACTTGAAAAATTTCAATTTTTAGTCGACCCCAAAAAATCATATTTTTTCATTTTTTCATTACAAAATTTTTGTTTTTTTCAAGTTCGAATTTTTCAAAGATATTTCACACCGTGATAGACCCTTAACAAACTAATTCCTCCAGCAGTAGAAATTTGAAAAATTTCAATCTTTGGTCGACCCCAAAAAATCATATTTTTTCATAGGGGGCACCATTACAAACTTTTTGTTTTTTTCATGTTTGACTTTTTCAAAGATATTTCACACAGTGATAGACCCTTAACAAACTAATTCATCCAGCAGTAGAAACTTGAAAAATTTCAATTTTTGGTCGACCCGAAAAAATCATATTTTTTCATAGGGGGGACCATTACAAACTTTTTGTTTTTTTCATGTTTGACTTTTTCAAAGATATTTCACACAGTGATAGACCTTTAACAAACTAATTCCTCCAGCAGTAGAAACTTAAAAAATTTCAATTTTTGGTCGACCCCAAAAAATCGTATTTTTTCATAGGGGGGACCATTACAAACTTTTTGTTTTTTTCATGTTTGACTTTTTCAAATATATTTCACACAGTGATAGACCCCTAACAAACTAAGTCATCCAGCAGTAGAAACTTGAAAAATTTCAATTTTTGGTCGACACCAAAAAGTCATATTTTTTCATAGGGGGGACCATTACAAAATTTTTGTTTTTTTCATGTTCGACTTTTTAAAAATATTTCACACCGTGATAGACCCCTAACAAACTAATTCATCCAGCAGTAGAAACTTGAAAAATTTCAATTTTTAGTCGACTCCAAAAAATCATATTTTTTCATAGGGGGGACCATTACAAAATTTTTGTTTTTTTTCATGTTCGACTTTTTCAAAGATATTTCACACCGTGATAGACCCTTAACAAACTAAGTCATCCAGCAGTAGAAACTTGGAAAATTTCAATTTTTGGTCGACACCAAAAAATCATATTTTTTCATTTTTTCATTACAAAATTTTTGTTTTATTTCATGTTCGACTTTTTCAAAGATATTTCACACCGTGATAGACCCTTAACAAACTAAGTCATCCAGCAGTAGAAACTTGAAAAATTTCAATTTTTGGTCGACAACAAAAAATCATATTTTTTCATTTTTTCATTATAAAATTTTTGTTTTTTTCAAGTTCGAATTTTTCAAAGATATTTCACACCGTGATAGACCCTTAACAAACTAATTCCTCCAGCAGTAGAAACTTGAAAAATTTCAATTTTAGTCGACTCCAAAAAATCATATTTTTTCATAGGGGGGACCATTACAAAATTTTTGTTTTTTCCATGTTTGACTTTTTCAAAAATATTTCACTCCCTGGAAGACCCCTAACAAACTAATTCATCCCATAAAAAATTTTAAATTTTTGGTCGATTCCTAAAAATCATATTTCTTCATAGGGGGGGGGGACCATTACAAAATATTTGTTTTTTTCATGTTTGACATTTTTAAAAATATTTCACCCTGTGGTAAACCCCTAACAAACAAACTCATCCCATAAAAACTTTTCAATTTTTGGTTGACTCCTAAAAATCATATTTCTTCATGGGGGGAACATTACAAAATTTTTGTTTTTTTCAAGTTCGAATTTTTCAAAGATATTTCACACCGTGATAGACCCTTAACAAACAAATTCCTCCAGCAGTAGAAACTTGAAAAATTTCAATTTTTGGTCGACCCCAAAAAATCATATTTTTTCATAGGGGGGACCATTACAAAATTTTTGTTTTATTTCATGTTCGACTTTTTCAAAGATATTTCACACCGTGATAGACCCTTAACAAACTAAGTCATCCAGCAGTAGAAACTTGGAAAATTTCAATTTTTGGTCGACACAAAAAAAATCATATTTTTTCATTTTTTCATTACAAAATTTTTGTTTTTTTCAAGTTCGAATTTTTCAAAGATATTTCACACCGTGATAGACCCCTAACAAACTAATTCCTCCAGCAGTAGAAACTTGAAAAATTTCAATCTTTGGTCGACCCCAAAAAATCATATTTTTTCATAGGGGGCACCATTACAAACTTTTTGTTTTTTTCATGTTTGACTTTTTCAAAGATATTTCACACAGTGATAGACCCTTAACAAACTAATTCCTCCAGCAGTAGAAACTTGAAAAATTTCAATTTTTGGTCGACCCGAAAAAATCATATTTTTTCATAGGGGGGACCATTACAAACTTTTTGTTTTTTTCATGTTTGACTTTTTCAAAGATATTTCACACAGTGATAGACCTTTAACAAACTAATTCCTCCAGCAGTAGAAACTTAAAAAATTTCAATTTTTGGTCGACCCCAAAAAATCATATTTTTTCATAGGGGGGACCATTACAAACTTTTTGTTTTTTTCATGTTTGACTTTTTCAAATATATTTCACACAGTGATAGACCCCTAACAAACTAAGTCATCCAGCAGTAGAAACTTGAAAAATTTCAATTTTTGGTCGACACCAAAAAGTCATATTTTTTCATAGGGGGGACCATTACAAAATTTTTGTTTTTTTTCATGTTCGACTTTTTAAAAAATATTTCACACCGTGATAGACCCCTAACAAACTAATTCATCCAGCAGTAGAAACTTGAAAAATTTCAATTTTTAGTCGACTCCAAAAAATCATATTTTTTCATAGGGGGGACCATTACAAAATTTTTGTTTTATTTCATGTTCGACTTTTTCAAAGATATTTCACACCGTGATAGACCCTTAACAAACTAAGTCATCCAGCAGTAGAAACTTGGAAAATTTCAATTTTTGGTCGACACCAAAAAATCATATTTTTTCATTTTTTCATTACAAAATTTTTGTTTTATTTCATGTTCGACTTTTTCAAAGATATTTCACACCGTGATAGACCCTTAACAAACTAAGTCATCCAGCAGTAGAAACTTGGAAAATTTCAATTTTTGGTCGACAACAAAAAATCATATTTTTTCATTTTTTCATTATAAAATTTTTGTTTTTTTCAAGTTCGAATTTTTCAAAGATATTTCACACCGTGATAGACCCTTAACAAACTAATTCCTCCAGCAGTAGAAACTTGAAAAATTTCAATTTTAGTCGACTCCAAAAAATCATATTTTTTCATAGGGGGGACCATTACAAAATTTTTGTTTTTTTCATGTTTGACTTTTTCAAAGATATTTCACACAGTGATAGACCTTTAACAAACTAATTCCTCCAGCAGTAGAAACTTAAAAAATTTCAATTTTTGGTCGACCCGAAAAAATCATATTTTTTCATAGGGGGGACCATTACAAACTTTTTGTTTTTTTCATGTTGACTTTTTCAAAAAATATTCACACAGTGATAGACCCTTAACAAACTAATTCCTCCAGCAGTAGAAACTTAAAAAATTTCAATTTTTGGTCGACCCCAAAAAATCATATTTTTTCATAGGGGGGACCATTACAAAATTTTTGTTTTATTTCATGTTCGACTTTTTCAAAGATATTTCACACCGTGATAGACCCCTAACAAACTAAGTCATCCAGCAGTAGAAACTTGGAAAATTTCAATTTTTGGTCGACACCAAAAAATCATATTTTTTCATTTTTTCATTACAAAATTTTTGTTTTTTTCAAGTTCGAATTTTTCAAAGATATTTCACACCGTGATAGACCCTTAACAAACTAATTCCTCCAGCAGTAGAAACTTGAAAAATTTCAATTTTTGGTCGACACCAAAAAGTCATATTTTTTCATAGGGGGGACCATTACAAAATTTTTGTTTTTTTCATGTTCGACTTTTTAAAAAATATTTCACACCGTGATAGACCCCTAACAAACTAATTCATCCAGCAGTAGAAACTTGAAAAATTTCAATTTTTAGTCGACTCCAAAAAATCATATTTTTTCATAGGGGGGACCATTACAAAATTTTTGTTTTATTTCATGTTCGACTTTTTCAAAGATATTTCACACCGTGATAGACCCTTAACAAACTAAGTCATCCAGCAGTAGAAACTTGGAAAATTTCAATTTTTGGTCGACACAAAAAAAATCATATTTTTTCATTTTTTCATTACAAAATTTTTGTTTTATTTCATGTTCGACTTTTTCAAAGATATTTCACACAGTGATAGACCCTTAACAAACTAATTCCTCCAGCAGTAGAAACTTGAAAAATTTCAATTTTTGGTCGACCCGGAAAAATCATATTTTTTCATAGGGGGGACCATTACAAACTTTTTGTTTTTTTCATGTTTGACTTTTTCAAAGATATTTCACACACAGTGATAGACCTTTAACAAACTAATTCCTCCAGCAGTAGAAACTTAAAAAATTTCAATTTTTGGTCGACCCCAAAAAATCGTATTTTTTCATAGGGGGGACCATTACAAACTTTTTGTTTTTTTCATGTTTGACTTTTTCAAATATATTTCACACAGTGATAGACCCCTAACAAACTAAGTCATCCAGC
>JAJTWR010000120.1:0-103304 GCA_021613335.1 Whitmania pigra
CTATTAGGAAAAACATACTAATTGCATTTTATTTAGATATGACACGGGAATTTTGAATGGATTGGCATGGCCAGAGACTGCATGTACTGATTACGGAGTTTCTGTGACAAGAGAATTGGGATTTTTCGATACCTATCATTCGGCTTCTCATGAAATTGGACATAAGTAACAAAATTAAATTTTCGATCTTAATGTTATATAAGCTTTCACGTTAGCTTTCAGTTGCATGGCAATATCCAATATTGAATAACTTTTGCAGTCTCGGATCTCATCACGATAATGCAAGCGATTGTCCTTACGATAGCCAGTACATAATGGCAGCAGGGACTGAATTCATTACTGACAAAAATTTTGATAATCGTCATACCTTTTCCCCGTGTTCGCTTCGATATTTTGAAAAACATATCCAGAAAATTAATAGGTTAGTGAAACAAAGTTGATATATCACAACAAATAGTGATGATGCATTTTAACCTTTTTAAAAGTGAAAATTGGAACTGTCTGGTGATTCAAAGTGCAAAACAATACATTAAACTGGATCAGTTGACGAAAGTTCCTCTTGGTACTCAATTCAATATTGACAGACAATGTCAAATCTTCCAAGGACCAAATTCCTTCTTTTGCGCGGTAAAACCTAGCATTGATTTTATTTTTAGAATCATAAGTATCACCACGCATCAGGTCATCACTGTCAGTGGCATAGCCAGGTTTTAACACCACAGGCTGCGAGCACTTACAAAAGTCCCCACCTATAAAAATAAATTTAAAAAATTAAATTATGATTAACCGTATTTATTTGTTGTATATATTTTAAATGGAAACATAACTGAATACTGAAAAGGTGGCAAACAAATTTTTAGTAATTAGTAATTTTATATATGCATAAGTCATAACAGTATAACGCTTAAATTAACAATAGCCTTTTTCGTCTTGGCTTCCGTCACCTTCTGTAACTTCCTAACGGAATCTTCCTTTTCCAAATTCTATGTGACTTACAGTCAGTAGTAATATCACATTTTTCAACCAACTGAGTTGCTTCATCCTCAATTTGTTGAAACTCGTATTCAAATTCATTAAATGTTTTTAATATCATTTTCAAGTTTTTGAATCAAATGAGGAGCTTCTACCAAATCAATATTACTTTTTTGAAAAGATGTGGATAAGTTGAAAGCCTTCTCTAGCACTTTTTTCAGAATAGTAGAAGAACTAAGAATTAAAACATTTTAAGTGCTACAGGAATACCCGTGCCTCAACCAACTGTTTAGCAATGGAGTTTTTTTATTTCACCATCCACAATTCTTTGCAGAGCTTCAACTAGTGCAAGTAGTAAGTTTTGAAAAACTGCATCTACTACTGATTTCCTGGATGTCCCTCTGGTATTGCATGGTCTTTTTAGAGTCAATGCAAACGATTTCATACATTTGTATTTAGCCGATTTTTTGAGTGCCTTATGTATCCGAATAGGATGTGAAGGTACTTTTTAATCGATCCACCATCTATACAGGGCTCCTATCTGAGGGCGCTCCCTGACGGCGCGAGCTTGGTTGCAAACACGACACGTAACGACAGTTGCGTTCACCGCCGTTCGCGGGTAAAGAGTGCCTTGGGAGAAATCTTCTTGTTTGTAGACCTGCTATTTTACCGTACATCGCACTAGCTTCATCATATGACTTACCATAACAAATTCATCGACAAACATTTTGTTTTACCGGGAACGTTATTTAAGATTTTTCCAGGGGGCAAACCTTCGCACAAATTGAGATGACCTTTTTTCATCTAGTCTAAAGTGAAAGAAGGTATTGCCCCCTTGCTCCCCCCAAATGATGTTCATGTTTTACTGCTAAAAGAAAAACGTTGTAAAAAGCTTCAGCCCTTGATCAAGATAATTTTATGAATTTTATAAATCGTTCCATTGCAGAGCCGTTTTCTATTACATATCTCAAAAATATAGAAAATCGATCAATTCTGCTATTATCACCAATAGAGTCAACTTATCACTACAAAGCACTTAGGCACTTTGATATCATCAAGAATTTTTGATAGAATCTCTGGTGATAAGAATTGTATCAAATCATTTTGTGTGCCTGAACTGAGCATGTTGCATTTCGATCACCCATTAATAATTCTAATAATTTATCACTTTTAACCAAACGTTTAATAAGTTTCAAGAATTTGACTTTATTTGTTTATTGGCAAATCTAAATCATGATTCTTGCTATGACCACGGAGTGCCAATATCTATTTTCTCAAAAACTGCACGGCATCGATGATACGTTTTAGGATCATCCTCTCTTTTTTCTGTGCTGTTAAAAGATCCGACAAGACAGTTCTATCATTAAAAAACGGAATTTTGTAAGAAAAAGTTCAATTAGTAAATCAATTTGTATTTTGTAACATGATAAAGATGTAATTAAATATAATATATTGTTAATCCTGAAAAGGCCCCATTTGTTTGGAAAATGATCGTAGGGGAGCGGCCGCTCCCTCTGCTACCCCTCCAGTTAAGCCTCTGATCAATGTATATTTCGATCGTATTTATTCCTAATATAAATTATTTAATTAATAAATGCTCTTTTAAAAAAGGATATTGCTGGTGATATCTCTATTATTAAAGTTGGAATCACGTAACACCGTAACACTTACAATCTTATGCCATTTATAAAATTTGCTAGTACATAGTTATAAATTACCTCAATTTTTTTTCAATTAACAACCAATCTTTTCTGAGACCAACTGAAAATAGATCAAACATCACTAAAAATGTGCGAAACAGGGCTAAACATTAAGTTTGAAATCTGGCTTAGGCAATGCAAAGATACATTTTTAAATTTAAAATGTTCTTATTGACAATTTTCAGAGCCATTTTGGGCATGCTTTTATTAAGGTTTCACAGGTTCTTCATTTAACACTGCAAATTAGGGTCAGATTGTATTGCGGAAAAATCCTTTTTTTTGAACAAATGTCCATAGACACAGTTTTCGCCTTTATTAATGTGTCCATATATGAAGTTTTTGCTGTAAATAAAATTAATAAATACTTTCAGGGTGGTAGTGACGACTTCAAAACTATGTGCAGACAAATCTCTTGCTGGAACGATGTGGAGAAAATTTGTCAAAGATATCCTAAGTCAGCTCCAGCGGATGGAACTCCATGTGAAAGTGGAAAATCGTGTCAAAATGAAACTTGCTTACCTGACCCCAAGGTTCGCTCTGGACAAGGTGAATCTTATTGAAATTATTTTATTTTTTAAATTTAAAATAAATATGCTTAGGTAGAAATTATTAGAGTGATTCAAAATAGGAATTATACAAGGTAGTAATAATAGTTACATAAATTAATAAAATATAATAATAATTAGTGCCCGAACGACATGGCCTTTTATCGATATCCCGGTACCGATAGTTTATTATTATTTTCTCTACATGTTAGATTATAAAATTCAAATCAAATAACTCGTATCAAAGTATTCATGAGGTCATACTCTATTAATTTTATTACAAAACTTAATAACTAAAACGTTTCGCAATACTGTCAACATAGTTGTTGAGTTAACAGAGGGTTATGGTGTGAATAAATTATTACACCTTATTGTACATTTTTTCTTATGTCTTTCTCTTTTTCGTAAAAATTTATTTTATTCTATGATTCTATTTTTATTCTAGTGATTTAATTGCTTTATATTTTTAGTTTATTAGTACAAATAACCTTAGTTTATTATAACAAATAAGGCCTTCGTCTTTCTTGGCTAGACAACCTAATCTTAGTTATGGTGTGAATAAATTATTACACCTTATTGTACATTTTTTCTTATGTCTTTCTCTTTTTCGTAAAAATTTATTTTATTCTATGGTTCTATTTTTATTCT
Organism: Whitmania pigra; assembly: GCA_021613335.1. Lineage (NCBI taxonomy): Eukaryota > Metazoa > Annelida > Clitellata > Hirudinida > Haemopidae > Whitmania > Whitmania pigra. The sequence goes on from JAJTWR010000120.1 coordinate 3,866, forward strand.
AGTGATTTAATTGCTTTATATTTTTAGTTTATTAGTACAAATAACCTTAGTTTATTATAACAAATAAGGCCTTCGTCTTTCTTGGCTAGACAACCTAATCTTAGTGAGGAATGAGTCAATCGACCCATCAACGATGTGCCTTGCGCCTTTCTCAATGGAGAAGATATCCGTTCTGTACACCTTCGATTCCAGATCCTTTCTTCTTTGAACTGAGTACAATATGATAACATAATATAACATAACATAGTTTTATAATATAACAGAAATATTATTGATTTATAGTAAAAAGACTAAAAATGACCTCGGGAATGATTAATAAATTATTAAGACGAATATTCGCTTGAAAATAATATATGAAAAAATTGCATAACGTACATAAAAACATTTTTACATAACTTTGTTGTCGAATTTGTTTCATAATGTTTAATTCATATTTGTTAGAAAACTGTTTTTATGGTGACTGGAAAGGAAAGATACAAGACGACAATGGTCAAGACATAACTTGCGAAGACGTGAAAAAGGACAGAAATTATCTGTGTTACATGCCTGACATTGCTTTGTCATGCTGTGAAAGTTGTAGTAAAATTTACCAACCAGAAAAGAATGGTAAGACTTTCATTCAGCCTTTACATCTTGTGAAAAAACTTTCTGTAATAACATTTTAAAGATTTTAGCATTTTCAGCTGAGTTGATCAATATGTTACCATATCTTTTGTAGATTTGTTTATTTTATCGATTATCATCTGTTTTGTTTGGAGTTTTATAAGTTCTAAAAATGTTTTGAGGTTCTAATATCTGTTAAAATCATACTTATGTCCATTACACGACTTCAACAACTTTAAAACTGATTTTCAAAACATAAATAAAGTAATGTATATACAGGTTGTGAATATGGAGATAAGGTTGGTGGCTGCAGAAAGTCAGAGTGTACATACAACAAAGTGACGTCATGTTGCAAAACTTGTGAAACAAACGTCTCTGATACCTGCCAGTTTGGTGATAAAGCTTCCTGGTGTTCTTCGTTGAAACGTTTTGAATGCTACGCCAGTGAAGATATTTGTTGCAAGACTTGTGGAAAATGGGTGGATAAAAAAAAGGAAGGTATCTCATAAACTTTGACTAAATGTTTTATAATTGTAACATTTTGTTCTGTTTTATCTTTGTTGTTAATTTGGAAAGAAAGAACTTCATCTGAATTTCATGGGAAATAAAATGTTTCAGATTGTCGCTATGGAGACAGTCAAGGTTCTTGTGAAAACAAAATAAAGAAACTTCCTCTGCTTTGCAAGCAAGCTACTTACCAAAGAGATTGCTGTTCTTCATGCGAATTTATAAGTAACAACAGAATTTTTTTTTCTGCTTAGAACCATTTTAATTCATATTAATCTTTTAGAAACTTCTCCATGTCTCGATCTGGATCCTGCTTATTGCCCAACTATTAAAAGTTTCCAATGTTATCAAAAAGATATTCAAGAAACCTGCTGTGAAAAATGCCAAAATTTCAAATTAAAGGATGCGCCACAAGGTTACATTAGTTGATCTGATTTTAATATTTACTATATCTCTATAATTTCTTAATAATTTATAAATATGATCAGGTTGCGAATATGGCGACAAAACATCTGGTTGCACTACTTCGCTTTGCCGTCCGAACAAAGAACAATGTTGCTACACCTGCCATAAAAATTAATTTTCAATTTGACGAGAAATTTGGAATAAAATAGTTCCAACTGTGTTACCAAATTGAAATAAAATTTTAGATCGATATTTTATTCGTCGATACAAATAATAGCCAGATGGGTAGATAGGTAGATATGTTAATGTCCGTTGAAGATCGAGATTATTTGGACGGAGCAGAAAGTTTGAAGTTTTTGCTCAGTTTGAAAGCCTTTCCAGGTTTTACTGCAACACCGAGTCAATGCGTCAGATTTGCCAGGACCAGTCGATGCACCTTTATACCTCCTTTATAAAAAAAAACTAATATCCAGATATTAACAAAAAATTGATTTTCCAAGGTCATTAATCCGCTATAATTAAAACTGGTATTCATTTCATCAATACCGAAACCCTTAACAGTTGAAATCTAATATTTTTAAATTTACATGTGTACATACACTCAGATCAATATAGATGAAAAGTACCCTTCTTTTTGACGTCGTTAAGGCTTTCGCTTTAGCGCGGCTCCCCTAGGAGTTCCTAGCCGCTTGCATGAGTTTCTATAACTAATACTAGCATGTACTAGGTGTAGTTGTAGTTTATTTACGTAGCACCACAAACCGTAAGGCGCTTTTTATCAACCATTTAAAGTGGTTATAACACAGATCCAGGTCTTCTTAAAAACTATAATTAAATGTTATGTTATTTAATATTGCTCTTTTAAAAAATTATAGTTAAGTGTACTTAAACATTGTTTTCTATATAGAAGAATCAGTTCATCTTAACCTTTTATTCTTTTAGCTTTCAGACTTAATGAGATATAATAAAAGTAAAGTTTATTAAATAGAATAATACAAATACAAATGTTGCATTCACATATTATATATTACACCACAACCTAACTGAGTGCAGCCAACATGGTTTTATTCCAGCTCGATCAACCACTAATAACATCCTCGAATGCACCCAACAACTACGGACTGATACCATATAGAACAAGCAAAGTTTAGATAACATCATTTTCGTAAGGCTTTCGACTCTGTCTCGCACGTTCAACTAATGAACAATTAATATATTAATATATATACCTATGGTTTTAGTGATAATATGAAAGGTTGGTTTATGGATTTTATCAAATTGGGGTCACAAAGAGTCAACATTAATGGCTTTATCTCTGATGAAGTTTCTGTCACAAGTGGAGTCCCTCAGGGCAGTGTTCTAGGGCCAACTTTATTTCTACTCTTTATGATTTAATGTATATCCAACTTTTTGTTTGGGTCTTCATCAGAGTTGAATGAAATTTGACTTTGACATATTCTAGGTTTGTTAAACTCAGTGCAGACTTCATCGATGACAAAAAGTGGATGATTTTTGTAATTGCTAGGCAGCAAATCCTAATTGAATTCACCTTTGGAAAAAGAAATGCTATATCACTCTTGCAAGAATATATAGATTGTATTCACCATGATGATTTTACATAATGGCACCGATTTTACCGATGGCACTCACAAAATGGAATACTCAAATCCACAACATACTCATTCATACCACCACTTTTTACATGGAATTTGTCATTTTGGTACTGCCTTAACTCCAACACTGCCTTGTCTTTTTCATTTTTCAAATGTTTGAAGAGATTGGGAGGTCAGTGTAGAAGTGATGATGGGATGTAGCTGGAGTCTCTCCATAATGAGCATTGTCATATTTTTGCTTAAATATCTGTTCATAATAGAATAAATTTGGACATATTTATTTGCAAATGCATTTTAAAACTCATTAACCTCCTCCACTGATCAGGTAGAAAACTTTCTAATATAGTTGTCAGGATGGACTTGGAGGACCATCTCTTTCATTTTTGGTTTCACTCGCTTATCTAATTGGGCCCTCATTCTAAAAGCCTGTACCAATTATTCAATTAAAAGGAACTTCGCTCTCTTTCTATCCTGTTTCTCCAGAAATTCACTCGTTTACGCGAGTTTTCTGTTCTCGGTGCGCTGCTGTCGCCCACGAGAAATATTTATTTATTTTCAAAATTGGTTAAAGGGCCTCTAACAAGATCAATAAGCAACTCTCAAGCGAATCAAGAAAACAAAGGCAAGAGACAAAAAAATAGCCAAAAAACAAAAATTATCATGTATTCAGTTTCTAACAGTCAAAAATCATCGTCCTTGGATGTTTTCATGGCAGTTCTCTCTAGGCGACATGTCTGTTTTTTTTTGCCTCGCTGCAATCATCGAACCACAGATCTGAACGACAAAGGCGCATTGTTGCCGGTCTTTGAGGTAGCAATTTATCAAGAATAGATCTCAGCTTAGTTTCGTATATAATAGCAGCCCCGTCGATATCGCTAACATCGTAAGTCACAAGCTGGAAGATGTTGAGAGCCTCGAGGAAGTCGTTCAAGTTGAAATTTCTTCAGGGTCGTTGCAAGTGAGTTTTATAAATGGGAGGGGCTGAATGAAGCCGAGGTCGGAAAAGACACCAATCAAGGCAAAAATATATGAATTGTCAACTTTTATAACGACATAACGAAGACAATTTTAACAAAACTTTAGAAAAATTTAGCTAAATGGCATGAATCCAGAGTCCAAACAAAGGGGAAACTACAGAATTATCAGGAAGATGTTGAGCTTCTCTTTTCTACCGGATTCTGAGATCACCACTGCCTTCGAGCATATTTCCGCACGGAGCAGGGACAATGTCGGCCAATCCTTAAATACATGAAGGAGCAATGGATCAGTAGCACACGTTTTCACCTGTTTCGTGGTCATGCTTCAGGAAATATGCGAGAATTAACAACGATTGCGAGAGTTGGCACAGTCCCCTCAAGAGACAGAACCATCCGGTTTAAATTTTTACAAACTCGTTGATTTGCTGCACAAAGAAGGTCTACCAGCCGCTCTGACATTGAGGCTGCCTAAAAAAAAATGAACAGGGTTGACAAGAAGATAATTTGCGAACACCAGCAAAAGCTACACAAAGCGTGGAAGGACTATGAAAAAGCCACTATTGATATTCACGATTTTATGAAAATATGTAGCAGATTTTATTCCAATAAATGACATTTCTCGTTATTTTTGTTTCGGGCCATTTAGATATTTATGTTTCAGGCCTTCGCTATTTTGGTTCTAACCTTCGTTACTTTCGACCGATTTTGCTCGCATACCTTTCGTTTATTGCAGTTTGGTAAATGGATAGATTGATTTGCCTTGAGATTCCTTTAGCTTTCAACCGGTAGTCAAGAATATTAATATTATAGGCGGAATACCTCAGGTAAACACCCCTAAATACGGGCCTTATCCGCCTCCATTATTTATTAGTATTATATCTTTGTGCTTAAAGTCACTGGGCGAATCTTCAAATCAGAAATCAAAATATATAATATGGGTCGGATCAGATGAAATGAGTAAGCGCATCCCATCAAAGTAATTAAAAAAATTTTATTTTGATACACCAAACAGTGGTCTATATTACAGAGAAATACAAAATATTTGTTGGATATGACCGACATTTTATAAAGTATTGCCATTTTTATATGGTCACCCCACTTTTCGAATTTTGAATTCTTCGAAATTAATGTTTCGTAACTAAGGTTGTAACTGAGATAGAGCAATGATATTTAGGAGATTGGTTGCCTATTTAACGAGGGCTTAAAATGAGCAATTAGGTGCGTCGTGTGAGTATTTTATAAAATCATTTTTGTACAACTAGTAAAAATACGTTAATTTAGGAAAAAATGATCAGCGGTTCATAACAACAATGTTACAGGACATCGCCTGGATCTCAGTATCTCATAAAACAGCCACTTTGCCGCAAAAGACCGGTTACGTCTGCTCTTGTTGATGTTGCTATAGCAAAACGTTAATAATGAATAAAGTGAATAATAGAAAAGTGCTTAATGCCTATAAGAACTATTCCACTGGAGCGCACTAATTTCCTGTACAAACAGTTTGATTTTGAAGCTCCACTTTCTTGTCTGAATCACTCAGCTGCTGCTGCTGCTATTACTACTACTATTAATGCTAAGGCTTGTTTAATGCCTCTTTAAGACGGCATAAAAAAATAGATAGAACAACAAATCTCTGTCTTTTTCTTCTCTTATTACTAAGAGACATGTACATTTACATGTCGACCCTGGAGCGTGGTTGAGTCGAACTCCTGTTTAACCATTGATGAATAAAATGTAGAACGAATACATGGTTTCAAATGTACTCGATGTTGATGTTATAATTTTTAGAATCGAAAATATCAAATATCGATATGTTTGTTTTTCAATATTTGCACTCTAAACTCAATGAAAATTTAGTGGGCAGTTGCATCTACGCAATTTATTCCGAAACATTTTAGGATCCTCTCCACAAAACAGTATAAGCCTCGGCTGCTCAACTCTACGATCTTCTCCTTCTTCTTTAAATATCCTAAAATCTTAGCTTCCCTCGGAATTTGGTGAATTTAATCATTACTGGCTCAGGTTGAATTCACTTTCTTGGATTCAACTCCAATCTCAATGGTAGATAGAATCAATATCGGTTGATTGGGTGGGTTGAACCACGCAATGAGAAAACACTAAAACAAATACCTTAAAATCTTTAAAAGCCAGTCTCCCAAATGGAAATATTTTGAAATTCAGACATGATCTTGTATCTCTTAATAGTAATCCTTTTGCTACCGATAAACAATGCAGAAGTTGAAATCGAAAAAAGTGAGCCTGACTATTTTTTTCCATCAAAGTTTTAAAGTTTAAAATTTTGGCGGGCAAGTTGGCTCATAGAGTAACGTCCCTGCGGACGAAATTTAAAGCAAGAGTCATTATGTATTGTGATCAGGGTTGGGTTTTAAGCTCAGACCTTGGCTTTTTAACAAAATTTGACCAAATCTGGGTTTTCAGGTGTTTTGTTTGGAAATCTGAGTTTTTTTAATTTTAATTTTTTGTGGTAAAAATAATATTCAATCAGTAAGATTCCTTGGTTTATCTCTGCAATAAAGAACGCAGAAACATGTGAAAAAAGTGAAGGCCCAAGGTACAGCTTTGGATATTGGCCAGTTTTTTTAGAAATTCTAACGAGCTCTCAATTCAAGATAAAGTAACTCATGCTGGGATTGTGTTGACGGCTTTTATGGCCAAACACAATACTACGTTGTCGCGTAAGAATTTGTTCGCAGGTGAAATCGGTCAAAATCAAACTGACTAACAAACTCTTGTTTGAGTCGGTGAGCTCTTGGCTTTTTTGATCGGTCGATCTAGGCTTTTTTTTGCAGCAACCCAGCTGCACCGCCCGACACTTATGTTTATGGCGCTTTATAAATAAACGTATTATTATTAAAGTAGCATTTAATCAAAATGAATATAAATCTTTCATTACAGGAGACGTGGCTGATGATGAAGTAAAGTTTATAGATAATGGGTATATCATCACCAGTGAAGAAGCTAAAAGAGCGAGTGAAATTATAAAATATAATCGAATGGCAACTTATACCATGGAGGTCCTGGTCATGCTAGATTTTTCTATATATCGCTGGTTAGTCGTTGATATATTTCTAAGTTTTATTGAAATCTTACCACTTAATAGCTTAAATATTATAGTTATGTTGTAGTTATACTATAGTTATACAACAGATGCTATTAATTTTTCTACAAATATAAATATTACTGTTATATATAAAACGTTTTTTAATAAAGGTGGTTGAACTTGCACGGAGGAGATTCTGTGAAGACCATCTCAGCTCTACATACATTTTACGCTAACATATTCAAGAAAGTAGGGAATCAATAGTTCAATTGTTTAATAATTCTTAAGTTAATGGTAATATTTATCATGTCAAAGAATTTAATTAACATTCAAATTGATTTGAAATACATTCATTTAACAGATCAAAGCACTATACAATACTGTACCAATAAGAGGGTTACGATATGATCTTGAAGTTGTGGACATAAAAATCGCAAAGGTAAATTACTTTTTCATTATCTCTTCTTAAAATTCTGTTTTTAAATTAACTGATCCAAAAAATAATTGCATCATGAATCAATAATTGTTGTGGCATTTGCTAAAGACCTCGAAAGATGTTTCTGCGATATTATTCTGTTGTGTGTGGTCAATCCCAAATAAGTGTCAAACTTATGTATCTAAGAATTTCAGGTCAATTGTTTAGTAATTCCTAAGTTAATGACAATGTTGACAATTGATCGTCAAATTCTTGCATTTTTGTTTGGCTTAAGGGGACTTCGTAGATTATTGCTTTATTAAAAGGTATCTTTACAGTCTAAGCCTCAGAGTTCAAGACACTTCAGCTGCTTAGTTTCATGGATAGTGTCACCAAGGCTTACGACTTAGGGGAATGAGTTAAAATCTGTGGAGTCTCATCCACTAGAGACCGATCGAATTTAGGTTCCGGTTTTGGTTTCTGCTGCCAACATTGTCATTTTATTATTTTCGTCGTCATTTCGGCCGATGCCAAAGTAAATGACAATTAATTTTTTATTGCATCCAAAACCAACATTAATTTTTGCTTTGTTTTTGTAATTAAGTTTCTGTTGATTGAGTTCATATTGTTCATATGTATATAATGGATGTAAAAAGGTTACAAACGCCCCTCAAATGGTGCATAACTTTTGAAACAATGGGCTAATCAGAACCAAATTTGGAAGAGACATGTAAGTTTTGATGTTACATACTGATCGATAACCATATAACGTGCGGTGCGTTACGATGGAGTTGGATAGGTAGGGTTTTCATCGACAGGGCCTGATCAACGGGTATGTGGCCCACCCCTCGAGAACGTCAGGAGTTTGGGCCGAAACGTTTGATGACGGGGGCACTCCTCTGAGTTTCTAAGTTCTTGTCCCAAATTTGCTTTCGATTGAATAAAAAATGCTTTCAAAATCAACAAAATGTCATATTTAGGTAAAAAGGTTACTGGCGCTTTGGAAAAATTCGCGGTTAAATTATTAAATAATTAACTTTTAAATTTTATTCAAACAGTATTTTAAGTAATTAATAATATGTCCTTTATTTTCTAAAACTTTTATGCAACTATATTTTATTGATTTAATTAGTGTTTTTAGGTAATTGTCTCCCAGGCTGTTAAATGGCCTCATTATGGCCTCTTCCATCTCGTTTTTTTAAATATGTCTGTCAATCTCTATATACTTCATTAACAGCCTTTCCCGAAACGTCTTCAATTAGGTCCGGGGATAATTCTGGCCAAATCACTTTGATTTTCCTTTTCCGGATAAACATTCTCTTTTCAACTTGGAGGCATTATCCTGTTGAAATACAAAGTTATCGCCAAAATTATTATTGTCAAATGTTAGCGGAAACTTAAGAAATGTCTTAACATAATTGTGAGAATTTTGTCTTCCGTTTAAGAATGCAAAAGATGTTATCCCTTTTTACAAAACTGCTCCCCAGATCATGACGAGCCTCCTCTTTGTTGTCTGCCAAAGTAGGCATCCTCTTTTCCATATTATTGGCAGTCATTTGGTCAATCCAGATTAAATTTTATCTCATCAGGAATAAAGACAATGCTGTCTAAAGCCGAGAACCTTCTTTCGCTAGTAGAGGAAAGGAGGGCGGAAAAATCTACTCCTGCAAGCCTGCAAGTGGCATGGCATTCTTTTTGTGCTTTTAATAAATCAAAAGTTCATACGTTCGTGAGCGTTCGACAGGCTTAGGTAAGATGAGATAGAGATTTATTTCTCATTTAAGCTGGGAAACTTCGTTTGTTGCCTCATCTTCAGATAACTCAAATTTTTTAAGACTTTTTACACCCTAAAATCTGGTTTCCTTTTTTACATCTTTACTCTCTGTAAAGTGAGTCCATAGGAAGCATATGCATGTTGCTAGAAGCAAAAAGGAAATAAACGGAACTGAAACAAACATACTTATTTGAAACCAAAGAACCTTATTCTGTGTCTACGGAACATAAACCTAAATAGGATCACTAAGAAATATTAATATATATTATTATATAATATCATGTATTATTATTATAAATTTTTTTCAGAAAACATTACAACCGAATTTCCGAAAAAAATTTCTGAACAATAGGTTTTGCTCCGAACTTTTTTAAACCGACGAAAACCGATCTTTTGAGTACGTACAGAAGGGAACAGAAGAAAGTCCCATGCTTAACTTTAACCATGCGATGGAATGTTTTGAGAATGGCACCTGTGTGACAAAGCTAGAAAATGTTGTTCTCTAAGAATTTGAAGACGTTCAACATCAGCAAATTGGACTCAGTGGGACTGACACATGACATATTGAAAGTGAACTTTGCAACAGATCTCGGAGTTATTTCTATGTTATATATTGCACTTTAAAAAGCACGTTCAATAAAAAATAAAGACCTAAATGAAACTTAGGCGTACTTAAATCGTAAAGTTAGGGTTGATATAGTTTTTGACTTACAAAGTCACGAGAGGGTATTTTAAGAATTTCTGCAATACGCAGACCACAGACCAAGAGGTCACTATATGAAGCACCCTCGCCACTAATATGCTAAAATCCATAAAAACTGCCGGAAATATTTTCTCCCTCAGAGTAGCGAATGACTGGAACACAATTCCTGTTGCGGTAGTGAAGACTCCTGTTGTAGTCAACTTAAAAATCATGAAAGATGATTTTAAAAAAAAATAAATATCAACTTATTGGCATGTAATTTTTATGTATAGATTTTTGTTGTATTGCAAACTTTTTAAATTAACATTATCAGTATGAAAATAAATCCTTAAACAAATAATTTAAAATTTAATTTTTAATTTGAAGTCGGTAAGTGAAGTTCCTTTTGTGGAAAATAAATACAAAATCTCTGGAAATGAAGTGAATATCGACACTGTCCTTCGCAATCTGACAACTTGGTTAAAAAGTGAGAGGAAAAGCTTTCCAAGACACGATATTTTTGCATTCTTCACCAAGTAATTGTGGCTCTTTTATTTTGGATTGATTGATGTATATTGCTAATCTCAATTTTAAATTTAAATAATACCATAAGATACCATTACATTTTAACCACAAGACAAAATCATATTTAGGTATGAGGCTGGACTCTTCCGTGGATTGGCATGGCCGATGTCAGCATGTAAAGATCACGCGGTCTCTGTGACAAGGGAACTTGGATTTTACGACACCTTTCACGTGGCTACTCATGAAATTGGGCATATGTAAAAATATTAAATTTTCGTTCTTAAAGTTTGATAAGTTTCAAGTTAGCTTTCAGGGACACGGCAATGTCTAATATTGAATGATTTTTCCAGTCTCGGATCTAATCACGATACTAGTGTCAATTGCCGTCAGGAAGATGAATACATTATGGCACCAACATTTGAATTCAACAATAAGACCTTTCACAATCGTTATAGATTTTCTACGTGCTCGCTTGATTCTTTTGAAAAATATATGCAGCAACTTAACGAGTTAGTGAAATACAGTTGATAAAGGATGCAAATAGTAATAATGCATTTTATAATTTTTAAAAGTGCATCTGCAAATTGTCTGGTGATTAAAAGTGCAGAGAGATACTTTGAAATGGATCAGTTCACGAAAGTTCCTCTTGGAACTCAGTTCACTGCTGACAGACACTGTCAGATCTTACGAGGACCAAATTCCTTTTTTTGTGCAGTAAGAACCAAAAATTGAATTTTCAATAGAATTCTAAACATCTCATATCTTAGAGGTGAAAATATTCTGTCACCCTGTGAAAATAATATCTCCACTGCTGAGGTAGTAGGCAATTCAATTTATCAACCCAGTTCGCATCGCCAGGGAGCGCCATCGGGTAGGGGCGCTATGTATATATATGGATCGATTAAGAAGTGCCTTCACATCCTAACCGAATACATAAGGCACTCAAAAACTCGGCTAAATACAAATTATTATTATTATTAATTATTATTATTAGTTATTATTATTATTATTATTATTATTATTATTATTAATTATTATTATTATTATTATTATTATTATTATTATTATTATTATTATTATTATATTATTATTATTATTATTATTATTATTATTAGTTATTAATTATTATTATTATTATTATTATTATTATTATTATTATTATTATTATTATTATTATTATTATTATTATTATTATTATTATTATTATTATTATTATTATTATTATTATTATTATTATTAATTATTATTATTATTATTATTATTATTATTATTATTATTATTATTTATTATTATTATTATTATTATTATTATTATTTGTTGTATGCTAGACTAAAAAAAAAGCATTTACACCTGAGCAGACAGCAGAGGCTGATCACCGGGTCCAACCCCAGAGAGTGTCAGAAGATTTTCCTCCCACTCTGTCATTCTTAAGCTCCTTCGAATTTGAACGCTCGCCCTTAGATTTAATCCCGACAGTACAGAACATCTAAAACCACTAAGGTCTCTGCGAACATCTCTTTTATCTGATTATCAAAGCGTCGGGGACCGCGGGGTCTAATTCTTTCGAATTAAGTGAAAGATTTATTTACAATAACGACTACAAAAAAATTTATTTTAAATTTAACTTTGTTAAAAAGTTGAACTTTAAAATTTTATAGATAATCAATATTAAATACTTGCAGGGTGGTGGTGATGAATTCAAAACGATGTGCAGGGAGATAACTTGTTGGAACGATATTGAAAAAATTTGTCAAGGCGGTCCTAAGTCAGCACCAGCGGATGGAACTCCATGTGAAAGTGGAAGATCGTGTAAAAATGAAGCTTGTTTACCTGATCCCAATGTTCGAAAAGGACAAGGTGGTATTCATTAGAATCAAATTATTTTAAATTATGCTATTTGTTAATTTAAAATAAATTGTTAAAGTAGAAATCACTAGATCGCATAATAATAAGAGTTGCACAGCGTGATATGAGTTCTTTGGGAGTGGTAAAAATGACCTAGAGATGATAAGTTTGAAATAAGATGATAAGAAAATGGGCCTTAATATTTAACAGAACATATCTAGAAGAAATTGTGATACAATTGCATAATTGAGTAGCGTAATATTGTGACTCTTTGACATGTAAATTCATATTTGTTAGAAAACTGCTTTTATGGTGATTGGAAAGGAAGTATAGGCAAGGATGTAACCTGCGATGACGTGAAAAAGGACAGAACTTATCTGTGTTACAAGCCTGAAGTTGCTAAGGCATGCTGTGAAACTTGTAGTAAAATTTACCAACCACGAGAGCATGGTAAGACTCTCGTTCAGCTTCAACACTCTATTGCATGTATTTGAATGTAAATATGGTGCGCATTTTATAGTTTCTAATTTAAGTTATTTGTTAATAATGCTCTAACGTTGTTATGGGACAATTGTATTTTGCTTTTAACATCTATATTAGAAAGATTCAAAATATGAAACCCAAATTTTATGACTTTTCCTCATTTATGAGAATGTACTTGTTCCTCAATAACCATTAATGTGAATCAAATATTTTTGGAGATATTTGAGCATTACACATTGATTTCATCGGGGGTGCATATGCATAACATATTATAAATGCACATTTAGATTTCAATTTTGATGATATAATAGAAGAGTTACATATTGAAATGAACCGGAGTTAAACTTGAAAGCCTTCGAGTACTTTATATCTTCTGCATATTAGACTGAGTGTAGTCATTAAAATTTATCGGTCATCTATCTTATTTGTTTATTTCACCAGCTGTTTTTATTTGTTGTGTGTGCGTATTTTATTAACGTCCATTTCATAACTATGATTGACGATTGGAATGGTTTGCTTTATTCGTTAAATATATCTATATATATCAATCAAGAGTCACAGCTGTGTGCTGGTAAATCTTTTGAATAAAATCAAGCTCCGCCCATCAAATGATTAAAAACATCATCAATAAAAATCATAAATTTCTAATCAAATTATTCAATCAAATCCATTACACCTTTTTTAAATTTTTTTAATTATTAAAATTAAAAATTGCGCTTATGTTATGTTGTTCAGATGGTTCAGACGATCTTTGAGAACTTTGTTTTTCAACACCTGATTTTCATAGGTTGTGAATATGGAGATAGGATTTATGGCTGCAAAATATCCGAGTGTACATATGAAGAAGAGTCAAGATGTTGTAAAACTTGTAAAGCTAATGCCTCGGACCCTTGCCAGTTTGGTGATAAAGCTTCCTGGTGTTCTTCAATGAAACGTTTTCAGTGCTACACCAATGAACGTACTTGTTGCAAGACTTGTAGAAATTGGTTGGATAACACAAAAAAAAGTATATCCTAAACTTAAATTGCATAATTTTATAATTTTTAATTTTACATTTTTTTTTGTTTTTTTTCATTCATTGATAGCTTGGAGAGAGCAAAATGCAAACTAAATTTGAAAACACTATTATGTTTCAGATTGCGGTTACGGAGACAAGAATCCTTATTGTGAAAACGAAGTCAAGGAAGGTCGTCCTATAGATTGCGCCAGATTCAAGGACTTGTGTTGTCATACCTGCAGCAATTATAACTGATTATCAATTTATCTAAAGGATTTTTTTTTTAAAGATTCAGCTTTTGTTGCCAAATAAAACTTTCAGCATATCTGTCATCATCAAATCAAATAATATACCAAAATTTAACACATCCGCGGTATTTTTAGCCGTTCAAGATGATCGATCGAATAACCATAGAACCTTCCTCACATTTTTTGTCCTTTGCTGCAAACAAATTTAGAAGTTATTTAAGCAAACGAAAAACTCTCTAAAAGTAACATATATTTTATATATATATATATATGATATATACGGTGGTAAAATATATTCATTTCAGCTTTTACCACCGTAAAACATTAGATGACCTTTTTTTGCGTCTAGTCTAAAATCATTTATTTATTATTTATTTATTTGATTATAGTACGTTGCATAAAAAAGTCTAAAGTCTAATCTAAAATCAGTACAACGTTTCTTATATAAAATCGTACTGCAGACGAGAAGTGGTGTCTCTATGTGAAGCAAAGGAAAGAGTGGGTGAGTTCTGGAGAAACACCTAAGCCGAGGATCAAGAAAAACCTTCACCCGAATAATGAATGGAGTATGGTTGGATTGGGAGGATCTGATACTCTGGGAAATGCTTGGAAAAACATGTCAGTAGAGAGTTATTTTTGTGATTAAAATTCTTTGGTTTCTTTGACAATAAATATTCAAAAAACGGCGGAAGCTTATGCAAAAACCTAGATAAAAAAATAAATAGAAAAAGTAAAAATAGTAAAATTCTAACAAAAACTAAAACATTTTGTACTATAATGTGTTTTTAAGATTGATATGATACTATCTAAGGCAAATTGTCTGAACCTAGAAACGTTTCCCTAACCTACATTCGGTGTAGACTTTTTTCTTGCTAAGTGATTTCGTGTTTTACCGGCATTCGTATTTACGTTCTCCCACTATACCGTCAGCACGACCAGAATGATGGCATATGTCCACGGCGATACGAGCACTAAATCCGGCCTCTTGCCACTTTTTATCAGCACCTGGGGGTAGTGCCTCATTCACCTTGAAGGTCGGCTGCCTTTGCAAGAATCTCTCGCCTAAGAGTTTGACATCTCTTTTTGCAGAGGTGTGCGAAGAACTCCCGCAAGAAATAAATCCTTCGCTGCTTTACGGTCGTGCGCGAAATTTGTAATTTTTTAACCGATTCGATTGTAAAAATAATTTAGAGCTTTTCTAAAACTTGAAGGTTAACGGATTATTATCAGCTAAGTGGGGCGGCAAGAACAGTTGGTAAACCACTGCCTGTACAACTTCAGCTTGGGTTAATAGACCTACAAAATGACATTGTTCTTAAAGAGCAGTTCAAAGAATTAGAACTTATGCAATTCTGGTCATCACTACTAAAGAATAAATTCATAAATTTGCAAACTTTTGCAAAAAAAAAGATGTTTACCTTATTTGCATCCACATACATACATGAACAACCGTTTTCAACGATGAACCTCAACAAATCCAAATGTCGATCCCAATTGATTGTCGCAAATTTTTAACGAGTTGCTACCGGTACAATAAGTCCAGATTTTGAAAAACTTGCTAAAGCGTGTTCTCAGCTGCATAGTTCGGACTAACCGATAGATAAAAGTAAATGTTAATCGCTTATTTTTATTACATTTTAATATGTTCACTATATTGTTGCATCTGTTTAGTCTTGTTCGACAATTACAGAAAGGGTCAAATTTTGTAACCCAGACCTCGAAAATGTTTTTGAACTTTAAGAAGTAGCCCCAATAGTATCCAAATAGTTTGCCCACCCCTGCTCTAGACACGTCAGCAGCGACCTCAGATACCGGACAAGAAACAAATCCCGCAATCCGAGGTCCGGCAAGGCGGACATCAAGTTCTCCCGCGTACTTAAAGGATTATGAATACTAGGAGGAAGGAGAATGAGGAGTGCCATTTGTTTGTTTGTTTGTTTATTTGATTATAGTCCTTTGCATAACAGAGATGATTCGGACTTTAGTTAGTGTTAGTAGTTAAAAATAATCAAACGTGTTAGAAAAATGAAAAATAATGAAACGTGTTAGAATAATGAAAGAAAGTACGTTATTTAATTAAAGTAAAGTTGTAAATGGCTTAAAGTAAGTCATGTCTGTTCTTGGAAATCCACCGATAAATGATGTCCACACTTGCTGGATTGCTAAGCATAGAACTCACATCAGATAGATTTGTGGCCATTCTTATTTCTCTCCTCAAGACAGACTGGGCTGGACATTCCATGAGGAAATGTTGCACATTTTCGTCTTCCTGAGGGCAGGTGGAACACTTCCCATCGGTGTGACGTTTAAAGAGAAACAAGTGCTGATTCAGAGCACACTTTCCAACTCGGAGTCTGGAGATGAAAACCTCCTTCCTCCTTGAGACACATTGGAACTTGCTCTTCTTCGACACTTGTTTCTCTATGGACTTGTAATGTTGGCTTCGAGGATCGTCATCCCATCTGGTCTGCCATTGTTGGAGGATGTTGCAAGCCACAATCCTTTTGACATCCTTGATAGACGCCGGGATCCGGAAATCTATCTGGTCCCTTGCTGTGGCTGCTTTAGCCAGGGCATCGGCCTTCTCATTGCCAGGGATACCAACATGGGCAGGGACCCAGATGAGAGTGACCTTTCTGCCAGTTCCTTGAATATCTGAAATAAGAATTTGTAAATTTTTAATATCAGAATCATAATTATTGCCGTCCTTTAGTGCCTCTAGTGCACTAAGCGAATCGCTTAGGACGACACTGTCAAAAAATTCCTCTTGATAAGCTTCCTTGACAAATTGCAAGCACCTCTCAATGGCTGCTAATTCTATGGAACTGATGCAGCTGTGACTCGACGTCCTGATGCTGATTCTGACGTCTTTCTTTGGAATATAAATCCCAATTCCAGCCCTGTTGTCCTCAGTCTTAGAGGCATCCGTGTAGCAGAGGAGGCTGCCCTGGAGATCCTCTATTTTCTCCCTTGAAACCAACATCCGCAAAGGATTGTCAGTTTCGAAGGAGAGGGTTGAGGTATCGATCGTCGGTTTTCTCAGACTCCATGGAGGGCATCTGAGAGGTTCCTTCCTGATGTCTTCCAGGAGATCTGCTGGGATGACAGACTCGATTTTCTTGTACGGGGGCTCCTCTCCTCGTAGTCTCATTCTGCAGTGGAGCCTCACTTCAGCCTGGGACCAAAAGTCTGAAAAGAAATATACATCTTTAACAAGTTCGTTATTTGTAGCAAAAGACCTGAGGGCGTCCATGAGCTTCTTACGACGGAGGTCGAGAGGAAGCTCACCGCACTCTACCCGCAAAGACGAGGCACTTGTGCCCTTCATGGCACCGCAGCAGATCCTCAGTGCCTGATACTGAATACTGTCGTAGATGGCTCTGATCTGCTTGCACCCCAGGTCAATTACTTCACAACCAAAATCTAAAACAGAGCGGATGGTGGCTCTGTAGACAGTGAGGAGCGAGGACTTGCTCGCCCCCCAAGAACTGCCTGAAATGGCTTTCAAAGCATTGAGTCGCTTGAAGCACCGAGTCTTGACGAACTCTGCATGTACCGACCAGTTTAGTCTTTCGTCCAAGACGATTCCCAAAAAGGTGGCTGTTTTAGACAGGGGAATCACCTCCATTCCAATCTTCAATCTGATACTTTCATTCATCGTCCGGTTCGGGAATTCTGAAAAAGAACTGCTTGTGATTTAGCTGCAGATATCTTAAAACCATTATTAGTAAGAAACTTAGCCATAATATCAAGCTGTTTCTGCATTTTTGCTGTCATTACTTCTACGGACGTCCCGACCGTCCAGAGAGCAATGTCATCAGCATACATAGACAGCTCGACTCCATTCAAAGGTTCTGGCATCGAATTCATCATGATGATGAAAAGAAGTGGACTAAGAATACTGCCCTGTGGGGTACCATTTTCTAAGACAACCGGTTCGGAGAGAGACGATCCAACCCTCCCTTGGATACTTCTATCCTGGAGGAAATTATGAATCCACATTAAGGGTCTCCCCTTAACTCCCATCCTTGAAAGTTGATCAATGATCCCCTCTCTCCAAACCATGTCAAATGCTTTTTCCATATCAAGAAAAACTCCTAGAGTCTTCCTTTTCTTGGTCGAAGATGCAGCAATGTTCCTTGTCAGCCTGACTATGTGATCCACACAGCCACGAGCTCTTCTGAAACCCGCTTGATAATGATTCAACAGGTCTCTGCTCTCTAGGAAC
The DNA here is from genome assembly GCA_021613335.1 of Whitmania pigra. Lineage (NCBI taxonomy): Eukaryota > Metazoa > Annelida > Clitellata > Hirudinida > Haemopidae > Whitmania > Whitmania pigra. The sequence goes on from JAJTWR010000120.1 coordinate 22,229, forward strand.
CATCGGAGTCTCGTAGCAATCACCCTCTCCAGGAGTTTGCAGAGAATGGAGGTCAAAGAGATAGGCCGATAGGAGGAAGGAAGAGCAGGAGACTTCCCTTTCTTAGGGATTGGGACGACCGTGGCTCTCTTCCATAATGAGGGAACCATTCCTGATAACCAGGACTGGTTGAAGAGGGTCACGATCCCTTTGAGACTGGTAGTGGGGAGCCTTCTAATCATCTCATAATGGAGGAGTGCCGTTTCTTAACATTGTTTATATTGTCTACGGACGCGAGGCCGTGTTGCTGTTTTGGTTTCTAGTCGTTGGTTACTAGCGTCGTTGTACATTTTGACGTGCTGTTGGTATTTCGTAAGTTCAGGCGAATTTCAAGATTTAACAATATCCGAAACTGCATTTAAGTTTTCAGCCATGAATTCCTCCTATTGAACCCCAGCGCTCTCTCCACAAATGCCTTTGAGGACAAAATTGTTCTTCTTTTTGAAACGATCCATTTACCCCTGACTTGTTTTAAAATCAGGATGCCCTTTACTTTGCAACAAGGATGTCAGCCTTCTCTATCGACAAGGGATCATTGATGGGATCTTGGTGCACAGCAAGACGCCCTAGGCATCTAGTTAAGAAACGGACGTCGATAAAATACCAACCAGCATCGCTCTTTTTCTGCTAGCGTCGAATAGCTACTAGCAGTAGTGCTGTAGAATAGGATCACATCATATAAAAACTCACATTCACCCCAAACAAAATCTCACATTTGATTTGGTCTTAAAAATTCTCTTTAAGCGCTGCTAAATCTGATACACCATAAGGATCGTCATCTTTTTTTTGGGTCATCCTCACCCAAAAGAGTTGCTTTCCTGATTCTTATAACTTTATATGTTCCTATACCACTAAAAAGCATAAGACAAACTTCTCTAAATCATAAAATCATTTCAAGATGATTCTCTGAAGATAGCATTTGATTTAATTACATTTTATTGATGACAATTTGTGTCTTAATAAATTTGGAAAAAGAAGGTTGATCATATAGAAACATCAACTGCAAAACATTAGGAGTTTGATTGAACTTTATAGGTCAACCCTCCTGTCCAAAATCTTCAGCAAACTTCCTCAACTTCTTCAAATCATCTTCGTTCACCGTTGGCTTGCAATTACTTAGTGATTTCAACATGTCAGACTAAAATCAATTTAAAATCAACTTTAGGATATTATAGGTAAAATATTTAAACAATGTATTGAAGGTGCTTTACAATATCAAATTAAAAAAAAAACAAAATCTCATAATCAAAACTCATTTTGTAAAGTAGTTATTTTAATAATATTTTATTTTATTATTGCAAAGTTTATTTATTATTCAGTTATAATAAATTATCAAAAATTAGAATTGAAACAAATGAACAGAAATAGGTCTAACCATATTAACCACAGGTTCAAGGAGTTTATCACCTGGTACCTCCATCCAGTTCATTTCAACAGCATCAGGATCTCCAGGTGAGCATGGAGTTAAAAGGTCATTCACTATCTTGCCTTTATTGAAGGGACACTCACCTCTCACCTGCATTTTGAACAATTGAATAAGATGATGCAAGCTTATATTGATAAACTAAAATTTTGTTTAATGTGACTAAGATAATAACAAGTGGAATCATAGTGAGCACAAAATTCGGATGGCAAGAGATTGCAACCAACTTTCTTGAAGTGAGTGGCACTCTGGACTTTTCTGACTGGCTCCATCAAAGCCTCCCTCACAACTATTCTTATGTCATCCCCAGAGAAGCTAAGAAGATTAACAGCTGATACTTTATAGTTTAGTGTTTTAAATTAAATTGTTTAATATTGTTGTAAACTTAGTTTTTGGAAATTAATTAAGTTTATATTGCTAAAATAATTAAATTTATTTCATTATATTTGGTAACTTTTTCGGACACGAGGTATCTCAATTAATGCTGCAGAAAGTATTATCGCTAATCACCTGACAAACAGCAAGAATCCAGAATTCAGTAGCCCAAATATCCATTTGCATCATTAAGTACTTCAATTCTTAATCACTTAACTTCTGTTATTCAGTACCGTTAATTGAATACTTGCTCTAATAAACTTATTAGTTAACTTGCTTATTTGTGGAACCCCGGGTTATTTCAATATTTAACTCTCCTTTAACTCAATAAACATTACCAACTTAATATGCATCTTATCAATGCATAATTGCCAAACAGAGGCTTAACAGCCAAATAGAAACTTACTTTGGTTCTATTTCATAATAAGTTTCATAGCCATTGTTTAATCCTTAGATACTATGCGCATATTTATGCATTAAGCAATGATGCATGTCTTCTGTGGATGCTAATAAAACCCTTTGCAACATCATTTGTCATTTACCCTTCAGATTCCTCTCCAAGATATCTGAAATTTTCATCTGTAAGTTGGTGAGGAGTATTTCCAATGTGGATCTTGAAGATGTTCACACGAGCATGCTTCTCTGGAAGTGGGATGTAAATTCTCTTTTCAAACCTGATTTTAATGAATATTACTTGAGTAATAAAATAAAATAAAACGTTGATGAGTTATTAAGTAATACTAAAATGATTAACATATAACTTCACATTCTTTAATAGTAGCTCCTAACCATTAATAATCATGCTAAAAACAATTTACATCAAATGTTCCATAGAGAGACAAATCAGATACGAACATCAATTAAGCAAACAATAAAATAAATTCAACATATTAACAACATCCAGCAAATGCCTTTAAAGCATATCAATGTCAACAGTTATTCACAGAAGACAAGTTTAATAAATAAATGTCTTGCCTTCTTCTGATGGCAGAATCCAGAACCCATGGTATGTTAGTCGCACCGAGGACTAAAATCTGATCGTGATCTTTGCCAACACCTTTCAACAAAAATTAATCTCCGGTCACAAAATGCATCCAATGTCTCATGAATTGAAAGAATAACTTCAATTTCCATAAAATCATTTGAAAAGAAAACTATCTTTACAATAAAAATGTTTTTAAATTGGTTAAAATAATCACGGGCATGAGAACGAATAGTTATTGGAACTGTATCTCCTTCATTCGCATACCTTGCATCTGAACGAGAAATTCGGTCTTGATGCGGCGAGCAGATTCAGATTCATTTTCGCTTCTCGAGGAACACAAAGAGTCAACCTCATCGATGAATATTATGCTTGGTTTGTTTAACCGAGCCAATTCAAACAAGTTCTTCACAAGTCTGCACAATTAAATAATTCCGCTAAAACACACCCTCTCTTGGTTATTATAACATCATAATCATCATCACGTTGCGACGAATAAAAACTTAAAATGTAAACCACAAACAAGTTTTAAAATGATTTAAGCATACACTCGAAGCAACTCGAACTTAATTAAGCTTACTTTTCACTTTCACCGAGCCATTTTGAAACGAGGTCTGAAGATGACACCGAGAAGAAAGTTGAGTTCCCAGCTTCCGTGGCAACTGCTTTCGCCAGGTAGGACTTACCGGTCCCAGGAGGCTGTTCAAATTCATTTGTTATTAATTCAATTTCTTTGTACAAATAATAAAGCCTAATTTATTCCTAAAGGAAAATATAGTAGAAATCAAATTTAAAAGTTTTAAAAAGAAATCAAAAATAAGAAATGAAAATTACAAAAATATAACAAAGGAATAAAAAAACTCACCCCAAAAAGTAAAATGCCTTTCCATGGCTTTCTATTTCCTTTAGTAGAAAATAATTTATAATTAAATAATAACCAAATCAATTAAAATAACAAATCAATTTATTTAAGACTAATCTTACAGGAAATGCATAAATACATTAATTTCAGTTTCAGTGTGGTATAGAAACGTTTGCGAAAAACGTTTGCCAAAGCAAAAGTCTTAACTACTCGAACACCAACACCACGCAAATGGAAATCGGCTAACTACTAAGATGGCTGCTGAAAATGCGTCACACGTGCATTGTTGCAACATCATTCAAAATTTCCAATCAATGTAATACTAGGTTACACATCCAGAGCACAAAATCATCAAAGAATATTTAATTAGATTAAAAGCATAATGCTACCCAATTCGTAACTGTATGGAAATATTTAAAACACCATTTTATTATGATTTCTGATAATGCATTGTGATAGGCTATGTCAATGATGTTAAGTGAATACCACAGAACAGTTTTACAAATGTTGTGAGTAAATGAGTCCGAACCAGTGAAGAGATGAGGAAACTTTGTGGGTAGAATCACAGCCTCCTTCAGAGCTTCCTTGGCTCCCTCCAGACCAGCCACATCATTCCACTTCACATTTGGCTTTTCTATCACTATGGCTCCTAAATTGGAACAAAAAAACAACATTTAAAGTGTTTAAAAGAAATATTTAGGCATTATCTTAATGTAATGAGAAAATTTACAATATTTTAAATGATGTTTCAAATTAATTCTAGGGTTTCAATAATTTTATCAAAAACTCAGGCAAACAATTGTAATGATTATTAGAGCTACAACATCCTTTCAAGTGCATTGTGATGTCTTAATATCACTGGCACTGAACAATTCCATTGAAAGTTTATAAAATGTTTTAGAACCTGACAACTTCTCTTGAAGTTTCTTCCTTTCAGGATCTCCATCTTCATCACTGTCACTCTCACTCCTAATTTTTAAAGGTTAAAGAGGTTTCAGTGGGTAACACCATAAACTTATGAACTGAATAATTACCGAACAAAGCCATTAATAAACTCAGCACCTAGCCAGCCCTATTATTTATTATCTTATAAGGCAATTTAATCATTTTTAATTTGACTAGACTAAAGACCACACATTAATTGCAATATTAAGAAAATTCAACAATTAAAAAAAAGTTGAACACAAACTTTTTCCCATCTGTTCCTGCCTTAACTGGTTTCTTCTTGTTATTGTCTTTGCTTTTGATGTGATCTTTCAACTTTTCAGCTCTTTCCAAGTACTGACTGCATTTGCTTCGAATTGTTTCTTTGGCTTTATCCCCATGAGCTTCATCTGCTCATTTTTACAAATTGTTGAAGTGACATTTTTTCATAATATTATTATTTTCAAATGTTGTAATTTAATTAAAGCAACATCAATAATGATTATAATGATGGTTTTAATGGTAATAATAACTACAGTTTCAGTTTTTGGTTGCATCCTTATTTTATAGCTTTACTGAAATGGGACCCACTTTCCAACAAATGCAATGATCAACAGATATAGCGAATTTTATACTAAGTGAAAATTAATCTCACATTTAATGGCATGAAGAAAATATTCAACTGCATGTTCATATAATCTTAAAGCCTCTTCATAATTTTTATTCTGGTCTTCTTCCGTGGCTTTTGTAACCAGATCAATGGCTTTCTTTAATGGAATTTAAAGTTTGATGTTAAATAAAAGGGATGTGGCATAAACAGTCTCTTAAAATATATACAACCTTGTTTCATCAATTCTACAACCGGATAGATAATTAAAGCAACACCAACCTGTAGGCTCGCCATAAAATTTTTCAAGGTAAATGTTTCAGAAAGAATATAATCAATACGTTGATTAAACAAAACACGAACAATCCAAGTATTGTCAGAGCTAAACAAAAATGAATTCCGTGAATAACAACCAGAAATAATGCATGCGATACATATGCGAAAATTTAAAAGTTTTATATATATATTACAGTAAAATTATAAAACATTTAACAATTATGAATAAAAAAAATGTTAAAACATTTCTGACATGTCAGGTTCAGCTTTTTTATTAAGCAACTACAATCATATGCTCACATATTTATGTTCACAATAACATTTTTCCAAAATATAAATAAAAATAATTACTTAAATTGTTTAATAATATTTTTAATAGTAAAAAATTGGTCTCGAAAAACAAAAGCCTTGCATCTAAACAGCACTGCGATGCGACAAAATAGCAAGTCGTTCGACTCTCTCTTGAATTTGTAATCCTGTTGACCTTATCACTTTCATTTTCTATTAAATGTTCTTATTATAAATATATAAATAAATGGAATAATTTCTTTCAAATTATGTGAGCATGTGAGTGTAGAAAATTCTAGTGTTGGATCTATTTCTTCTTATTTTTATTTTTAATTAATGTTGATCAGTAAGAAAAAAAATTTGTATTTAAAAAGTCTTTGCATATTAATCGGACACTGAAATATTCTCTAGCACTTAATATTTATAATAAAATATGGATTATTTTAAAAATTAATTTCTTAGATGCATAAACAATATCATGAATATTAAATTATTTAAGTTTTTATTTATGATATAAATTTGTAATACCCATGTATCAGCTGTATCTAAAAGTGAAGCCGTTGATCAAAGTTTACAATTCAGAAAATAGGTGCAGTATGGCAGGTAATATGGAGCCTTGGGACAAAGTTGGTGTCAATCAACAAAATATAACTTCAGATTGCAATTTTACCAGTCATATGTCGAGGTTAGATCGATTTTGCTCATTTAATTGTGTGCTGATATGTAAGTTGACTCCGTTATCAAATTAAGCAGTCTCCCACAAGGAAATCTTTCATCGATGGAGGGGCTTATGACCCAAACCCGACCTCTCGTCCCACCTCGTTCTCTTAGTGCTACATTGCCGTATAACACCTCTTATTATTCCACCATTCCTTACAGCAATGGATATGGAAATATGGGCTATTATTCAAATTACCCTTTTGGAGATCTGAACAATTATACGGGACTCCAGAATTACTTTGGTGGAAGTGTAGTCATGCAGCATGCTGAAACCACTACCAGACAAGCATTTCAGTCTGTTGAAATGTTTGTGAGAACTTTCAGTTCCATTTCAATGATGATGGAATCAACTCTCCAGGTTGGACATTTCAGAGATATTGTTTATAACACATTATGCTTGTAACTGAATATTTTATAATTATATTTGATCTTGAGGACAGTGTTGCATTATTATATTTCCGTCTCTCTTGAGAGATTTGCCCATTAAACGTTTTGACCACATTTGTTTAATTATTTTCGTTATGTTTTCTTACTATTTGAAAACCTAACATTGGTTTTAGGCTGTCTCAAATTCCTTCAGAGCTGTCTTAGGAGTCATAGATCACTTTTCAAGGATGCAGATTCACATGTCCCAAATATATTCTGCCATCAGTATAATTCGTCTCTTCAAGTGGTTTTTCAGAAAACTCAAACTTTATGTCAGACTCATGAGGTTTGGCCAGTCACAAGCAAAGAATGAACAAATTTGGGAAGAATCAGAAAATGCTGTAATGAAAACTGGGGGTTTGGTAATTGAAGAGGTGCCTGTCTTTGCTAATTTGCCAGTTTTCTTATTCTTTGTTGTTATACTTGGAGCTCCTTGGATGTTGTGGAAGCTTGCCTCTTCTATAAAAAGAAACCAAGGTTTGTGATAAATCTATTAAGTGATTTATTGATTTCAAAATTTTTGTTTTGATCATGGATTTTTCAAAAGTGTGCTTACAATGTTAATCTATACATAATATTTATTGTACCTTTACTATGTTATGATATCATTACTTCTTTATGATTTATTAAAACATATATGTATGACAATTTTTCTTGGTAGAAAAAAGTGATTGGAAAAATGGGTTTGGTGAGCACTATAAAGGTGTGATGGAATATGACTTTGCTGCTCAAAGAAGTGATGAATTGTCTTTAGTGAGGGGAACACAACTTTACATAGCACCTAAAGGTAAACCAAGCTCATCTCAGAATTGAAAATTTGTGATCTTGAAGTTTGTGTTTCTTAAAGATATTTCAAATGTTTCATGTCATTGGAAATGTTACAGGAAATGAACATGTTAAACTTCATTTTTAACTTCTACATAAGATGCTTCATAATATTGATAATGGTAATAATGATAACAACAACAACAATAATAATAAAAATAAAAATACCTCATTATAAGAAAATTCTAAAAAGGTGTTTTTATTTTAGACTTGCAACCCCCTATCAGAGGATGGGCCTTGGTGTCACCGGGTGATGGAAGGATGGGTCTTGTTCCGCAAAGTTATGTGAAAGTCATTGGAAAAAAAACCGGCCAAGTTTCTGCAGAAATCGAAAGGAGCAACACAGATGCTCGTAATCATCCCAATATTTGTGATCAAGACCTCAAGGCCAAATGTGATGACAAGAAAATGACTTAGAAATTTTAATAGGTTTTGCAACTTTGTTCATGGATGTACATGTGTATATACATATGTGAATCAGTTCTGTGTAGATTTGCTTTGTCTATCTCCTGATACTCAGGCTGCATTAATGATGGTTTCTCCTCTCCAGCTTTTGTTTTTCCTTTTATAAGTCTCTAATGGATAATCCATTTGTCAGCCTACATTTATTTAAAGTATCTAAATTAATGTGGTGCTCTAATTTTCATTTTAAATACAAGTTTTAAACATAAGGTATTTTTGGCAAAGTTCTATATAAAAAAAAAGTTCTATATAAATCAGTCCACAGTTTTGTAATTTGTATTTTTTAAAACTTGGTTTGTGGATTGATTTTAGACAGTGTGACTATTGTGTTGGAATTGTCACTGATTTAATTTAATTATACATTTAAAAATTCAGTTAAGATACAATTTAGTTTTAATTTTGTGAGAAACCTTACCAAACATCTGGTAAGGTTCTGATGTCTTGATAGAAAATATTCAAAAAAAAAATCAAAAATTTGTGAGTGAAAGGGCATCGTTATTTTGGTAACTTGTTTGGTACATATTAACAACCAAAAATGTGTTTATTGTCAAGAGCTATAATTCTTGGGGGAAAATGCTTATTCCTTTTTGTTCTTGAAGCTGTGAGACATATTTAAATCAGATTACGATTAGGGGATATTATTTTCTGAGAATCTTTATATCAGGAGCACTTATTTTAAAATTTAGTCCAATCAAAACCAGATTATGCAACACTAAAAGTATTTTTACCGCATACCCATTTTTTGTGGGTATAAACTAATATCGCTGAAACTTTCGGCAGTCAAATAAATCGCCATTTATAAGCATGGTGTAAAATCTCTTTTCGCGTGAGTAAATGTTTCTTGTGAATTATGTAAATGAACAAGTATTGGGCTAGAAATAATAAGACGTCTTACGTTTTGCGATAGTATAATAAATTTAAAATTGTTCAAAAGATCAAACGTTGCCAGCAAGAAAGTATGTAAAGTGGTATGAAATTCGAAAATTCCGCACAGTCACTCATGGGTAAGAAAGCAGTTTTAACGGGAGAAAGATGACATCACGGGTGACACGTCAAAATATCTCAATGTAACTTAGAAATTTTTTTTTATGAGTTTAATACATTATCCGAAACTGATTCTAAATTTACTTAGAATTCAATAGTTTGATTGCTTTTATGACCGTTTTGAGTTTAAGAGGCATCGGGAAATTTCATTAAGTGGAAAATTTAGACAAAAATATTATTAGGTTAACTGTGATGATTAGGACCTGCCGAGTGGCCTCGTTTTATAATCAGAACAAATGAGGAATATGTTTTCAAATTTGTTTCAACGAATCAAACTATTTTTCTAAATAGTAAATGTTTTTGCGATAGTCATGGTCGTGTCTTCACGTTTGGTCTGTGTTCCTCCCAACGACCTTAGCAAATAAGTTTTTTCTAATGTTGTAGACGTTGCCATTGTTTTTTTTTTATCTGGCTCTCTCTTTGCACGGAGGCTGCTCCAGTTATGAATGTTTCTTTCTGGTCATGCAGTGAAAAATTCCTAACGAAAAACTTCTTGCAAATGAAACACTCAAATCAGAGTATAAATAATTAATAGTCATAGAAACACTAACTTTAAGAGATGTTGAAAAGCTATTGAAATTATTTTTATTTGTTTATTATTTAATGAATTAATTATACTAAATTATAAATTATTACCATACTTTTTAGTTAAATTAAAAAAATTAATAGCTAAATCTACTTAATATTCATAGATTTTCTGATTGGATACTATGCTTTAAAAATTACCGTCGTCGAGGTGTTTGTGAATTTGATTCATAACTTTCATTGATTCATTGCAGGTGATTATGAAACTTTCATTTCTTATTTCAAGCAAAATACGTTTTGCATGGCTGACATATCAAAATCCAAAAAACTATATTTTCAAATTTATTTGAACAGCTTGTTGTCGAGAGAAAAAAATGAAGTATTGGTTCCTTCTTCTACCCAGACATTATTTTTGATGAAATTTCATCCTTCCAGTTATCCGTCCGTCCAGTCATGTATTCATTCATTTTTTCACTCCAACCTTCTTTCAACCCATCTCGTTCCCTTTTTCATCATCATCGTCATCAACAATGGTTGACAAACATATTTGCTTTCAAGTGGCGGATTTGAGGAACCATAGACCCCCCCCCCCCCCGTCATTTTTAAAGTCTAAGAAAAAAAGCTAAAATCCACCGATAAACTTTATCCTACACGCTTAATCATAACACATACACAAGTGCATATCCACCACATATTCCAGGTTTTAATGTCGTAAGTAAGGATGTTCCCTATAACGCTATTATATATTGCCTATTTTAAAAGTTCTACTCGTTTAATTTAATTGAAATTGCATAAAATTGAGTAATATTACATTTAACGGGTTATCAAGAAACTATAATATAAATACCGGCGACAAAATTTTAGAAAATTTCATTAAGTGGAAGATTTATCGTCTAAAATATTATTAGGATTCCAGCTAAACTCTTAGTCTCTGTTGTCCCCATCCATGGATATTTCAGGTTGGCATTTAATATAAATTATCGATTGACAAGCGGCAAAGGCGAGCTGCACAAAGTGAATCAGACACTTTAAGAAATTACCATTCGTCAAGTCACGTCGGTTCCTCAGTTCGTCTTTCTTTTGATCCTTCTCTGAGTTCAGGTTGCAATGTGAACAATGAAGGGTTTGATTTGGAGTTGTAATTTAACATAGCTTATCAGTTAAGTATGTGAAACTAAATCAACGTCTTCTCACTCTTGTTCAACACAGAACCTCTCGATTTGAGCAGTTTGATGAGTTTTATGTTTATTTTCATGGGTTGTTTTGTCGCCTGGCTGTTTTAATCAGGCATTGTCATTTTCTAGTTTCTCTCAATTTACATCGTAAAAATAGTTATCATTAAATATGTCAATTAAAAGACGAAGAACTGAAAATATCTTACATTCCTTTAAACAAGAAAAGAAGCAAAAGAGCGATGTCACCATCTGTTCCTCGAACATGTGGTAGGCAAGCCATGAGGAGCAACCAGTCAACCAATGATCCCGTTGTTTTTTATCGACAATCCGTTTTCGTACAATTTCTTGATAATAAATTCAAGGACTTCTAGAGCGCTTTAGACCAAGACACACTGCATTGGCCTCTAAGTTAGTACCATATGTTATGTTAAAAAATCTTGAAGCATTGTCCAGTGGTCAGCTAAGGATGGTTGCGAACGCTTTTCCAGACTTGCCATCATGGATTACAATCAGAGTATGAGTGGTGGTGGGTAAATTGACATGAAGATTGGACTGACAATCTCAAATTTTGTGGATTCTCTACGTTAAGCAGGCAATGATTTTACCCAAATGCTAGAATTCTATTAATTTCGGCTATCCGACCATCCACAACAGCTTGCAATGAAATAAGTTTTTCTACTCTCAAAAGGTTAGAAACCGATCTTCGATCTACGATGCTGACTGACCGACTGAATGGGATGGCTCACACGAATATAAACCAAGATATTGAAATTCCAGCAGAGACAATAGTTGACAACTTTGGTAGATTAGATCCACATCGTCTTGCACTTTTATAAAACTTTTACTTTGAATAAATTTGAAAACCTGAAATAATGTTTGTAATACAATTTTGTAATTGTAATTGTTCAATAAGCAACATGGCTGTGAAATATCCGCCGCACTACAATCTCAGCAAGCGGTTTAGGGGAGACCTCAAGGATTATATTTTCCAGTAATTGCCCTCCCCCCGCCAAAGCGTTCTAGATCCGCCACTGCTGCTTTCTGGTGTTAAACATGTTTGTCGAAAGCGAGGTCAAAATCCGCCGTCGGACAGCACTGGTCTAGGCCAATGGGGATTATTCGCAAATATCGGTCATCTCATGATCAAATCTTGCTGATAAAATGAACTGTACGAACTGTTAATGTTTAAGTATTACGACAAGCTCCTTCCCGATGACTGAAGCACGAGAACTAATAATATTGTTACAATTTGCTGCCAAATAGGTAATTTACGCCTGATTTTTTGGTTATTCCAAATAATCCCCCCTTCAAGCTGACTGGTGAATGTGCGAGTCATTAAAGATTCCAAAATAAAATTGTTTTTATAGAATTAATTAATTTAACTAATTTTCAAATTACATCATCACTACTCGGGATAAATAACACAAAACTAATTTGGCTTATTGACACCGATTATTAATAGAATTTCATCCATATCTTGCATCGCACAAATGTCGAACAAATGTCAACCTCCCCACAACTCGTCATTATTTAAGTTGATATTTCATTCAAATTTTGTCAACAAATACGCAGGAAGAAGACGTTTCATTGTTTCGTCCGAATATCTCAGCACAGTTCCCACATTCACAACACGTTCATCGCGAAATATTTTTTCTCGGAATGGATGCTACTAATCACCACATAACACTCGAGAAAAGAGTTAAAAGAGACGATTCGCTGCACAAACCTTGAAGTTTGTTGTCGTTAAAATGATTAACTGCAGTTTAAATGACTTATCATTTGTTTTGTCTTGATTCTTCAATGAAAAAATCATGTGGATTCTCAATACATTGCCATCTGGCGAGTGAGGTATTTTGAATCATAAGTCTATTCTTTCCATAATTAATAAATGAAATATTAACAAAAATTAAAAAACAAGCATTTTTAAACAATTTTTTCAAAAATATCATTTATTTAATGTAATTGTAAGTTACATTAGAACAAAATTTTTCACAACAATCAGACTAAATATCGTCGGGCTTTTCATCAGTAAGCTATACCTTATAGCAGTTCTTCGTGAAGTAAAATTCTATGAAATTTAAACAACTTAATTATCGCTTATTTAATTACTGATGTTTTCAGTGACTGTAATAATATCTATATATTAATTTCGGAAAGTCAACCCTTAGTTATTTAAACGTTCTTCAAATCACTATCATTTACTTCGGGTCAATTGAATTAAATATAAACTATCCAAAATAATTTCAATTACTTTGTCACGGAAAAGTGTACGTGCCGCAAATTACGCCAAATTCTGATGAGGAAATATCTTAGCGATCATGGGAAGTTCATTATCTTCAATGCTGGTCAGAAATGTTTGCACATGTTTGATGGAAGTTAAGATAACAGAAAAAAGCGTTTTCCGAACTTGATTCACAATTCGTGTAAAGACATTAAGTTTTTGCCAAACTTTAGATAAAAGATTTAATTATTCTTTAATAGCTACCGAGTCAGAAACTTTGAAAAAGAACATGTAAATGAACTAGGAATAACTGGACATGTTTGCATAAAGCTATTGTCGAATTCTAGCGGATTCCCAATTGCAAGAGCAAAATTAAAAAGTTTAAACAAGTATCTTATCGCTAAACTGTCTCACAAAAGTCACTTCCAACCACTCTTAGGCGAGGAGTATCCTCGAATTATAAATTGGTCGTGGATGAATTAAGACTGAAGAATTAGTTAGAATTGGAATTAAAACTTTCAACATCCTTCGCATTACAATATTAGTAACTGAAATATAACGAGACAAACTAGCAGTTCGTTAATGATTCATATAGCATTACAAATATCCAAATGTAATTGCATTTATTTAAGAGACATGAATTTAATGTGATAACATGCAAAGTGCTAGGTTTAAGTTTATAATGGTCCATGGAACATCTGTTGAGTCATGGCTTGCCTGTGTGGAGCATTTCAAAAGAAGATAAACAAGCCATAAAGTAAGCGGTGAACTAAGATCCGGTAACTAAACATTCACTCCTTTGATGACAATTGGTCTTAATTGCTCTGCTTCATGGATTAATATCTTATTTCCTTAAATATTATCTAACCGTTCAATATAAGAGGCTGCAAATACCTCATTAAATAAATTCTCAATTGTCATTTTGGAGAGTGATAAATATCTGTGACGTTAAATTCTTTGATAAATCATTTGCATTCTGATAACTTTGATGACATTTCCTTTTGTCATGAAAATACTCCTTCATCTTCGTGTCGTTAGATTAAAGTGATGAGTAATTTGCATGAAAATGAATTCATTTAAATTTGTACAGTTGACAAACATGTTTACTTTCCTAGTCATTTATCTTGTCTATCCTAATCAGAATTACAGTGCTAGAAAAAATGTTACGACAGTCCCCATTTTTTGTAATAACTTAAGTTTAAATTATCGAACGAAGCTCAAATTTAGAAGAACTGTATAATATCCTTAAAGAATATAATTCGTATATTTTTCTTCACTTTGATCAAGAATTAAGCGCAAATCCCACAAAAATCCATTTTTTTTGCATAGAAATATTGTTACAAGAGGTTACAAAAAAACTCATGAATTTCAGTATTTTATTTAAAACTAAATGAAATAATGTTTCAATAGGATGTCATTCCTCCTTTCTTAGAAATGACATCTATGCACCTATTTTTCATGGAGAAAATCAGTGTTTTGATGACCTTTTCATCCAAATTTCTCCAGGCGCTCCAAATCGCTTCTTTCAATTCATCTTTTATGTTATATTGATGTCCATTGCCATAAACTGATCTTGAAAGAAGGCCCCAGACATTTTCAATCGGATTCAAGTCAGGTGAACACGCAGGCCAGTCCATCACTTGCATGTTGGACTCCTGGAAAAATGCTCTGGTTGCCTTGGAAACATGAATAGGAGCATTATCTTGCTGAAATTCATGTTGTTTTGCTTCAGCAAAAAGAAGGAGATGATCCTTGAGCATTTTGATGTACTTCTGAGAGTCCTGCCTCCCTTTCAAAAGCACCAGTTCCGTCCTCCCAAATGCCGAAATTCCTCCCCATACCATCACAGAGCCTCCTCCGTGTTTTTTGCTAAAAAAAAAATCTCTTTCTTTTCTAAGATCATGCCAGTAGTATTTATAGCCATCTGGACCATCAAGGTTGAATTTTTTTTTATCTGTGAAAATTACGCGTTCCCATCTTTCGTTGTAGCTGACCATCTCTTTTGCCCAGAGGAGGCGTTTTTTCTTGTGATGGACTTTAAACGCTGGAGCTCGCTTTTGCATTTCGTATTTCACCTGTTCACTTGAATTAAGATAATTGCAGACTGTCCTAACATGTACATCCAAGTCCAGCTTATCTTTTAGCTGTTTACACGAATATTCCCCTTGTGAAGCCTCCCTGATGAGACGTCTCTGAATCTGATTCGAGAGTTTTTTCGGTCTTCTGCCCTTGTACTTCTTACCATATGAGTCTGGATCATCCAAAAAACATTTGGTGACAGCTCTTGATGAAATGAGTGTAAAAGGAAGTTTTGAATTTCACACTCCTTTATATAGCCATCTTAATGACAATTTAATGTTTGATCTTTCCAATAAGCCCTTGAAATTGATGAAATGAGCCCAAAACGGAAACTGTCGTAATAATATTTCCAGGCCAAAAATGGTTCATTTGCATAATTTACGGGAACCATTAACCCACATGAAAGGAAATTTTGCACGATGTTTACAAATGGTGTTTTATATAATTGCTGAAAATTTCAGCAAGATATGTTAATTTGTAAGGAAATTATCCATAAAAAGTGGGTATGTCGTAACAATATTTCTAGCACTGTATTTCTTCCAGTTGTCAAACATTTAACGTACTAAGTAGTTAAAACTGTTACACGTAATGGTGCCCATGATACGATGGGAGGAAGCAGAAAGCATTCTTAACGTTTGTTGAGAAGTGTGAAAAAATCAAGATTGAAACATTTATAAGCAACGGATTCTAAAAGGAAGTTGAAAATTTAACTAAATCTAAGTTGTCAGATTTTGAGTCTCATATTTCATTCCTCCTATTTCTAATCTAAAATTAATTAGTTAATTGATTCATTTTAGTGAAATATTTAAATATTACTTGGAAATTTTGTTTTGTGCCGCAACAACCAAATGATGACATCATTCATTCGTTATGTGAATAACCAGCACATCATTAACTTATTTATCTGTTATCAATGCTCTCAACGTTGTAAACATTGAAAAAATATTTTTAAAAATAACATCGTACCTGGTTTTGTTGTTTATTTTGCCATGAAAATAAGGTTTTCTGAACGTTTGACAACGTTAAATCATGAAATTATTAAAATTTAAATATATTGTTATATTGTTTAAATAATTAGATAACAGCATTTAATGGCACCCCGTCATAATAGCCCGGCGACAAAATAGCCCCGTCAAAATAGCACCATCAAAACATAAAACTCATTTCATTTAATCAAATTTGAAATAAGTTACAGGTTAATGTCTTCAACTCATATAAATATTTTTTTTTATAAAGATACATTGATGGGGATGTTTTGACGGGGCTATTTTGTCGCTGGGCTATTTTGACGGGTCACCGCATTTGATACGACATTATGTAGTTATGTTAATTGTATTTAACATAGTTGGTCCATATATTTACATGAATGATTTATAAACTTCCCGAGAACTAACTTGGTTATGGAATAAAAAATTAACAAGTTGTCAGACATAATTGTAAGGTTAAAGCAATCAATGAGGGTTGTTAACAATTGATGTGCCTTTGATTGACTCAACAAGAAAAGTCAACAGCATGTGACAAGAGGTCAAAAGCACTTAAAGTTGTAATATCTGAGGACAAGTCCAAATCATCCTAGTCATACAACGGACTTTAATCAAATAAATACTTTTATGAGAATCAAAATGGCTCAAATGTGGAACAGCCACATCAGAGTTTACTAATGCAAGCCTAATATCATATTATCATATTAGTAATATGACACATTGACCCTTCACATGTTATATTTTCTTCTAAAAAGTTTTAAGGCTCTAATCCTTCATACTGGCACACCTTAAGATTAATATATTAACGCAATTTTTATTTCTTTAAACTTTCCTGTGATTGAGTCCAGTTTTATTTTTCTAAACATTTACCACATAGATTTAAGTCAATTTTTATAAACACATGAGATTAGTTTCAAGCAAAATTTGTTAATTATATACACCTTTACAAATTTCATTAATCATCAATACCTTTACGGGTTAATAATAATAACGAGTAATAATTGTTAATATTAATTACATTTTATGAACTCACGAAGTTTATCTGGTTATTTATAAGACCTTTGTAAACAAGATTGTTGAATTCAAAATATTTAAAAATATAACGAGATTGTGTAACAATTAATAGACATATCGTCTTTTCTTCAAGTGTATGTATGCTTCTACAGTGGACTTTTGAAATACGATATTTAAGACATTAATACCTCAAATTAGCTTAAATTAAATAATTTTTTAGTCACAAGTTTCGGGTTTTTAAAACTGACATCTTCATGACAAAGTAATTTAAAAGCCATTCAACAAATTACAAGAATTACATATTAACATTCTTCTCTTAGGAATGTACGATATGTTTTTATTACTTCCATATTCGTTTAAATATCCGATTAAATTTATGTTAAAATTGAAGTTATTGGGAATATAATTGAAAAACATACTAAAATGTTATGCTATAAAAGCATTTGAGAATATGTCGATATTCATTTGCGGTAAAATAAACATTGTTATTATAAATAAGCTGCATTTCTTAAGAAGTTAACTATTAGTTAGATCACATTTGATTGCTGGTCTTTTTTACAAATTACCTTTTTGTTACCAATTAATTTTATTTTATTTTAAACAGTTGAATTTCAAACAATTTCAACCACATGAGGTTCCCCTTCAATTTTTCTTGTGCATTTAACCAATTCTCAAGTGTTTAATAAGTGAGGACACGAGGGCATTTCAATGAATGCAAAAGAAACCCTCATGTTTACATGCATAATTAATTAAATTTTACATATTAGTTTCTGCTACGAAACTGTTCAGGAAGCTGTGTTAACATTCCCATGGTAGCTGCTTGAAATGTGTCATGATTTTAAACTCTTGATAAGCGGTAATCTCATTGGTTCGTCATGATACTGAAAATAGAATCCTTTGTACCCAATAGAACTTAGGTCCCTTTGCTGACGCGCCGATTTCCTACAAGTGATTTCAAATTTAGGCTATCTCGAGGTAGCTTTGGTGGAATGCGTTCGATACGAACCGAAGTACTGTGACCAAGGTGCAACGGATGTTGGTTGATCCAAGTTGAAACATCCGGAGACGTGATATTCAACAGGTTTAATAGGAATTCATTCTTCATTTGAACAATCCAGAGAATTAATGCATAATTCACCAATCTGAATATTCAAAGTCGAAAACAATTCCTTTTTGGTTAGTGACCAATTGAGAACTGAATATCATGTCATCTTAAGTTGAGTGAAAATAGTTACATTTTATCCTTTGATGTCCTAACTGCATGTTTATAGAAGCAGCACTCATTTAAATGCAACTGTGGACGCGAGAGATTCCAAAACCCAGTAATGGAAATTGTTTAATTTTGCTGAGCAAAATAATTTCGAAAGTTGATGCATGGAATTTACCGAAAATAGAAATAAATGTTTTACTTTTGAAAACAATTTGAGCCTAAATTTCAATCGTTTGCCGATTCACGAGTGTCAGTGTGAGATTCTCTGTGGTCCATTTGTTCATCTCATGAATATGCAGGAGTACGTGCACACAAGTTATTGGCTCGCTCAACTTGCAGAACATTCTCTGCTTTGTGAAGTCCGTTTCGAGAAGGTTCTCTCGAGCAGAAGCTGAATGGAAGAGAAATTATCGACCCTGCCCTCAAGCACAAATCCATTGAATGCCAAACAACTTCAGCAAACAAAGTGCTTAGAGATTTGAAGCGATATCCTGTAGCCAAGTTGATATTCTGTCACAATAGTGTCTCAATCAACGTGATAAATAATATCAATTGTGTGTGTATTTATTAACGTCCATTTCGTAACTAGATGATTAGGTTGGACAACTCCGAACAAAATAATATCAATGATTTGTTAAGGCTTTGGGGTTAGGTTATCATTGTTTGTGAGTATTTTACGTACTGCATTCTAAAAATCAATGATATCAACACTTAGCCCATACAAGTTGTCACTTTTACCACCAATAAAACCACGATTACCAACTCGGAAATTTGGAGATTCGCGCCGAAAACAGATGAAAATAGATTCCACTGTTTACGGGGTGCGTTTCCTGTGGATTTGGACGGCAGTGTGCGCGTTGCGTACGTCAATCTTGTAGATGAAGCCGAGGCGTGTACAAAGGATAGAGCGTGCAACGTGTGTGTGCACACTAGCTGTATGCACGGTAGGGTGACGTGTGCTTTAGAGCCTGCTGTACAAGAGATTTGTTCGCTTGTGCGACTGGTTCGAGAGGAATTGAACTACGCAGACATCGCGACTGATGGAAATTTGCTGCCAGCGTTCAGCTTTAATAATCGCCGTGTGAGCATAATTATCTCAGAACCACGTATAACTTCCCAATGGAGCCGATGCAGGATTTCGCTTTAGAAACTCAAGAATCATCTACGATCATACATTGTTAGTATGGTAAAGATGATGATAGCAGTTATTACGTTGATAGTATGAAATTGTCAGCTACACTCACTTTTTCTTTCTTAAACTATTTCTCATCCTCTTTAACATTCCTTCTGAACATTCGCGTCCCAGTGTACCTTGGGCCCTAATCAAGGCCGTTGAATTAACGAGACCGAATAAAACGGTCGACCAATCGAAAATCGTTTCTGGAGCACGTGACCGATAAAACTGCAAGGGATTGGCTGGCTCGTCTCGAGCCTACTGGTGAATGGAATGCTGACCATAGTTGAACAAGTTCAGCACATAATTTCGCCTCTGTAGTTCATGTAGGTAGTGGGAGCATGCGCCTGCATTTTTTGGGGTTGTTCGATTTATAAACTAAGGCGAGTCTGCATTCGACTCGACGTCGTTGAAAGGAGTGGAGGAAGCTCTTCCAACGAACTCTCAGCTACGTCAGGTTTAAAATATCAGCGGTTAATCATTTCTTGGATCCCCGGCCTTTCTAGATTTTAGTGGAAATCGTCAATTCTTGCTGGGAACATTTCTTAAGAAAGCATTTAAAAGCTTCTGCGTTACAGAATCCATTTATAATATAACCAAAACTATTTGTGAAGGGTTCAATCATTTATTAATAGAATCGACAAAAGGGGGAAAACCTTGCGGTGAGTTTTTCTAGAATGTTTTTGGAGATCTGTCTGCAAATATCCCACTGGAATTGCCTTGGGAATGAGAGTCCGGTTATGACGTATCCGAATAATCGTCACCGGGTTTTCATTCACATTGCATTCTGGTTTTTTCCGAACTGGCTTCAAGGTTAAATGAAGCCAAAAAGAACGCCAATGATATCTCAGTTTCTGACATCCTTCGGTCATTGTTCGGTAAAGAACGGCAATCGTTCAAGTGGATAGATTATTTGATAAAATTTGTTGCTATGAATGCTTTATAAATATTTCAATTTAAGGAAAACGTTGCCTTTGTAATTAAATACCTTACAATGCTTAATGTGTTTTTGAAAAAATCTAATTTGAGCACTGCTTAGTTACTAACGACGGCACAAAGTTATGTTTTTTCTGACCGTCAGAATTCTTTAGAGTTAAACTCGATTTTCCTGAAGAACGAGGTAATTGGTCTTGTAAACACATTGACGATAACTTACATGAGAATGTATACTTTAGACTGATAACATCAAACAATCACAATGAAACGAAATAAGTAACTGAGTAGATGCAGTGATTTGAAGCAATATTAAGTTACACGAACATTCCTGCCGAACCCAAGCATTAAAAACAGTAAAAGAAATCATTAATTGATGAATCATTGTTTTTAATCTCTTGCAAATTAACTAAGATATACCCAGAACATCCAGCCAATCAAAGTGGACAAGAAGCAACTTAATTCAAGTCTGGGGACTTCTGTTTTGTTACCGAGTAAAATTAATTTACACTTAAAATAATGAATTTTACTATAAACAAAATTTAGATTTATCTAAGAAAATAGTTAAAAAATAGATAAACTGAAGCTTAGTGAAACACGAAGATGTGAGATATTATCGCCATCTACATATTTATGAGCAAACTATTCCAATAAAGCAAATCAATCGGAAGATATCATGTGTTAGTATTCAAACGAAATGGCTTTAAATCAATAATTTCTAAGTTTAATTTACGTATGGATTATTTGCAAAACAAATGTAAAGCCTATGTATCCTTAAGTAATAATTAGTGGCTAATGATTTCACGTTATCCTAAAACCGTTTATGTAGCCTATTTCCTTCGAAGAAGCAATACATGTTTCCTAGTTTCAATGGTGAATGATAATGGAGTACTTACAAAGCGATGAAAGAAAATATCAAACCTAATTTAATTTATTATATGTTTAAGGCGTCTGTTGATGTTGAAATTATGTCAGCTTAGTGCAAATGCTCGGGCTATGTTCAAAATAACAAGAACTACTTGAGAATTCACTTAACTTGAATAAATAATATCCTAGGATTTCATTCACTGGTAATAATTAAAACAATGTCTTGAAGTATATTCCCAAGAACGATTATAAAATACTTTTACTAAGTAGCAGAACACTCAAGATCGAGAGGCCGCCGGCTCAACTGTGGCTGCCCCCTGCCGGATATGTTTTTGTAAGACATGCCTTCACGAAGGAGGGTTCTGCGACAAGATGATTCGTGGAAGAGACTGCTGATAGTGATGGAAGAGATGTTCTTCAATGAAAATTTATTTATTTATTTGATTATAAGTTGCATAAGTAAGATGATTTGGACTTTAGTTAGTGTTGTGAAATCATTATTAAGGGTAAGTAATTATAAGTATTAGAATAATGAATAATCCTAGTATAATTGATTAGAAAAAGGCTTAGAGTAAGCCTCCCCAGTTTTTGCAAATCCACCAGTAGATGATGTCCACAATTGTTGGATTGCTAAGCAAGGAACTAATATCGAATTGATTCGTGTTGATTGTGATTTCTCTCCTCAGGGCAGACTGGCGGGGACAATCCACGAGGAAATGCCTGAGGGCATGTCTGGCACTTCCTGTGAGGTTAAAGTTTCAAGAGAAACAAAAATTGGTTCAGAGCACACTTTCCAACTTGGAGTCTGGAGATGAGAACCTCGTCCTTCTCATAGCCAGAGATTCCAACTCAGGCGGAGACTCAGACGAGAGTGATCTTTTTGCCGCTTCCCTGGATTTCTGAATTTAAAAACTATACATTTTTAATATCAGGAGCATAATTGTCTAGGGCACTAAGCAATTCACTCAGAACGATTATGTCGAAGAACTCCTGATATGAGTTCTTGACATGCATTAAACAGTCCTCAATGACTGCTAGTTCGATGGAATTTATGCAGCTGTGATTCGACGTTCTGAGGCTGATGTTCACATTCTTCTTTGGGAAGCAGAGGCGGCGGCCCTGGAGTTTCTCTACTTTCTCTCTTGCCACCAACATCCGCAAAGGGTTGTCGGCTTCGAAGGAGAGATTCGAGGTGTCGATCGCTGGTTTTCTCAATCTCAAGGAGGACAACTGCGAGTTTCCTCTTTGATGTCTTCCAGGAGGTCTGCTGGAAGTAGGGACTTGACTTTCTTGTGCGGGGGCATCTTTGCCTTATTTTACAATGGAGCTTCGTTTCAGCCTGGGACCTTTTGTCTGAAATAAAGTATTTATTTTTAACAGTTTCATTGTTTGTGGCAAACGACATGAGGGCATGGTGTGCCATGAGCTTCTTACGACGAAGGTCGAGGGGAAGCTCACCGCACTCCACCAGCAGAGACGAGGCACTTGTACCCTTCATGACACTACAACAGATATTCAGTGCCTGGTACTGAAGACTGTCGTAAATGTCTCTGTCTTCAATGAAAACGAGCGGCCTTTTAAGAGCGACAATGAAGCACAGAAAGGGGAATGCAGAAACTCAAAAATGTTTTTGTAAAATATACTTATTTTTTTAAAAGCTACATATTTGAAACTTTAATGTTATTGTTTAAATAGTTTTTAAAAAAAGTCTTAGAAAAAATTATCTTTAATTTTGTATACTCTGGTGAAGATAACGTAAAATACATTATTGTTATATTTTAATCACTTGAAAAATTGTAAATTATTTCATCATCGAGGTAAGAAACTAAAGACTATTCTTAATTAAACTAAAAACGAATAAGAATTTCCATATTAAAACCGGTGCGAACATTAAAACTTACAAACGTAACAGTAATGTTATCATTAAATAAAGCCAACTAATACAAACTCATAAATACGATAAAATTTGTCTCATTGACACTTTCTTTTCTGTGATGCCGAAAACTTCATTTTTTCTTTACAGACACAAACATCATTCATTTCCTTAAATTCTGATCCAAAATGATCCATAATTGCATCCTTATTTCTTAATTAATAAAAAAATTACAAATTAACCCTTTGACAAACAATTGTATTGTTGGCAAGTCAGAATAAATTATTTATTTTTTTATTCCATTTCAAATGATTTCAATGCTTGACAAATGCTTGTTTCGAAATGACATGTGTATAAAGGCATTTGAATAGTATCAATATAAAGTTGGGTTATTCGGATAAACGGAACATTCCAACTGCATATAACTAAAAACATTAAATTATTTTAAAGCGTTCGGATTCACATATTTTACTCCTTCAAATTCTTAAACTCTTTATTTCGTTCATACTTCAAAATCTTTATTTAGACGTAGACAGTCATATTAAAGAGAAGTGAAGATGGGCCAATGCTAAATATTTCCCAGGAAAATTTCAAAAATTATTATGAAAGTTGGCACATTACATGAAAAACATTTGGTAGCGGAAGTTGATGAAGTAATTGCAACTGTTTCTTTCAGCAAACAACTCATATTTCAATTGATCCAGGAATTCAATGCAGTGTTTTTACTATAGATCATTTTCTTCCCTGCCTCGCTGAGAACTTCTAAATATTTATTTTCTGCCCGCAAAAACTTCCCACTCAGCTTTCCAAGACTACAGATGCCTTTCCAGCCTATATATATAGAAAGCAGTGCTCCAAAGAAACCCATTTATTCCAAGCATCACATCCACAATGGATTATTATTCAAAGGAAGCAAGACGTCTGTTGAGATGACATGCCTCAAAAGTAGCACCTTCAGCTTGTGGAAAATGTTTCTATAGAAATTACGTGCTCGCAACTCGGTTTGAGAAACAGCCTCCCTAAATTCATTACTTCACTTTGAAAGAACTTGTTGAAAAATACTCATGAATTTCTCAGAGTTACTCCTGATTGTTCATTTCATCTTCTGTTTGCCTCCATTTTGCTCGGGAGAAAGGTGAAACATCTTTTTAAAATAAGTTGAACGTGATGTAAAAATTAAAGATTTACGTAATTACCTGCCGTTATGTGATTCAACCCCACTGTTGTTTCGATTAAATGTACGAAGCAGTGCTAAAATTATAACCGTGTTAAAATTATTTTTTTTTAAGTTACCGCTCAAAAGTATCGAAGTTCAAATTTCTAAAATGAATTGAAATTTCTTTAAAAATCCGAATCTTTTAAACATTGAAAATTTGAAATTTTTATCATTTTTAAAGAGAAAAACTTGGTTTTTTATTATGAAATGCGCATTGAATTATCGCTTTATTGTTGAAGGCTGCTATCTAGATCAGTTTCTTAGAACATTTACTTCTGTAAAGTCTTAACGTTACTCAAAAAGAACACTTCAGGAAAATAATGAAATTCGTTTAATTTCCAATTACGTCACCAAACGATCCTAATTGACCTTAACCATCTTTAACTGTTACCTTAAGTGCTCTTAATTAATTTTTATGGTCTGCCTGATTGACGAATATTGCAAACATCTGGAAAACAAGCATGGCAAACACCTCGCTTGGGTTGAAGTAGGAACAGCATTTTCAAGAAAACGCAAATAACACTTCCACGTCTGAACTTGCTTATTAGTAATAATCTCATTTTTATGATTATTATGATTGCTAAGCATTATTGATATTATTTATAAATTTATTATTAATTATTACCAATTCATTATCTATTTTAATCACGAAAAGCTCACCAGAACGAAAGCCAAAGGGTAGCAAACGAGGTGATATGAGGTAAGATTTTATTGAATTTAATTATTATGTAATAAAATTGTTACACTAAAAAATAATTAGATATTAATTGCTAATTTTTAAATATCGTTTAGTCCTTTAAAGATGTATTTATTACAAGAATATTAACGAAAACAGCAGGAATATACATTGTTTCTTTTACGACTGAGTGATGATGGAGCTTTGATAGGCGAGAGAAAGATGAACTCAGGAATGACTGCAATGTCTAGGAAATATTATTTATAGGGACCAATTCTTTGGAAACTAAATGTAATATCAAAATGAGAGATACTCCAAAAACGTGATTCTGTTGTCAGAAACGTCAACTGTTTTAACTATTGTTCCATTAACTATTAATTAAGTATTCCAGTTATAGTGTGTGTGTGTGTTTGTCTGTTGAATGACGAGATAATTTGGACGGAGCATGACTACCTGCTCAATTTCAAAGCCGTTCCCGGTTGTACTGCATTACCGAGTCAACGTGCCGGAGTAGCCGAATCACGTTTATTTCACAAAAATATTTTTAAACCAATATCATCTGCTGGAGGATCTAGAAGATCTTGAACTAGGTGACTAGCTAGGCTATAATCTAGGCAATAAAAGCTTACAAATTTTAGTTTCCAGGCTTGCAAAATATTGCCGCAACATAGTAAAAAGAGTTTGATTTTTTTTCATCGAGTTATTGAAAGCAGTCCATCAATCGTAAAATTACTTAAGAATTCCCGATCAAAAGATTCCTACTCCTGAGTGATACATACGCCTGTAACATTGTTCTCACAAAGAATTTGTTGCAAAGTGGCTTATGTGTTATTACATTTTTATGTTGCAGGCGATTCCATTATCATTCATTTTTTGCTACGCACCATAATCACATGCGAATAATAGGCGATATTTTGATTTGCCGTTAATTAGTATTTATTTTAAAATCTACATTAGTTATTCAACAAAAAGCTCTTGATTTTAGTTGAATGAAAGTGAAATACATATACGATAGAAACTAATAATAATGATGCCTATTTACCTCATAAAATAACCAATACAAATTGTTATTAATCAAATTATTATAAATTTAAATTAACCATAACGTTATTCTTCTTAATTTTAAATACTTTAAAAAAAAATTTATAATTATTATTATCAGTCCAACGGAAATCATGAAGTCCTTGAGGGAAACTTACAACAAACTTGATCCTCCATCGAGTGGTGAGTCATCAACTTGGAATATTCGTAAATTAATCAATATTATTTACTTGCAAAACGAATGGATATTAACTTATAAAGTGGTTTATTTTACAAGTAACGCTTTATTTTTTGCTTAAAATGAAAAGCAACAAAATATAAATGATTTATTTGATATCTGTGTTTTGTAGTGGTATAATCATTCGGTTTATTATTATATAATTAGTTTTCTTATAATGTCATATATTATTAATAGTATCTTTCATTGTCGCCTCTGAGTAACGGTTTGTTAGGTTAGACATTCCTCTCCCAGGTTAGTCTTTCACACTTCCTGTAGTTAGTTATAGCAATAAACGAACATAGTACTAAAGACACTATAAAGTAACGCTATGCTATAAAATAATATTTCAACCGGAATAAAACTCAATAAAGTTCGTTTTTATGTGCTGAGAACAGGCAATTAATTGGTGCAAATACATAAAGGGTGGTGTTTGCTCAGTTTGTTGGCAAATATCTCTCGTTCCGCAAGTTAATTTCCAAAAGTGGTTTCGACTTGAATTGATTCATAATTATAATTACTCGATAATTGAATAAAATGAATCTCCAATAAATTATTATTTGTTCGGAAAAGAGTTTCAGTGATTAAGAGAACACAAATAGTTTCTCAAATTAACAATCGATTACAAATCGCTAGTTTTGAGCTCTTAAGTCTGACACTAGAATTCGTTTGAGCTCCGTCTTGATCGTTTAGCTGTGCAACGGACGTTAATAAAACAACTTTAGACACTAGCATCCTCTTTTTGGAATGTAATCAGGATCGCCCCTAAGGAGGGGCAGCTTGCCCTCCCACTTGGAATAAACTGAAATAAGTTGGGAAAATTAGAATTCAAAATTCAAATGCATATTATAATAATATCTATAAGGTTTAGGATTTAAATTTACAACAACTATTTTAAATGAAACATGTCAGCAGAAGCCCATTTCTCTCGGTATTAAATTAAATTCGTCATTGGTTGGATATTTCGTTGTTTTGGTAATTTTGTTTACTTTAATAATTTACTGGCGGTTATTTGAAAGTTTGAGTTTTTTAAATACGTGTTAAAATAAGCGCTTAATTGGTAATAATAAAAATTATTACTAGAGTTTAATAAGTATATTCAGCAAGCTGATATTACTATTCTGTTTTTCAAAATGAGCAAACCGCCTTGAAGTTCTCGAGATTTGCACGGCTAATATCGCTATCTGATCCAGTGCGATTTTTATTATTTGGAAGACATTGCACACATATTTTAATGCACCATGACTTTAGTGCTATTAAATTTTATCAAAGTTTTATGTTGGTAATAGTTGCTGTTAGCTAACAATAAATATCGACAAAATATTAAGTAAACATTTGTTGGAGTTGGGAAAAACTGTCCTTTATGCCCCACTTTTTTACCTTCTGTTCGTCCCTGAATGTAATGAAGGATAGTAGTTGAACAGATGTAAGCCGATAATAATTATGTAATAAGTAGATGTGAATTTATTTATTACCGACTGGCTGTACCCGCCACGGGTTGCTGTGGTTAAATGTGTCTCAATCTGGTTAAATGGAAAAAAAAAGAAAGCGCACGTTTCTAAAACGTTTAATTTCACGGTTCTTGTGGGCATACAGCAATTTTTGTTGTTTCATCGTCTGTGCAGACACAGAGATTGTCTGGTTTACAATAGGTTTGGCATTTCAGCAATACTTTTCCCATGCCGGATACTTTAGATGCACGCGGGAGTTCCAATGGCAATTTCAAAAGGGAATGAGTAGTTTTCCCACCTGGTACCAATGTCGCAACTTTTTCAGTTTTACTTCGAACTCAAACCCGTTCATTTTTATTTATATAAATTTGAAATAAAATATATTTTTATAAATTAATTTTATTGCTTTTTAAATTGAGAATCTGTCAAAAACTGGTTATATGCAGAGCGAGCGAGCATATAAATAAACGATCATTTTTATTTATGTGAATTATTTGTAATAATTTGTAATAATTTGTAATAATTTGTAATTATTTGTAATAATTTGTAATAATTTGTAATAATTTGTAATTATTTGTAATAATTTGTAATTATTTGTAATAATTTGTAATTATTTGTAATAATTTGTAATTATTTGTAATAATTTGTAATTATTTGTAATAATTTGTAATTATTTGTAATAATTTGTAATTATTTGTAATAATTTGTAATTATTTGTAATAATTTGTAATTATTTGTAATAATTTGTAATTATTTGTAATTATTTGTAATATTTGTAATTATTTGTAATTATTTGTAATAATTTGTAATTATTTGTAATAATTTGTAATTATTTGTAATAATTGACTGAGGGATTGTGGAGCTATGTTTGAGTCTCAATAAATTCCGGAAAGATACCGTTTGTTTGAAGTGGGTGATAAATCAACAATGAATCCAGATAAAGAGAAACTTCTGCTCAGTTTTTGCTTTTCCTTATCAGCGTTCGAAATAATATTTGTTAAGAATAATACAATTAGACATTACAACGTTTATTACTTATTTTACGATGATAATATATATCTTTCACTATCACGAATAATTTATTAATAATTACTAGTGATTTAATAATATTTATTATAAAAACAACAAAATTGGTTTGACAAATTGTTGCAAAATGAACATTATGAAGTTGTACACGGACTTAAAATTGGAATTCAATCATACTTATCGATGACGGTAGCGATCTCTTTGGAGATTTTAATTGAACCTCGGAAACTCGTTGTACGACCTCGTGGGACATTTGGAATGTTTCCAAGGCAATTGATTCTGGTTGAACGGCGCCATATTATATTATATTGCACAACTTCCAATTACCCATGGGAAAGGCATCGCTAAATGCTTATGAACTGTTGAGAAGAGGAATGTTTTTAAAAGTTATTAAAATATTTAAAAGTTAGGATAATTTGTTTATGTTATGATAACTTTTTAAAAAAAAAAAAAAAAAACAATAAACGTAACGAGATGTCATCCCCTGTCCAGATAATGTTCTTTTGCTTTGGCAGACCACCCCACAGAAGTTCGTATTGGCATCTACGTCAACAGTTTCTATTCAATTAATGAGCAAACTATGGTAAACATTTAAAGTCTAAAATTTAAGTAAATTTAGGTCTGTTACTGTGACATACATAATATAATTTATTTAAATTTCTTAGATTTAACTGATGGAATTGAATTATTAGTGCGACGGAGACTTTACATGTTGATTAAAAATTGAATAATTATCTCTTTATAATAAAGTAATTATCTCAGTTATTTACCAATTGTTTTGCATGTCCATGAATTTTATTAAAAGTCACAAAACCTTCTTAATTTAGCTCTAAATCTTTGCCTTGATTGTTGAGGATTATTCAGTGAATCTCTACCTGAGACAATCCTGGCTTGATCAAAGGCTCTCGTTTTCTCACTTGACAAATACCACAGAGAAGTTCAGGATGGCAGATCACAGTTGGAATTCAATTTGGATTCCCGATACTTTCTTCCGAAATGAGAAAGCAGCATCTTTCCACGAAGTTACCATCGCCAACAGGTTCTTGAGACTGAGTAGAAACGGTGAATTGTGGTACGTCATCAAGTAAGTTATTTGTTTATTATTTTTCATTTTCTCATCTGAATTATTCACAAGTTTAAAGATTTTTCTGTTTTTGTTTATATTCGAGCTTGTTATTTAAGTCCATCAAACTTAAAATTCTTGAGAGCAAATGTCCTTGAAGCAACTTTAACACAAGTGTCCAGAAGTGCTACAAGTATCTATGCAGAAGTTCCTAATGAAGTATTAGCAAGTCAGATAAACAATTATCAATGATGAGATGTCTGGTCAAATGTCAATGATGAAATAATGGAAATATCATCTCATATAAGTAAACTAACAAAGAATTAATATGAAAATGTAAGTTAGACTTTATTATAACTTTGGAAGTTTTTCATTCGTCAATTTTATATAACAAATTGTTTTAATAAAGTCTAACTTAAATTTTAGGTTACTGCTAATATTAACAAATTTCTAAAATTATAATTTAGGATGTATTAACAGATGTGTAAAAAATAAATGACTTGAATTAGCCTATTAAACCATTTACAAGGTTGATGATCGAAAGAAAAGTGCAATTATTTTAAAATTCAACAAGTTTCCTTCACATTAGTGGAATTTAATAAAAGATATTTGGACTCTTCATAAACTGTGCTAATTTTTTTTTAATTTTTTCTCCGAAATTTTAGGGGAAACTGAATTAAATTTAAAATACTTTAAAATGACAATTGCGCTGAAATTTTAATTATTTTCATGGTACTAGTAAACCATATTATAATTGAATATCTAGCACACTGAAAGATCTTTTACGAAATTAATATTTTTCGTAAAAAATGTGTTGGACGGAATTTTTTGTTACCTAATCCGACAGAATCTCAGCGGTGTTTGCTTGTCCAATGAACCTCCAATATTATCCTCTTGACTCGCAAGCTTGTCCCATCATGTTCGAGAGTTGTGAGCAAACGTTATCATTTCCACTTGATGTCAACAAGAACATGAAGATTTATAATTATGATCAACATAATTATTCTGATACAAAATAGCTCATCCTTACAATGCATTTTCAGTGTTTTTATTATATATGTATACACATGACATATTTTCATTAAGGCTATACTTCTCATTAACTTAACATTACATGGACTCAAATGACAGACATTAAATAAAATGTGTTTTTAAAAATAATCGGCCAATTGTTTTCAGTTGGATATACTTCTGACACAATTAAATTCGGATGGTTAGAAGATCCAGTTCAACAAGTAACAGACCTTCAACTCCCTCAGTTCAGCATAAAAAAGAAAGAGTTGCGAGACTGCGGTCAAAATTACACAGCAGGTTTTTATTGGTTTCATTCTTGGATTTTATTCAAATAAATAAATATTATAGATAAGCAAACATCAGTTAGATATAAGATTCATAAATAATTCCCAAACATTCCCAAAATTTCCAAAGTATTTGTAACTAATTTCTTTACTTGATAGATTTCCCAACTCTCGTTATTTTTTAGAAATTAATTTTATCTTCCAGGTTATTTTCCATGCCTGGAAATTCGTTTCCATTTACAAAGAGAGATAGGCTACTTTCTCATCCAAGTGTACATACCCAGCATTCTCATAGTAATTCTCTCGTGGGTCTCGTTTTGGATTCACGTGGATGCATCACCTGCACGTGTTTCCATTGGCCTCCTAACTGTCCTCACAACCACGACCATGAGCGCTGGAGCAAGGGCCACCCTTCCCAAAGTATCCTACATAAAAGCCCTTGACGTGTGGATGATCGCCTGTCTCGTCTTTGTCTTTGCCTCTCTGATAGAATACGCCATTGTCAATGTTCTTGCTCGCAAGAAATTTGTTAACAAAGACCAAGGCAACGTTCCAACAAAGCCTGCAGAAAGTAAGGGACCTAAACGATTTCAAGGAGACAGGGCCAAAAGCATCGCGTCGACCTCTGTTAATGTTGGTCGGTTTGCAAATCGTGGAATGTCTGCTCTAAGAGCAAAATCAATTGCTGAACAGGGCAGAGCCACGCCTGAGAGGGGTATTCGAGTGTGTTTGTTAATTAATAGTTTAATTAGTAATATTATGTATTTATTTCAAATATTATTCCCGAATGGTCGAATCCTTTATTACTACACTTTATCAGATGACATCGAACTCAGCAATCTGATGATTCACCGCTCACTTGGTTCTGAAACAAACAAATCTCCTAACGAAACTATTTTAACCAAGCAAAGAATTCTTGCTCTCTTCAACAGGGTATGAAGAATTCTAAAATACAATTTAAAAAAAATAACATGTCAATATAGAAATGACAAACAAAACATATTTAACCTTTTTTTAATCATAAATATTCGATGGAATGTGGCCATAATATCATTTTGCATAAATAAACTTTTTAAAGATCGATTTTGGGATAAATCTCTCTTATTTAAGTTTACATTTTATATAGTCTATTTTAGTTTATGTTCTTTAAGTTTTTCCAAACGTGCATTGATTCCCGACTGAAGCTTATTTTTAAATTTATAACCACCTATTGCAGGTGTCCGAGTATATCTGGAATGACAAATCAGCTCACGACGGTAAGTCGAGAGCAAGAAAAGTGGACAAGATTTCAAGAAAATTATTTCCAATATCGTTTGTTTTTTTCAACATTGCTTATTGGACTATTTATTCGTCTCACTATCGATCGATCTGATGAAATCGCTTTATTATTATCTTGCCTAATTAAGTGCACATTAAGAAATGACAATTCAAATCGTGAATGGCAATTTTAGTTAATAGGATTTGTTTTTAAATGTGTCGATAGAATGAAATAAGTTGAAAATCAATGGCCTTGAGTTCAATTCCTTGAAAATGATATAAACCCAACTGTAACAAATTAATCTTTACAAAATTGTTTCGCATTTCGAAATGAAATTTAAAAGAGCTATCTCTCACAAAAAAGTCTGATCATGATAAGAGCTATTAAAAAAAATCGCTTTATTATTATCTTAACTAATATGTTAATATACCTAATTTATTAATAAATGACAGACATAAATATACACCATGGAGAAAATCACCTATTGAGAATTCAAAGTTTTTACTAACAAGAACTCTCTGAGAGAAGGAACAAAAATCACAGAAGAGTTACGCAATTCTAACTACAATGGAACCCACTTATCTCGAACGAGAGTTAGCTCGCCAACTCTATTAAGTCGACTTAAATTTTTTAAATTGGAACTGCCAAATTCCCTCTTTGTCTTAGCACTTTCTTATCGGTTATGTCGATTTTTTTATGTCGCCGAACACTAATATCTCGAGCACAAAAGAGGGTCCAATTTGCCATTTTACATCGGTTATCTCGATCCCTTTGACTAATCGCCGTCTTTGAAGTGGAACCGCCAAATTCCCACTTTGTTGTAGCATTTTCTCATTGGTTGTCGTCACCATTATAGCAAGCACCATCTCAGGATGGAAAAAGAAGGCCGACTTGATAAAGCAAATGTACGAGAAGTCTGTCTTTGATCCAGCAAGAAAAAATGTAGAAAGGCCGAACACAAAGATGTTGGTGCTTCAATTGATCACAAATTCGCGAGCAACAAAACTTCCCGTCAATGGTCCTTTGCCGATGGAGAAGGCTGACATGCTTGCTTCCAAGCAAGGACATCCTGACTTTAAAGCAAGTCAGGGCTGACTGGATCGTTTCAAAAAGAGGCACAGTCATTGTCTTCAAAACAATTTGTGGAGAGAGCTGCGGTTCAACAGGAGCCAGTGAATTCATAGTTGAGCACTCAAATGTGCACAATTTTGAATATATGAGAGTCGTGTCATTTTTAATGCTAAAATGATGAAATTGAGCCGACTTGGAAACGCTTTCCAGACAAGACTATGGGAGGCTTGTCACGGCGGAAAAAAGTCGAAGGACCGACTCAGGACCCCCCCCCCCCCGAAATATTAAAAAATAAATTTTAATTGTAAATTTTAAAAAATTCGTGTATGGATTAGCAAGAAATGCAAGTGTATTACTTGAAGACATTGTTTTACCATGATTGACATCAGTGCGTACCGCCCGTCACATGACCCGCCCCTGCTTAGAGTAGTGGTTAGGTTTTCGCCTCGTGAGTTGGGGGCGCGAGTTCGATTCCAGTCTCAACCGTATATTTAAGCAGTGTGCTTTAGTATTGGGGCTTGGGTTAGGGTTAGGGGCAATGATTTAATTTCAAGATATCTCGATTATTTTTTTATAATTAATATTAAATTAATTGCATGATGACATAAATTACTCATGTTGCCATATTTTGCAATAAGGGTGGCAGTAGAACTAGGACGGGAGAGATCACTTTTTATAGTATACAAGAGGCAAGTTTACCAACGAGGTCATCATCATCAAGATCGTCATCACCAAGGCCAGCACCACCGTTGAAGGCAGTGGAAACTTTTGGTTTCATCCTGTTTTGGTTTTGCAAGTTATAAATAGATATATAACACAATACAAGATGACTCTTCGATGCATATGTATACATGGACTAATTATCTCTATGACGATAATAATGAAAATGATGACCACTTTGAATACTACCGGCAAGTAAGACAGTATTATTTTAGGGAATTGTATGAAGTTTCTGTAATTCATCCGTTCGAATTAGCTTGTACAAATAAAAAATTTGAACCCCCGAAATAATTTTCTGGCCCTGATTATGTATGTAAAGAAATTTCAAGATCGTGATAATATATCGGATATCTGAAACATAGATGAGTGTTTAGTTATGTGCGAAATGTAATTAGGAATTAACCAAAAAGGATATATGGAATTTGACGCCATCACAAAAAAGCTAGCGAGCGCCCATTATTGACTTTGCTGGTCGACATTTTCCTTTTGTGGTAAGTCACGAGGCCTAACCACAGAAGGTGTAATGACCTCATATTGTGATCATTTCTTACTTTCAATGCGTCGTCACATTTCATTCACAATGTTCGTCAAAAATTCTCCGTTAGCTCTTTATGTCATTTACAAATCTTAAGAGTATTCATTCGTTTATGATGCTTCAAACTATCTGATGCTTTGCTTCACTAGATTTCAATTAGATGTATTAGCTATATATGTTAATTACATGTGAAAATATGAAATAGTTGGAATTCCCATCTTTCACAAATTTTCACTATCTTTGTATTTAATGAATGAAAGGATAATGGTGGTCGTACACATAGAAATGATTTCAAATAGAACGCCATGGAAAAAATTATTACTTAAAGAGGAAAAACCTCATTCCAGGACCGCCATTGAGATGCAGAGTCTCGGTAAGCAAGGTTTATTATTATTTAAATATTTTAATCAATAATGACATACTTGATAGATATAACTATAAAGGTGAGCTGCATCTTACTAGTTTTCAACGTATTTCCAGAAAGTAAAGCACCAACGATTATAGAATATAATTTTTAAACGATATCATTTTAAATGACTATTTTAAAATTATTATTTCAAAATTAACCTGACATTTTTCGCCATTTTCACATCATTGTCTTCTGAACAACAACTTAATCCCAATAAAACTCAAATTTCATATTTTACTAACATTTCATAATATCTTAGCGTATTTTAAATTCTATAGGTAATCACTAATACGTTGAGTCGACCCAATAAAATACATAGATATTAATCTGTTAATGTTGATATATTGCGTTTGTTAATATGATCTGTTAATTCATTTTATCACCTGTTTGCTTCTGAGAAATGTACCAAATTTGAAGGCATAAAATCATTAACGAACGTTGCCATAAACCACAGTAAACATATCATTAGGAATTATGCCGTTAACCCATCTCTGGTTTCGTAGATTGTTTATATCTCCGACATTTACAGTTTCTGCACTTAATCGCAATTTTTTTTACTTAGAAAATGAGCCAGTGTCTGTGAAAAGTTTCTATCTATTGATGTTTTTCAATAACGTATCAGATTAATTGTAAAAATGTTCGAAATGTCCGATTTGTTGAGAATGAAAGTAAGCGAGCTAAAAGGACAGCTGAGCAAATTAGGTCTGAACACCAAGGGAAATAAGATTCAGTTGGTACAGAGATTGGCTGAATTCTTGTCCATAGATTGCAATGTAGGTGCTGCGCCAGTTGAAGGTGTGTTCGATTACAAGTTCAGGTGTTTTGATGAGATATGTTTTAAAGACGTGATTCGGTAGTTTTTCAAGTGAAAATCGGCAGCTGTTGTAATTTTGGGATATTTATCGTTTTTTAAACATTCCACTATTTTTTCGTTTCAATTTTTAGAGATGTTAGTATGTGTCTGTGAATTTACAAGTTTTTGTGTTCTATTCGTTTCTTATTATTAATTTTGTTAATTTCTTATTAGAAAACTTAACATTTTTATATATTAAACAAGCTGACAGTCAGTTGACAAGTTCAGAACCCAAGCAAAAAAAGTCTAAGAAATCCAGTGCCACAAGATCAAAGATGGAAGCGAGGGTGGCGAGTCGTGAGCCGACAGCAGAGGATTACATAAATGCTTGTTCGAGAGATCTCTCCATTGTATTGGAAAGAATTGATCCTCTCATGACAGGTTTTAAATCACCTCTTGATAAGTAATTGTTCTGTAATATTTTTGTTTTGCACTTACATCTCTCACTGATCGGTTCAAGCCCAGCCATTTTATGACTCGAGATCAAGAATGCTAGTGATAGGCTCATAATTTTATATTAATGTATTAAAATAAGATATGTTCATTCTTTCTGATTTGGTTTGAATTATAAAAATTATAATAAATGTAAAAATTAATTGAAATTACATTTGTTCTAAAGCAAGTGATGATATTTTCTGGTTAAAATAAATTTGATTTTGTGAAGCCAAAAGGGCATAATATAACTGGGATAGGATATTCTAATATATCATAATAAAAGAGAAAATTGGATAAAAAGTCTTGCATTTCTTATGATTTTGGTTAGAGAAAATTAACAAATTTATGTAAACCCAAGTTATTCGTCACTTTAATAAATTTGATTTACATCATTATTGGTTATTTATCAGTGTACATTATAAACATGTTTGCTATTGCCAATTGTTATCAATTAGTTTAAATTATTTTTATATGTCAAATAGCTGATATTGATCACGATATAATATGAGCCATAGAAGATAGCTCCAATGTCATGACTGGTTGACATATATTATTGAAATTATGAATTATTTTAATTTAAATAAGCTTAAAGCTCAGCAACTAGTTGCAAAAGAAATAAATTTGAAACATTAGTTAGAAAAAATAATAATTTTAAATTTATTGTTTTTGAAACCAATTTAATTATAAGAATATTTTCAAACAAGGTGGATCCAGTATCCGAGCTACTCCCAGTTCAACTTCACTGAACAGCATCGAAGCACTGCCCGAAATAGCATCTTTCCTTGAATCTCCAAGTTTCTCGTCGCACCTCCAGCCTTCTGGTTCTGCACCACGGGCGTTGTCATCAAAATCTTATCCAGGCACGTCTGCTCCGCAGGCAAGCCGAGACATCAATCTGGAGAGGCCTGCAGGAATCCATGTGAATTTTAACCCTCCTTCTAGTGGCTGCATAGATTCGAGCGAATTACTTATACCCAGTCATCCTGATACCGATGAGTCGCAAGAGGGTAACCAGGTTTCTACGAATGTCGGCCTTCTATTCCATGACATTCAACAGTCGTATCAAAATTCGGTGGACGAGAATCGCATGACGAGCTTTATAGAATCTATGCAGGGTCTCGTCATAAATAAGAGAGAGTCTCTTAATCTGCAGAGGAGTTCGTGCATGTACGAACATTCTCGAGGTGAGAAGACGTTTGTTACGCAGACTTCCATGCCGTACAATGCCAAGCCCTCCGATCCTCTGATCAACACGGCCGACTTTCATCTCGATGATGAATATGTTTATGAAAGTACCACAGAGCATTTTGAAACTTCTAAGTTCTGTGCTTACACTGCAGCTGAAAATCAAGCATTGACATACGATAAAAACAGCAACAATGTTAATGATAGTACATTTTCATATGGAGAGTCATTGTGCCATATGACAACAGGTTTCCAAGATCCTTTGCTGTTATATTCGGACCAGAATTACAACCCGGACGAAGTTTTCGAATCGTCTTGCAGTGACTTGGTTCCAACCGCAGGTTATTCAGATTCACTGATTGATTCTGATAATGACCCTCTGATCGAAATTGATGAAGAGTTTATTGAGGAATCTATCATTTGCGAGGAAGAAGTAGCATCTTTCACTGAATGTGGATCAAAACATCTGCTCTATAATAACCCTGAGGACATGTTTGTTGAAAATAAATTAGGACCATTGTTAGACAACAATTTGAACGATTCCACCTTTGATGGTGCTCTAGCCAGAGGAGAGAATTTAGAATTGGATCCTTTGAAAGCAAACGTATTTGTTTTGAAAACTTCCGATAACATTTTAGAATCGCTCCATGGTGAATCGGGAATGTCACAACCTTGCTTGGCAATCAGTTGTAACGTAGAGTGTACTTCATCTCTGCAAATTCTAGAAACTATAACGTCCGGAGATTCTTTAGAAAAAGGAGAAAGCTTAGTTGAAGATTTAAATGACAACTTGCAAGCAGAATTAAAAACCATGAATTCGAATGAGGACAGGTTAGAAGATGTAGTGGAGAGTTTTGAATTTTTGACTGATGATTTGCTGGAAGCAAAGTCTGCTGAATTGGATGAAAATTTTGCTGAAAATTTAAATTTAGAAATTGACTCACTACAATTTGTGATCACTTCCAAAGCTGACATAAGAGAATCAAATGATGACGATCAGTCACCAGCAAAAGGTTTGAATGTCTCCCTAGAAAAAGGAAAAGTCATTGATCCTATACCTGAATTATCCGAGGCTGTAACAACTACATTTGAATCTACAAGCCATTCGCTTGAATCTTCTGATGCAAGTTCTTCAGTTAAAGGATCAGTCGAATATGATCGTAATTACGCTGATGGTCACAATACTACCTGTTGTGGAGAGGCAACATTTGATGTGACTGAATTAAGAACTGAATGTCAAGAGGAAGTGATTTTTGAGGATGACATGATGCCTGTTTCATTTACTGAAGAATCGAGGCCAATAGATAATGATTTGATTGTGTTATTGGATGATGAAGAGATGTTGGATGCTGAATGCAACCAAATGCTTTGTGGAAGTGAGAACTGTTTAAATGAGGATAAGAACTATAATTCAGAAGGTGTTGAAAGCAAGGAAACTGAAAATATAACTCAACAGTTACTTACTAAATCAGATATTGTTGATAAAACATCTTTGGAAGGTGATGCTCTGAAAAGTAATGATGGTAAAGGTTTTACAGATGGAGATAGTGCAATTTGTGATGAACAATTGGAGAAGAGGTGCGATGCAATTGGAACATTGTCATTGTCAGATGCTCAAACTCAAAATGGAAGAAATTCTGAGATTCAAGAGAAGCATTCAAATAAAGAGCTACAATCGATAGAAGGACAATCAATAGAAGATTATCAAGAGATGGACGATAGTGTTATTTCTGAACTTCCAATCATTGAATCAAGTTTTGTTGCACACGATGCAACATTAGTCAAAGATTGCTCAGAATCTGAGTTGTTGACATTAGATGTGCAGAATAATCTTAGTTACATGCCGATTGATGATACTTATGACATTCTAGATGATTCCTTAGACATGGACCTTGTTGTAACTCTTGATTTTGATGTTACGGAAGCTGGTGATGAATTGGAAAATATTCCCAACCCATTGTTGTCAGAGACTCCCATTTCCACTGAAGAGGAAGTGACTCATATCTCTTCAAATGAACTTGCATGCAAGGCTGACAACGAAGCTTCTGCCAAGACTGATATTGTGCCTGTCGAACATGAAGAGTTGAACACTGGTGTCAAAGATTCTGTAGTAGGTGAGAAACAGATTAGGTTACTTGAAATTCAAGTTGTGAAGGATCTCAGAGAGTCTCAGGAACCATCTAAAAATGAACATGTCGATGCAATCCACGCATCTACGTCTGAATTTGGAAATGATTGTGATGAAGACCAGATAAGAAAACTGAATGAACAGATTGAAGTCATGATTGCAGATGGAAAATCCTGTGAAGGTTTATTCGAAGAGAGTGTTCTGGAGAACATTGAAGATTTAGATGATTATCCAGGGGCAGGTATAATAAATAAAGAGGTTTCAGGAAATTGCCAATCTGTTGATGATTTGGTTCTTCAAAGCTCTGAGTGTGTAGCTGATGCTACAGTCCTCATTAAAGAATCAACTTCAGTTGTAAAAGTGAATGATGAATATTCTTCTGAAAGGATCCAAACAGAGGAGTTGGATTTGACTGTTGACAAATTAGTGGAATATGAGTCATCTTTTGATTCTGATTCTGCCTGTCATGATGGAGGACAAGTCAGATCAACAATCAGGGTTGAGGATAATAATCTGGTCCACTCTGAGTCCAAAAATGAAACCAACAAACAATTTTCTATTGAATCAAAAAATGCTACATCAATTGATGTTGTTAAAAATGTGGTTTGTAACTACAAATCAAGTTCTTATTCTGTTGATTCAAAGTGGTGTGAAGAGGAAGTTAATATAGAAGTTGATTCATCAATTAAACAATTACATGATCCTCATTCTTCAGTGATTGGTTGTAATATCATGGAAAATGATTCCAAGCATTTTGACAGAGAAATATCTTCTGATATTAGAAGTTAGTATTTTTCAAAATATTATATTAAAGCAATTGCATTAAGGAAAGTTATTTTATGTCTAGCGTGACATCCACAATAGATATGCATTTTCTAATAATTATGATATAATAAAATAATTGAAAAAAAAGTAGCGAGTAAAATGAAATCATATTTTAAATGTTTTACATAATACATGATTTTTAATTCTTGATTTCTACTCTAAAGTTAATTTTCTGCAGCCGAAATTAACTGCCATTATTTAATTACTGAGCCAAACTCATCACCACTCAAAGAATTGACATTGTCATCAAAGTTAAACATTTTGTCATCAGATTCAAAACATTCTAGTGAAGGATTAAAGCTCTTGTCCTCAAGGAAAAGTTCTAGATTTAAGCAAAAGAAGCAAAGTTCATCTATATCTGAAAGAGAATCCAAAACAGTTACACAAGTCAGATGTCATTTGAAAATGCCAAGGTTCAAGAGTTCAAATCACTATTCAACTCTAAAGTCAAGTAATAAGTGTCATCGTAGTTCATGGTGGAATAAATGTGAACTTTTCACACCGCCTAAACGTGACATTACTCAGAGAAGATTGAAGAAGCATTCACTGGACAGAGTAAATTACCAGTCAGAGTCAATCAAGAAGTTGAATAAGCACCAGAGATCTAGGAGGAAATTTGGTTCACAAGAAAGTTCAAGAGATAAAGAAAGTTCTAGATCAGGTTCTTCTGCTGGTAAATATTATAAATTGGAAGAGCGGAAGAGATCTACCTTGGATACAAATTGCTCAAAAGAAATCAGTAAAAGAATTGAATATAAAATGGGAGATTTGGAAAATGCATTCAATAGAGCAGAAAAGGAAACCAGTGAGCTGAGGTATTCTTGAAATCTCACTAGTATTTAGTTAGGTGCAATTCTTGTATATTATGCAATGGTTAATTAAGAACATTGTCCACTTGCTAGTGACTAATCTTGACGAAGAATATCTGTCTTTGTATTTTTAATAAAGAACTCTCTTCCTCAATTATTAGTTTAATAATATCTTTTTTTTTATCTATGTGGTTAACTCTTAATACCTATCATCTTTGTTCAAGAATTTTATTGCTAATAAGTAATTCTATTAATGACTAAATCATGTTGTGGCATTTTACCCATTAAAACATAAGAGGCTCTTAGATGACTTACACAGCACCAGAGACACTTTGTGGTGATGCAAGCTGGATTGTGAGCATGGCAAGTAATAAGTCCTGCTTTTACCTTTGCTCGCAGGATGCAACCCTCTGAGCCAACCTGTACTTGCAGATTTAGATGTTTTGATATCATATTATGTAATAATAATAATGATAATAATAATAGTTAATTTATATGGTGCCATGTGCACAGCATCAGATATTTTGACTTATTTTTCTTGTGTTTTTAGTGAAAATATATCCTCGGACAAACAAGACATTGACATGAATGAAGACATTCGTTTAGATTCTTGTGAGTTTTCTGCAATCTGTCAATTAGTTTTTAGTGATTTTTATTTCTCGGATATTTCTTATTTTTTAAATTTTGGTGATTTTTAATCAATAGTCTATGCATAATACATTAAAAGCATATTTATCATAATATTTTTGTTAATATAATTTTGCTTGGACTCTCTGCTTAAGCAAGTATTTATGCTTTTAAAATGCATTTTTGATACATTAAGACCATCAGACCATTGTGCACTTACAAATTATTTGATTAATTGATGAAGTTTCTTATCTCCACAATCACAATACATAAATCACTTAATCTAATGTATTCCTCAAGAATATTATATAAAATGTTATTTTATTTGTTATCTTTAATTTTTAAAATTAAAACAGTTACTTGTGATCTGAATCTTCAAATTGATGAAGATGGATTTATTTGCACTCCAATGACAAGTGGGGAGCTTGCCTGTCTTTGGGGAAATGTAAGGTCTAATTTTGGGGTCAAGCAAGGTAAAGTGTGCTTCCAGATCAAGGTGGGTTTTTTTTTAATATGTTTGTTATTACCTTCAATCTAAATTGAGATTCATTATATTTAAATTAAAGTTTACTAAGAAACTGCATAGGTAAATATTGGCCAATATAATTGTGGAAATAGCTGTTTGAAGAATGCTACCGATTATCCAAATCTTTGCGGCCTTTTTGATGAATAAAATCACCTTGTCAAGAAGTGAATACAAACTAAGTGGCATCAATGAAGGCTTTAAAGTGATTTGGCTTCATGTTTACTAACATTGTTCTAGCCAAAGGGTCAATTAGTTACGTCAATGCTTTACAAAAGAAACATGTGCTGAATTTTTGCGATTGAAAATATAGAAATGTATGTAGGTATGTTAATAGTCATTACATTAAGTTTTGTATGATTGATGTTTTTTTTCTTGGACTCGAATAACATGGTAATGGATGAAACACAGTAAGTTTCCAAAAGGAGCATCTCAATGGATGTATTTCAGCTGGCAGATGGCCTGCAATAAGTAAGAAAAACAAACAAAACTGAACCAACTAGACATCAGCATTAAACCAAAAAATTTAAACACAAATAAATTCAACTTTTCATAGTTAAACAGCACATCCAGAGCTGAATATCAAGTCAAAGTATGATCTTTCTGCTTGAGTTTGAATAATGGCACATATGATGACAATTGAGATAGAAGAGAAAGTGTAAATGCATGAGCCATTGCATTTTTTAGAAATGTTTTCAGTCTAGTACAGGCACATTCCCGTCATAAGTAAATGATAAAGAGATGATCTTAGGTTACATTTGAGAATGTCCGTCATTTTTAGTAATGCAATAATTGATTAACATATTTGAAGATAAATAGACATTGAATTTTTTATTATAATCAAATTGTCGTTTGAATAAAAGGTTTTGGAAAAACTAAATGTTGACCATCTCCCATCTGATATCACTCCAAGTCATGGCATAAGAATTGGGTTTTCATTTGGATTTGAACCACTTCAATTAGGTTTAATTTTTATATTTGATTATATTGCTTTAATTTATGCACTTTTGAGATAACTCTTTATCTTTAGAAGCTTATAGTGTCAAATATAGTTTGACATCCTTTAATGCTGCTAACTATGACAATGTTTGACATATATGCTGACAAAATGTTGTGTTTTCCAATTCAGGGAGAGAAGCAATGACCTATGCCTATGACAGCCTTGGCTGCACAATGTCAAATGGCATGCTCGGAAATGGAGTAGAGCCGTTCTTTCCAGGGGATATCATAACTGCTTATGCTGTTATTAGATGCCATTTTTAAAAATTATTATTTCTAGTGATTCACTATGTCATACCTTTTTATCCACTTGGTTTCAATGATACTGTTACTAGGCATAAATTAAAGTCGGCTTTATGTTTACTTCCAGGACTTGACAAAGGATCCAATCTTGTTGTCATTCTCAAAAAATGACTTGTACTTTGATTCCTGCTTCTCTATTCCAGCATCCTGTACCAAAGGATTTGCTATATTTCCACATGTTGCTACCAGAAACTGCTCATTCCAGGCAAATTTTGGTGGTCAAAACTTATTAGAGGCATGTACTACTTTTATGGATAGCCTTAGTAATTCTACATGTTTTTCCAAGTCTTTTGTTAATGATCCAAATCTAAGTTCTGGATTTAAGTGGGGTAGATAATACAGCTTAATCAAAGCTGTAGAGATATTGAATTTTCACAAAGTTTGAAGATTTGAAAAAAAATTGAAAAAATTAAGGACTGAGATAGGCAGGCATTGTTAGAATTGATCATTGCTACAAGACTGTAATCTCTCAAAGAGTGATAGGGCAAATGGATCAATTTATGGAAATCAATGCAATTTTGCATAAACAATTATATTCAAGTGCTTGTCAGAATTAGTTCTAGAATAGAATAGTTCTACTGGGGTAGTGGTAATATATGAAATGAAATATATGATATTTTTTCAAAAGATAAAGTTTCTTGAACATCTACATTTTATCAGTTAATATTAATAACATTTTAGACATTTAAACTGATTACTATGAATTATTAAAAATTACATCCATTGGGAAATCTGTTTTTTTTTATCTATTTAATTTTTAGGATCAGTGGTTTGAACCTAAAGTTGGATTCACTGCTGTTGGGTGCTTGAAATGTGTTGAAAAGCATGAAAGACAGTCTTTCACCTCTAGCAAGGAGAA
This sequence comes from Whitmania pigra, assembly GCA_021613335.1. NCBI lineage: Eukaryota > Metazoa > Annelida > Clitellata > Hirudinida > Haemopidae > Whitmania > Whitmania pigra. The sequence goes on from JAJTWR010000120.1 coordinate 67,063, forward strand.
CTTTAAAGTAGGAACTTAATTCCTATATCACTTTCTTGAGCTTCTTGAGTTTCCTGATGCTTCATTTATTTCATTCTGATATCTGAACCAAAATCATCCCTCTGTATTGCATATGTGCATTGAGAAAGATCATAAAAGTAACACTAATAATATTAGTAATAACTTATCCATAGGTAATAATTTTAAATAATAATAATAATAATATTAATAATTCTACCAGAATTGTAGATTTCCTTTTTTATTTGGTGCATTACATAGTTTTATGTAAGTGTGACATTTGTATCCTTGAGAACTGTTAAATGCATCAAGCCATGCAAAGGATGACTGAATTTAGCATTTTTATTGTAACAACGCATCATCTACTTCAGTAATTGATGATTCTTTATTGCAGGTTCTCATGATGTGTGGACTGCCAGGCTCTGGTAAAACTCATTGGGTGAGAAACTTCATCAAGAGGAATTCCCAGGAGTGTTTCACTGTACTTGGCTCTGACCTTATCATCAATAGGATGGAGGTGATTTTAAATGCACATTTTATGTCTTTCTAAGTTGTTGGGTGGAACCTTAAAATAGATGTTGGAGTCAAAGTATTAAAGGCTATGTTCTGATTCCGCTGAATTCGGCATCTTCAGAAATTATTGATTATTGTCATTTTTATCAATTTAAGGTAAATGGAAATGAAGACAAATGGGCGCATCTGGCAAATAGGTGTCTACAAAAGCTCCTCAATCGATGCCTTCTAATCCCTAGAAATTATATCCTTGACCAGGTCATCATTTTGATTTAATAATTTCTTAAACATGTAACTTGTATGTGAATGCTACCATTTGACAGTCATTCCTTATGTATTTTAATTGTTATTTGTATCATTTATTGCATAAGTATTTTAATTAAAAAGCCATTATTTCATGAGGAAAATTTCAACTTTTTAGCTATTTTTATTTGGGAATGACATTGCTCTGATGATGTAAATTGTAATTCATTAAGCATAAGTATTCTGATATTATTTCTATTAGTAATAAATAATAATAATGACAGCACAAACACTAGCAACATCATTAATCTCGGAGAACTGATTGGTTAATGTTTTTTTGTCAGACAAATGTTTACAAGAATGCAAGAAAGAAAAAGTTGGAGCACTTCGATGGTTTCAAATGCAGGCTCATTGTCCTGGTACCCAGTGATGCTGAGTTCCAGAGGCGATGCAAAGAAAGGAAAGGAGAGGGGAGATCGCTGCCAGATGCCATCCTCTTTGAGATGAAAAGTTTGTCCTTCACTACTTTCATTTTTGTATTTTCAGTACAATTACATTTATTTAAAATAGCCATTGTTATCCATCTTTTTTTGGCAATTTATTCATCCAATCGTTTAGACTCCATTGTAATTATGGTAGCTATACATTTACCTACTCCTTAATTATTACACGATTTCAGGAAACTTTAGACTACCTAGAAAAACTGCTCAAGTTGAGGTTGAATTTGTGGAAGAAGATGAGCGAGGAGCTCGAGAGATTGTTCAGTTGTACAATGAACAGGGGAAGTCTTATTACTTGTGTCATTTGAGGCAGCAATGCAAAAATTGCAATAGTCCATCAAAGAATGACCCTCAGGCACCAACTAATCCAATTCAGAGTATCACAAAATCACCCATGAAGGATTCCAGTTTACAAACTTTTGAATGCTCTGAATTAGAGAAATATCACAAATCTGATGTGTGTGAAATAAAGCCATCATCCTCATTGCCAAGCCAGGTTACATCATCAGATGCATCACTGATAAAACAGCCTCCATCATCTTCTGCATCATCTCCATTTCATTCCTCTATATTGGAAAAACTACCAGAACTCCACTCAAAACCAGTTGCTTCTGATTCACAGATTGGGGAAAGCCACCTTGAAAGCACCCTCAAAGTTTCTTGTCCCTCAATTTCATCTTATTCTAATGTAGAGCAGCAACAAGAAAAGGGAATCAAGGAAAAAGATTCCGCTATCTTGGAACCTGGAACTCCAATAATCTCATCGCCTCAAAAGAGCCCTCATTTGAAGCAGCAAATCAACAATAACATCAGTCACAGTAGTGACACCACAACAAGCTGCTGTCCAATTGTGATCAGTTTTGCCTCATTTAAGACTACACAAGCTCATATCAAGAGTCCTTCTTCTATTGTTGATAAGGATAAACAGAATAAATCTCAAGTGCAGAAGTCTCAATTAATTTTATCAACATTTCAAGATTCAAAATTTCACCTGTCCAGCAACTTTTCCACCTCAAAGCATGCAACAATATCCGGCACCGAAACTAGCACAGTGGCAACATCGAGCGTCTTGTTCCCAGAGAATTTTCAACAGATGATGCAGTATCCTCCACCAACTTATTATCAATCATCTTATTATCCATATATGACTTATGCTTACCAACATCCATATTATGCTGTACAATATCAACAATACTATGGCTATCAGTATCCAACTACTACATTGCCATCAGAGCAGCAACAATTAATTCAGCAAGAGCCTTCACAACAGGTTAAACAAACTATTCCACAACAGGTTAAACAAACTATTCCACAACAAGTTAAACAAACTATTTCACAACAGCCAACTCAACTACCTCTTCCTCAATCATCTTATCAAGTGCAGCAACACCAACAGCACTGGTCCCAACAGACAAGTCATACAAGTCACTACTCAAATTCTGTGACAAATAAATCTTGTTCACTTCAGCAATACTCATATCAATCCAGCTTTCAGCAGCAGATCTTATCATCATCACCTTCAAATCAATCTCAGTTCAAATATCAAGAAATACTGAAGTCAACACAGCCGAGCATCGTAACGCATTCGTCCACCAAATCTGCCGACAGCGGCAACTCATTTCAGTCACCGAAGACGCACGATGTTTGCCAGTATAATATTGAATTGAACCAGCAGAAACAAGGTCCCTCGAGGCAATCAACACAATCAACTTCTCATTCAAGACAACCATTTTGGCAGCCTCCTTCTTCAGCATCCTCACTTCATCAGACAGTTGAAAAAATGTATGTATCGACATCCAGCAAAGATTCATCAGTCAATGATTTCTGGCAGCTGCCAATTTTCTCCACAGAAAAAGGTTATTAAAATGAAAGATATTGATAAGATTAGCAATAAGTCTTCAGTTGTGTGTTGTTTTAAAATCTTCACTTGGATCACCAGATGTGAACATAGGCAAGTTCTACAGCAACCAATCACCTCCTCTGTTAAATGACCCCAAAAAAAGGAAGAGTGATGACCTTCAAGTCAGAATTTTTTATTATATTAGAACAGATAATGTTTGAAATGCAGATTATAAATAACATTTATTTTTAAGGCTTTTAAACACAGTCTTGGTATTAATATAGAATTTGTTAATTTTATTTTGTTATGTTACTAATCATTTTGATAACTATATAGTTAATTTATTTGGTCTAGGAGATTGGAGATGATACAAAAAGAACAAAATTTCTTCCTCGGTCATCATCGATGATCACATCATACTTTAGCTCTACTCCAACATCTGCCTCCCTTACCTCAGCTCCTCTTAAAAACAGACCTATTGTTTCTCAGGCCTCTATTGTTTCAACCCAGTTATTTCATTCAAGGCTTTCCACCACTCTCGAGAACAGCAACAATAAAAATAATAGTAGCAATAGCAGCAATTACGGCAACAGTACTAACAAAGTTGTGCGTCCTCAATCGATTACAGATACAAATACGGATACAAAATACATGAAATTCACTAATATGGAACATGAAGATTATTATGAGGAGTCGACTTTTTCCAATGAAGCAGACTTTAACATGTTTCCAAAAACAGTTGTTGGTAACAGCAGGTTTCCTGTAAAGAAAACACTTCAGCACAAATCCAATGGTGGATTCCCAGAGAACAAGAGATATCCAAGAGATGTCGGATATCTGGGTGATCAAAGGTTCAACAATTCTCAAGATTTTAAACGGAACCAACCAGAGTTTAGATTTCAGAATGGTCCAAGACTACGCAATTCCACAAGATTCCAAGCTCCTTATCAGGAGAGTTACACAAATGATCATTACAATCAACCACGCACAAACAATCAAGCATACCATGAAGGCCAGAACTATCCCCAACCGAGGTATGTTTGTCATCCTAGACAGCCCATCATCAATAGGTCTCAAAGACAAGGCTATAGGCCAGTCGGCGAGAGATTTCCTCAAATGACAAATTCTAGGATGAGATTTCCAGAAGAAAGATACAGTGGCGATGATTTATGGTATTGATGACACTTTCGGTCGCATGCACTCGATGGTTGATTGGTTTTATACTTTCACGTTCGGTTGTTCATGTCATCTTCTGCCTTCTGTGTTACCTTTAGAAAGGATTTGTTTGGATGTTGCCATTTGCACAAATCAATCCTAAAAAGTATTTTTGGTGCAAAACCCAACTTTAGCAATTTAGGATGTGCTATCTCTTGCACCTGAATATTTGATTACTTGAAGAGATGAAATTTAGTTGCTAGTTCAATCATTCCAAAGCAGAGATGCAGTGGGTACCATGGAAATAAAAATATAATAGAAAATAGAGCACGTGAAATGTTGTTTTGCTGGATGTTTTACTCATGTTTTAACATTTTAGTTACTGCAGAACTGCAGAACCAACTTTATCACCTCTTCATTGTTGATGTTGGAGTGAGTTATTTGATTTCTTAGATGAAGTTTACCTGTTGATCTGTTACCATTGCCATTTTATTTTTAAGGATAACAATTAAATAACTGGGAGAAATAAATTGGTTCAAATTGCCTTTACTGATGCTCATTTGCATTGGATCAAGTATGCATGTAAAATAGCTCAGGTTGCAAACTTGTCAATATTTTCATTATAGCTTAAATTACGAGCATCTTGAAAAATCGTGGTTATTTTCGTGGAAACATGGTAGGCACAAGGTGGCCCTTACTTGCAAAGCTACAAAATTTCATCTTCTAACCCCAAAATTAGTCTATATATATATCATATATATACTTTATATATAGCGATATATATATAAATAAAGTAGGGTCGGATATACATGTTTGAATAATAGTTAGAGATCACTCAATAAAGTTTTAGATCCCAGAAAAAATCACATTCGGTGGAAGAATAAAGTTTTGTCTGAATGTTTAATTTGCTAAAATGCAGCTTTTCGACAACGTATAAGCACAAATGTAATTAAACACATAGAAACTAAGATTTTTGGATATTTAAATAAATAATTAATATTTTTTTAGTAAGCTGGTGGAATTTAGCTAATTTTTATGAGCTTGAGATTTGAGAAAGAGCGCTAACAGATGCGCAGTAGATCGCAATGCAGTATTTCAAACGATACATCATTTCGTCTTTTCCTGAAACTTCCGCAAAATACTGCAATCTCTTCCTTTCGGCAAAGAATTTCTATATCCTCATCAACTTCACCAAGCTGAAATCATAATTATCATCAAGTAAATTTGAAGGTGTAAAAAATGCGTATTTGTTTGTAATTTACTGAAATCTGAAAGATATTTCTCCAGTCTATGACGCACAGCATTTCACATCTCAACCAAACACATCCTAGCGCTACATCAGTCAATCCTTTACCATTCGTTCGTTTCTTTTTGCGGATTCGACGCTCCATGCTTATCCCCATTTCAGAGCAGAGTTTTTTTTTTTTTATTCGTCCACTGCTCGACTACTCCATCTAGTTTCCACAGCACGCCTTATACGTAGACCAATCACCTGAATCGAGACGTCCCAATGATGTGTAGAAAAGAATGAGAAAAGCCGGTCCAGTTTGCCTAAAACTCTAACAGAGTGAAACGCCACAGAAGCTGCATGTATACATAAGCCAGATTCAGAGAATGGCAGCCACATCGTCAAATTCTTGGCAAAGGCATTCACCCATCTGATGATCCATCGATCTCCAGTTCTCTCAAAATCAGTCCAGAAATTTTCTCGGCGCGCTTACCCTTTGTCACGATGATGCGGAGGTTCGACTCCTCCACCCTCATTTCATTTTAGTCAATTTTTACATAGGGTAACACCTCGCTTATGGTCCTTTTTAGATGCATCAAGAGTGCTATCGAAAATTATGCATGCTTTCCTTGACCTGATCGATGATTTTCTTTCTCACCTGCTCTGCCAAAATACTCTCAAATTCATTTTGAACTTCTGGTGAGAAGTGGCGATTTTCGCTTACAGTTTACTTAACTTTCAATAAATTTCCACTCCTTCATTCTTTTTTTCATTACCATGGATGTTTTCCATGTGAACCATTAGTGTTACATTCTGCTTGGCGAGAAACCTTACGAAGTCAAGTAATCTAGCTAGAATGTTCTGCCATTTTATACAAAAATTTAAAACAAACAAAGTTACATCTTACGTCTAACGTTTCAACGATTTTAAAATAAAAATTTGGCATGAAATTTACGTAAATACGAATGCCGATAAAACAGTAAGCAAGAATAACGTCTACACTGAATGTAGGTTAGGTAAAAGTTCCCATGTTAAGAAAATTTGCTTTAGACACGATCTAAACAATAACATATCAATCTTAACAACTCATAGTACAAAGTTTTAGATTTTTTGTTAGAATTTTAATATTTTTATTTTTTTATAAGTTTTTTTTTTGAATATTTATTTTAAAAGAAATCAAAAAATTTTAACCGTAAAAATAGCTCTCTAATGTCATGTTTTCTCCAGGACTCACCCACTCTTTCCTTTGCCCATATTCACATCGAGACACCACTTCTTGTTTGTTTGTTTGTTTATTTGATTATAGTCCTTGTCTGCAGTGACGATTTTATATAAGAAAAGTTGTCCTGACTTTAGACTAGACGCAAAAAAAAGTCATCTAATGTTTTACGATGGTAAAAGCTGAAATGACGTCCCTGAATATATAGAAAATATATGTTACTTTTTGAGAGTTTTTCGTTTGCGTAAATAACTTCTAGCTTTGTTCGCAGCGAAGGACAAAGAATGTGAGGAAGGTTCTATGGTTATTCAATCGATCATCTTGAACGGTTAAAAATACCGCGGATTATTATGTGTTAAATTTTGGTATATTATTTGAATTGATAATGACAAATATGCTGTAAGTTTTATTTGGCAACAAAAGCTGAGTCTTTTTCAAAAAAAATCCTTTAGATAAATTGATAATCAGTTATAATTGCTGCAGGTATGACAGCATATTTTCTTGAATCTGGCGCAATCTAAAGGACGACCTTCCTTGATTTCGTTTTCACAAATTGGATCCTCGTCTCCGTAACGGCAATCTGAAACATAATACTGGTTTCAAATTTAGTTTGCGTTTTGCTCTCTCCAAGCTGTCAATAAATGAAAAAACAAAACAATGTAATATTAAAAATTATGAAATTATTCAATTTAAGTTTAGGATATACTTTTCTTTGTGTTATCCAACCAATTTCTACAAGTCTTGCAACAATTAAGTTCATTGGTGTAGCACTGAAAACGTTTCAATGAAGAACACCAGGGAGCTTTATCACCAAACTGGCAAGGGTCCGAGGCATTAGCTTTACAAGTTTTACAACATCTTGACTCTTCTTCATATGTACACTCGGATATTTTGCAGCCATAAATCCTATCTCCATATTCACAACCTATGAAAATCAGGTGTTGAAAAACAAAGTTCTCAAAGATCGTCTGAACCATCTGAACAACAGAACATAAGCGCAATTTTTAATTTTAATAATTTAAAAAATTAAAAAAAGTGTAATGGATTTGATTGAATAATTTGATTTAGAAATTTATGATTTTTATTGATGTTGTTTTTAATCATTTTGTGGGCGGAGTTTGTTTTTATTCAAAAGATTTAACAGCACACAGCTGTGACTCTTGATTGATATATATAGATATATTTAACGAATAAAGCAAACCATTCCAATCGTCAATCATAGTTATGAAATGGACGTTAATAAAATACGCACACCCAACAAATAAAAACAGCTGGTGAAATAAACAAATAAGATAGATGACCGATAAATTTTAATGACTACACTCAGTTTAATATGCAGAAGATAGAAAGTACTCGAAGGCTTTCAAGTTTACCTCCGGTTCATTTCAATATGTAACTCTTCTATTATATCATCAAAATTGAAATCTAAATGTGCATTTATAATAAGTTATGCATATGCACCCCCGATGAAATCAACGTGTAATGCTCAAATATCTGCAAAAATATTTGATTCACATTAATGGTTATTGAGAAACTACATTCTCAAAAATGAGGAGAAGTCATAAAATTTGGGTTTCATATTTTGAATCTTTCTAATATAGATGTTAAAGCAAAATGCAATTGTCCCCTAACAACGTTACAGGATTATTAACAAATAACTTAAATTAAAAACTATAAAATGCGCACAATATTTACATTCAAATACATGCAATAGAGTGTTGAAGATAGCTGAACGAGAGTATTACCATGCTCTTGAGGTTGGTAAATTTTGCTACAAGTTTCACAGCATGCATTAGCAACTTCAGGCATGTAACACAGATAAGTTCTGTCCCTTTTCACGTCATTGCAGGTTACATCCTTGCCTTTGTCGTCAGATACCATTCCTTTCCAATCACCATAAAAGCAGTTTTCTAACAAGTATGAATTTACATGTCATAAAGTCACAATATTACGCTACTCAATTATGCAATTGTATCATAATTTCTTCTAGATATGTTCTGTTAAATATTATGGCCCATTTTCTTATCATCTTATTTCAAGTTTATCATCTCTTTTTTACCACTCCCAAAGAACATTTATATCATGCTGTGCAACTCTTATTATTATGCGATCTAGTGATCTATACTTTAACAATTCATTTTAAATTAATAAATAGCATAATTTAAAATAATTTGGTTTCAATGAAAACCACCTTGTCCAGATCGAACATTGGGATCAGGTAAACAAGCTTCATTTTTACACGATTTTCCACTTTCACATGGAGTTCCATCCGCTGGTGCTGACTTAGGAGCGCTTTGACAAATTTTTTCAGTATCGTTCCAACAAGTTATCTCCCTGCACATTGTTTTGAAATCATCACCACCACCCTGCAAGTATTTAATATTGATTATCTATAAAAAAAATTAAACCTCAACCTTTAAACAAAGTAGTTCATTTTTAGTCGTTATTGTAAATAAATCTTTCATTTAATTCGAAAGAAGTAGATCCCGCTGGTGACCGCCGCTTTGATTAGATGTTGTTGGTGTAGAAGAGGTCAATGGATATTTGGCCGTCACAACTTCAGTTATCGAATCACAATCGATATCCAAACATAAAAAGTCTACAGATCTCAACATTGAATTGCCTGCTACCGCGCCAATGAAAAGATTTTTCTCACTGGGAGGCAGAATATTTTCGCCTCTACCACCGAATATGTCGAGAGAACATTTTGAAATGTTACTATTTCTGAGGCTTGCAAAATGATGAACATTGTAATCAATTTTTCATTCAGTTTCACAAAAAATGTTTTGGTTTTATAATTTTTTTTGATTACTAGATTTTTTGATACTAATGTATAACAAATAATAATAATAATATAAAATAATAGTAATAATTTGTATTTAGTCGATTTTTTGAGTGCCTTACGCTTCCGGATAGGATGTGAAGGCATTTCTTATTTGACCCATATATATAGCACCCTACCCGAGGGCGCTCCCTGGCGGTGCGAACTGGGTTGATAAATTGAAAAGTCCTACTATTGCAGCAGTGGAGAGATTATTTTCACAGGGTGGCAGAATATTTTCACCTCTAAAATATGAGATGTTTAGAATTCTATTGAAAATTCAATTTTTGGTTCTTACTGCACAAAAAAAGGAATTTGGTCCTTGGAAGATCTGACAGTGTCTGTCAATAGTGAACTGAGTTCCAAGAGGGACTTTCGTAAACTGATCCATTTCAAAGTATTTCTTTGCACTTTTAATCACCATACAATTTGCAGATGCACTTTCAAAAGTTATAAAATGCATCATAACTATTTTGCATCCTTTATCAACTGTACTTCACTAACTCATTAAGTTGCTGGATATATTTTTCAAAATACTCAAGAGAGCACGTAGAAAATCTATAGCGATTGTGAAAGCTCTTGTCGGTGAATTCATATCCTGCTGCCATAATGTACTGATCTTCGTAAGTGCAATTGATACCAGCATCGTGATGAGCTCCGAGACTGAAAAAGTCATTCAATATTAGATATTGCCATTCCCTGATAGCTAACTTGAAACTTATCAAACGTTAAGAACGAAAATTTAATATTTTTACATATGCCCAATTTCATGAGATGCAACGTGAAAGGTGTCGTAAAATCCAAGTTCCCTTGACACAGAGACCGCGCGATCTTTGCATGCTGCCATTGGCCATGCCAATCCAAGGCAGATTCCAGTCTCATACCTAAATATGATTTTGTCTTGTGGTTAAAATGTTATGGTATCTTATGGTATTATTTAAATTTAAAATTGAGATTAGCAATATACATCAATCAATCTAAAATAAAAGAGCCACAATTACTTGGTGAAGAATGCAAAAATATCGTGTCTTGGAAATCTTTTCCTCTCACTTTTTAACCAAGTTGTCAGATTGCGAAGGACAGTGTCGATATTCACTTCATTTTCAGAGATTTTGTATTTATTTTCCACAAAAGGAACTTCACTTACCGACTTAAAATTAAAGTTTAAATTATTTGTTTAAGGATTTATTTTCATACTGATATGTTAATTTAAAAAAGGTTTTAAAACTTAAATTTTCAGGAGGAAATATCTTTCAGATTAACTTCTAAAGATTTTAACTTCTAAAGATTTTAACTTTTCTTGTTATGCTATAATAATAAAATGCCATGCTAATTTGTGTTCAGAAAAATTATTCAGTGACAAATATAATATATTATATCTGGATACAGCCCCTTGCCATTAACTAAATCAACAAGAGCATTGAAAGCCGACATTGCAATACAACAAAAATCTATACATAAAAATTACATACCAACAGAGATGGGTAGTTACTAACTATAAGTACTTCTTAACTAATAATACTACTTTAAAGTAGTTAATAACTACTCTTTAAAAAAATAGTTAAAAAATAGTAGTTAACTACTTTTAAAGTAGTTAATAACTACTCTTTAAAAAATAGTTACAAAATAGTAGTTAACTACCTTTAAAGTAGTTATTAACTACAAATAGTTAACTATTTTTTAACTACTTTTAATAAAATGTTAAAATTTTAAAATAAAATGAACAAAATAAACTTTTTCCAATTTTCCAATTTGGTACATCACTTTATAAGCTTAGTTTCTTTGATTTCAAATTTTGCTTACTATAGCCATTTCTCACTTCTGACTTATTACTTAATAGCCGTATTTTGAAAACGTTTTATATAAATTGTGAGACGTAATCGAGCGCCTAAAACTCTGACAAACCATATTTGGTAATAATCTGTAACTTTGATTCTCCAACATCATTCCTGATGTTAGTTGTCCAATGACTCTGCAAAGCTATCAAGAAAAAATGTTCAGCTCACAATCGACCATCAATCTAAGAATGACGATCAAAAATTTCTGACATTAGTAAAGCCTTCGACTTGTTTCGATTTGTAGATTGAAAAGTTACAAAACAAATTCCATGTCACATAATTTCTGGTTACGCAAGTGTTCCTCAGCTAGTTGATAGAGACATTCAACTAAAGTACCTCCTCTGTTTTAAAACACGTAATGTCATCAATAATCATTCTACTTCCAAATTACAATTTACTTATGCAATACTTACATCCTATTATTTATCAAACTCAGCAAGGAATGTACAATGTCTAGTCAATTATCCAACTGTTTGTGCTGCATTCATCAAGCTTAATTCGACATTACCAAGTTCGGCAGAAGTTGAAAGACTTTTAGTGTAGCAAGGCAGGTTTTATGTAACAGACGATGTCAATAATCGGATAATCATATCGACATGATGATTTTTTTAAGAGATCGCCTAAAACATTCATTTCATACTTCTGTTTTTGATTAATTTGGACAATAAAATTTTGTTGATAATGTTACACTAGTGTAAATAAATATGCTAATAAATTATGTCTTGTTCAGTTGTCCAGAAAATTAGTTTTATCAAATGTCAACTGAAAAGTAGTTAAAAAGTAGTTAACTACTATGCAAGTAGTTAAGGAGTAGTTGCTAACTACTTATTTAAAAAGTAGTTAAAAATAGTTACTAACGACTTTTTTATAAAAGTTTTTTAAGTAGTTAAAGCCCATCTCTGCATGCCAATAAGTTCATATTTATTTTTTTTTAAATCGTCTTTCATGATTTTAAAGTTGTCAACATCAAGAGTCTCCACTGCCGCAACAGAAAGAATGTTCCAGTCATTCGCTACTCTGAGGGAGAAAAAATATTTCTGGCAGTCTTTATTGACATTAGCCGTGGCGAGGGAGCTTCATATAGTGACCTCTTGTTCTGTAGTCTGCGTATTGCAGAAATTCTTAAAATTTGTAAGTCAAAAACTATATCAACCCTTACTTTACGATATAAGTACGACTAAGTTTCCTTTTGGTCATTATTCTTTATTGAACGTGCTTTTCAAAGTGCAGTGTGTAACATAGCAATAACTCCGAGATCTGTTGCAAAGTTCACTTCCAATATGTCATACGTCAGTCCCACTGAGTCCAATTTGCTGATGTTGACCGTCTTCAAATTCTCAGAGAGCAACATTTTTTAGCTTTGTCACACAGCAGAACTGGTCCAAAATAATGGTTCACAACTGATACTATGTTTCTGAAGATGACATGGAGGAAGGTGAAGAGACTTATGTGATTATACTATTGTAGATTTTTAGCACATCTTCTGACGCTCAATTGAAGAATAAATCATGTATATGTGTTCAAATTTTCAATTTATTTAAGGAAAAAGGAAGAGTTCGATTCATAATTTTGAAAATTTCCGAATATCCCCTATCGGTTCGGAACAAAATTTTCGGAAGTTGTTTTTGGCCACAACCGAAATAAAAAAATTTAATAAAATAAATATGATAAATATCTGAAATAAATAAATAAATTTTAATTAAAATAGTTTCAATTAATTTATTTAAATTATTTTTAAGATAATTTTTATTAAATTTATTTGGGTAAAATTAATTAAGACTATTTTAATTTAAGCTGTTATATTAGTTATTTAAGCCTAGAGATGCTTATAATAGCTAGGGGGCTTAAGTAAAGACTGTAATATTAGCTAACCCTTAGTTTTCTGCCCTACTACAGTGCGTGTAAAAAGGCTACAAGAGTAACTTAATTTTAGCATAACTCCTAAAATATTGAACTGATCAAAGCCAAATTTGTAAATTATAAGTCAATTGTGTTTATATACATTTGTGAAAAATGTCCTATTAATTGAACAAGTGATACTTGTAAATTCATAAAAATGTCCTATTTAGTCCGTGTAAAAAAGTTACAAGAGCTTTGCAATATTTAGTGATATATTCTGTTAGCCAACTTTTACAAGCTTTTCCAAAAAAATCACATTATAATTTATGAACTACAAAATTATATAAAAGATATTTTTAGTCGATAGTTTAGTAAATAATATTTGTATCATGGATAGAAGGAGTGTACTAACAGCTGAAGAGAAAGGAAACATTCTAGATAAAAAAAATTAATATTTTTGCTTAGAAATATTACCAAGCAATTAAATAGAAATGAATTTGTTGTTTCTAGATTTTACAAAGCTGAGGAACAAAATATTTCAGTGGGAGACCTTAAAAACTACGACGAAAGATACGAAGAAAACTTTCTTCTGTGAAGCTTCTAAAGAAAATCCCTTTGCAAACTAGCTTACAACAAGCTTGAAATTAAATGTCCGCAACAAGACAGCTTGTAATTATTTAAAAAAATATCGCAGAAAGGTGTACATGGAACGGGTCAATAATATGGTTGACTTCAAATCGGGGTGGGACAAAACAATTTTTTTCGGACGAGATAAAATTTAATCTGGATTGACCAGATTATTGGCACCACTTAATTATAGAAAAGAAAACCTACTTTGGCAGACAACAAAGAGGAGGCTCCGTCATGATCTGGGGAGCAATTTTGTAAAAAGGGACAACGTCCTTGGCATTCTTAAAGGGAAGACAAAAATCTCACAATTATTTTGAGACATTAGATAAGTTCCTGCTACCACATGACAATAATAATTTTGGCGATAACTTTATATTTCAAGAGGATAATGCCTCCAAGTTGACGAGAATGTTTATCCGGGAAAGGAAAATCAAAGTGACGTGTTGGCCAGCATTATCCCCGGAACTCAATCTAATTGTAAACGTTTGGGGAAAAGTTGTTAATGAAGTATTTATATAGAAATTGACAGACATATTTTTGAAAAACGAGCTGGAAGAGGCCGTAATGAGGCCATGGAACCGCCTGGGAGACAATTATCTAAAAACAGAAATTAAATCAATGAAATATAGATGCATACAAGTTTTGGAAAATAAAAACATGTTATTAATTATTAAAAATATTGTTTGAATAAAATTTAAAAGTTAATTATTTAATAATTTAACTGCAAATTGACATTTTCCAAAGCGCCTGTAACCATTTTACCTAAATATGACATTTTGTTGATTTTGAAAGCTTTTTTATTAAATCGAAAGCAAATTTGAGACAAGTATTTCACATCAAAATTTACATGTCTCATCCAAATTTGGTTCTGTTCTTTCGGTCCAATGTTTCAAAAGTTATGCAACATTTGAGGGGCGCTTGCAACCTTTTTACATCCACTATATACATATGAACAATATGAACTCAATCAACAAAAACTTAATTATAAAAACGAAGCAAAAATTAATGTTTGTTTTTGGCTGAAATAAAAAATTAATTGTCATTTACTTTGGCATCGGCCGAAATGACGACGAAAATAATAAAATGACAATGTTGGTCGCAGAAACCAAAACCGGAACCTAAATTCGATCGGTCTCTAGTGGATGATTTTAACTCATTCCCCTAAGTCGTAAGCCTTGGTGACACTATTCATGAAACCAATGACGCCGAGGGGGGGGCAGGTGGGGTCACTGCCAGGGGGCCCGCATCCGATCATGTCAATTTTTGCACGTCTCTTCGTTTACCGTAGGCGACAGAACATAATGTCCTAATAGTCCCATAGTTTTACATACTGTAAAAACAAACAGTCCATTTCACGTAGGGTGTATAAACTCTGTATTCTGATGTGAGACGCTAGGGTAAGATGGTGTAGGACGCCCACACCATTTTAGGCGAAACGGACCATTACAGATTTGATTTGTGTTGTTCCCTAGCAGGAAAGGTTTGATTTACCATCACTTCTGTTTCTGTGGAGTTATACACACTAGATTACTGCTAAAGTTGATTTTTGGTCTAAAGGATGTAAAAATCTTACATATTTAATTTGTCAAACTATCACGATATTGAAAGAAGATTTATAATAAATAAAAACAGCTATGTTATTGTGTCATTTAATAATGGCGTCATAACTAGGAAAAACGCCCACTTCGAGTCAACCATTTTATAACGCCTTCATGCAATTTACATAATCGCATTGGACGTCATTTCTGTACCACATGTTAGGTTACAAACCTAACCGTTCATGAAATGTTCTCATAATAACTGATGCAGTCGAAAAGTCGGCGCGAAGCGTTTATTGTTGCGTCTCTAGACGACAGGGCTGTGCCCGTAGAAGTTGATGCATCACTTACTCTAGAAGGGAAATTGGTGGGAATTCCATGGATACAGTCGGCCTCTTAGAAATTCAGTCGATATGCTGTTGAATGAGTCTGTCGCCATGCTGAACCGTCTACACGCTTTGAAAATCGATAAACTGTCATTATGATACGTATCTTCTGCACGCTTCCGGTTACCGTTGCTCAAGCAGAACGATCTTTCATCACATTGGCCCGAGTTAAAAATGTTCTGAGATCGACAATGTGTCAAGAACGCCTGACCAGCCTTGGAATGCCGGCAGTGGAAGGTCGACTTGCAAGAACGATTGATTACAACAGTATAATTGAACTGTCTGCACGCAGAAAAGCCCGCAAAGTTTTGTTGTAGCCATCTCTCTTGCATGTCGTAAAAGTCGGTTCCACATAATTACATCGTTTTTAAGAACTTGTGTAGCTTAATCTCCGTCGAAACACCAGTTTGCTTAGTGGCACACAAATCTGTACACGTAGCATGTGGCTGGTTATCTTTGACTAAGGCTGTGTGGTGTAACGGTCGTTGCAGATACACTTATGATGAGATGAAAAACTGATAGGCTCATCGATGATTAGAGTTGGCTAATTTAAAGCGCCTCGCTGCGTGTTTGACCACCAAAAATTACTACTTTCATTTTGATAACCGAATGTTTACTATAATCGAAAATAGTAAGCTACATATGGTTTACACGGTGCAAGAGATCAGCTTGACTGTTTCCGAAACTTGACTGTAACCCAGAGGCCTAGCCTGGGTATTTTGCGCCCTGGGCAAACTATAGAATTGGCGCCCTTTTCCATGTCTATATATTTAATCTTACTGTATTACACTAAATTTGAAATTGAAATAAAAATCAGATTTTAATGGCACAAGGCATCCATTTAAAAGTGAAAAAACGTTCTACAAATAGTAGCGCATGCTTCACCCTATCACTCAGTCTAAGATGATTTACATGCATAGTAGTCTAATACTGTCTAAAATAGATTTATTTTTCTTGATTTAACAGTTGCAAACTGATCAATAACGTCATCAAAGTCTGTTTTCTCAAGCGTTTCTCTGTCTATACTAAGAAGAGCAAGATCACTGAGACGATCCTGTCCCATTGATGCATTAAGCCTCATTTTGGCGCCCCTGTATCTTGGCGCCCGGGGACATATGTACCCCCCCCCCCCCCTTAGCTACGACTGTATTTTGACAAGGGGCCCGCAATGATGTCCTGCCCTGGGGCCCTTGTTGGCTCTCGGCGCCCCTGCATGAAACTAAGCAACTGAAGTGTCTTGAACTCTGAGGCTTAGACTGTAAAGATACCTTTTAATAAAGCAATAATCCACGAAGTCCCCTTAAGCCGAACAAAAATGCAGGAATTTCACGATCAATTGTCAACATTGTCATTAACTTACGAATTACTAAACAATTGACCTGAAGTTCTTAGATACATTAAGTTTGACACTAATTTGGAATTAACCACATAAAACAGAATAATATCGTAGAAACATCTTTCGAGGTCATTAGCATATGCCACAACTCTTCCAAATTATTGATTTATGATGCAATTATTTTTTGGATCAGTTAATTTAAAAACAGAATTTTAAGAAGAGATAATGAAAAAGTAATTTACCTTTGCGATTTTTATGTCCACAACTTCGAGATCATATCGTAACCCTCTTATTACTACTTGGTTGTATAGTGCTTTGATCTGTTAAATAAATGTATTTCAAACCAATTTGAATGTATTTCAAACCATTTTGAATGTATTTCAAATCAATTTGACTGTATTTCAAACCAATTTGAATGTTAATTAAATTCTTTGCCAAACATGATAAACATTACCATTAACTTAAAAATTATTAAACAATTAAACTATTGATTCCCTACTTTCTTGAATATGTTAGCGTAAAATGTATGTAGAGCTGAGATGGTCTTCATAGAATCTCCTCTGTACAAGTTCAACCACCTTTATTAAAAAACCTTTTTTATATATAACTGCAATATTCATATTTATAGAAAAATTAACAGCATCTATAGTGTAACTATAGTGTAACTACAACATAACTATAATATTTACGCTATTAAGTGGTAAGATTTCAATAAAACTTAGAAATATATCAACAACTAACCAGCGATATATAGAAAAATCTAGCATGACCAGAACCTCGATGGTATAAGTTGTCATTCGATTATTTTCTATAATTTCTTTTGCTCTTTTAGATTCTTCACTGGTGATGATATACCCATTATCTATAAACTTTACTTCATCATCAGCCACGCTGTCTCCTGTAATGAAAGAATTATAATCATTTTGATTAAATGCTACTTTAATAATAATACGTTTATTTATAAAGCACCATAAACATAAGTGCAGCTGGGTTGCTGCAAAAAAAGCCTAGATCAACCTATCAAAAAAGCCAAGAGCTCACCGACCCAAAGTCAGTTTGGTTTTGACCGATTTCACCTGCGAACAAATTCTTACGCGACAACGTAGTATTGTGTTTGGCCATAAAAGCCGTTAACACAATCCCAGCATGAGTTACTTTATCTTGAATTGAGAGCTCGTTAGAAGTTCTAAAAAACTGGCCAATATCCAAAGCTGTACCTTGGGCCTTCACGTTTTTCACGTGTTTCTGCGTCTGCTTGTAAGCCAGGTTCTTTATTGCAGAGACAAACCAAGGAATCTTATTGAATATTATTGAATTTTGATTATTGAAAGATGGCGTGCGAACGTGCCAGTAATAATCTCGCACCTTAACTTAAAATAACTCAGTATATAGTACTAAACTCGATAAATAAAACATACGGTTGGATTTGTCTTCTTTTGCTGTCTATATTGGTTTATATTGGTACATATTGAGTTTATTTCTAAATTTTGTTTGTTCGATTCTGAACTTGGGCCCAATACTGACTGAGAACCAATCCTAATCTCACAAAATGTCTCGCAAACTTGTGAAAAGCGAGGAGTCTGCTATGGACAGCGATGAGTTTGGTGAAAAAGTGAAAGCAAAATTAATGCCCAGTATCGAAAGAATGATGAGGGAAATCACTAAACAGGAAGTTGCAAATCTGGTTTCCGAGGCTGTCAAAAATGAACTGAGGTCTATGACAGAAGGATTCAACAAAATAGTTGAAGAAAACCAAAGTCTAAAAATCAGGGTTGACAATCGGGAAATGCAATCCAGATCAAATAACCTCGTGATATATGGGTTACCTGAAGCATCATATGCTGAGGCAGCATCGACTTCTGAGGACGATGGAGTGGTTGTACTCAGGTCACCTAGACAGGACACAACCCGTTCTGTAATAGACTGTTGCAGGTCACGTATGAAACTTGACGTCACAAACAACGTCAGTTGTTATAGAATATCTGCCAGTAAGTGTCCCCTACGTTGTGACATTCTCGGTAAAGGAGTCCGAGATAAGGTGTACGCAGCAAAAAAAGCACTACGTGAAACACGCGGCAACTCACAAATCTTTATCAACGAACATCTCACAAAGAGAAACTCTGAGATATTCGCAAAGGGAAGGAAACTGCTTAGCGAGAAAAAAAATTGCAGCCGTCTGGACATGGAACGGCTTAGTGCATCTCAAAAGAACTGAATCTTCGAGGCCCGTTCGGATACATGATCTGGAGGGGCTGGAGAAACTGATCTAAGTCAAGAAATTTATGTTTACCCCATGAAGATGGCTTCTGTTCCGGATTTTTATTTTGATAAAGAAGATTCCACTTTTCAATTAGAAGATATTGATCCAGATTATAATTTTGTAAATAAGGAATTCTCACATTCAGACATAACACCTGAAGATTTTGCTGGACTTCCAAAACTTCCAAATAATATCTCATTTCTCCATATAAATTGTAGAAGCTTACCTAATAAAATACACGACATCATTATACTGAATAATAGGATAAAAGCCAAAATAATTGCGGTTACTGAAACTTGGTTGAATGATGGCAATTGTGACTCCATTTGTATCCCTGGTTACTCGTTTATTGCAACAAGTCGATCTGAAAAGAGAGGTGGAGGAGTTGGAATTTTTATTCATCAGGATATTGTGTTTTCTTTAAAAAAATATCATTTTATTGCTGCGACCTTTGAAAACATTTTTGTAAATTTAAAGTTATGCAACACTACGATAATACTCGGTGTGATGTTATAGACCTCCTAAAAGCAACTTGCAACTATTTAATGGGGAACTCAAGGTCATGCTTGATAAGTTCAGGAAAAATGGTGATTGCCTATTGTTGGGAGACTTCAATTCGGACGTAACAAGGGATTCCGCTTCGGTACAGGAGTTCTTGACGACACTGTCAAGTCATTGCCTGCATCCTAAAATAGATCAACCAACAAGAATAACATCAAAGAGCACGACCGTTAGCACGATAACATCTTCACGAACGTATTCGACAGAAACAGTTTTTTTAAATTTATAGTAGACGACATTTCGGATCATTTTCCCATTTACTTCTCGTTCAGCTGATGTTCTTAATTACAGCAGATTACTTTCTTCACCTATTAGAATGCATACGGAAGAAGGCGTTGCTAGATTTAATAAAGAGATTGAGAGAATGGATTGGTCTGAGGTTCTGGGTTATTGCAAGACTCCGGAGGTTTCTAAAGCATACCAATCCTTTATTAATGTATACTCTGAAGTCTACAACAGATGTTTCCCAATTGCTCCTTATTGTACAAAACTTTATCGCTTCAAAAAACCCTGGATGACTTCGGGACTCCTAAAATCATCAATAAAAATTGTCCCAATAGAAGGTTTTTGAAAGATCCCTCAGCTGAAAATAAATCAAAATTCATTGAATACAGAAATAGATTTAAAATAGTCAAGGATAAAACCATCAGACGTTACTACTCAGACAAATTTACGGAATACTCAAAAAATATTAAAAACACGTGGGACTTGTTAAAGCTTCTATTGAGTCGAGAAAGGTATCAACTGCCTCCATGTGTTTTTTTACGATTATGATGGTCAGCCACTAACCTCACCCAGTGAAATTGCGAAGTCATTCAACGAATACTTTTCTACAATTGGGACAAAGCTTGCCAAAAAAATAACACCAGGCAATACTTTTTACAAGCAGGATCTCAGGGATCCTGTTTCTCAATCAATGTATTTGGAAGAACTCCTGAAGAAATTATTCAAATATCAAGAACTCTTGAGCAATCCCACAGCTCGGGCTATGATCAGATCAATCCAGCTCTTGCGGGGGTGTCAGTATCTAAGATTGCCCACATAATCGCTGCACTTATTAACTGCTCCTTCTCCTCCGGTATCTTCCCCGACGACTTAAAAATTTCCAAAGTTATTCCACTGCATAAATCAGACTCCAATAAAAACATCGCTAATTATCGGCCCATATATGTTCTTCCGTACTTCTCCAAATATTTCGAGAAAGCAATATATAATAAAACAATTTCTTTCTTGGAAAAACATTCCATTATAAATAATAATCAATTCAACATACATGCCAATCGCACTTCTCCAAGCGAAACTCTCTCACAGATTTTACCAAGATCAATTTACTATTGGAGTATTTCTGGATCTTGCTAAGGCTTTTGACACAGTAAATCATGATATTCTCTTGAAAAAACTTCATCATTATGGTATCCGAGGCAAATGTTTTTCTTGGTTTGAAAGTTATTTATAAAGTCGGAGTCAGATGGTTTCATACGCAAATAAAACATCGTCGTTGGCAGCTGTTAACCTGGGTGTTCCACAGGGTTCAATCTTGGGACCGCTTTTGTTTCTGATTTATATCAATGTGTAACTTGTGCAACTCCTCTGATCGTCTTGAGTACTTACTGTTTGCAGACAACACAAATGTTTTTCTGTCTGGAAATAATATTGCTGAACTCTACTCTACCATGAATACTGAGCTTGAAAAGTTGGCAGAATGGTTCAGGGCAAACCTCTTGTCTCTCAACACTAAAAAACCATATATATGTTTTTCCATAAAGCAAGGAAGAAATTCCCCGTGGATGATTGTAACATTTATATTAGTAATTCTGTTATATCTCGTGTCGAATCATGTAAATTTCTTGGAGTCATAATAGACCAACATCTCTCATACAAGCCACATATATAGAGACAAAGATCTCTAAAAATATTGGCATAATTTATCGCATACGTTGTTATATAAACATAAAAACAGTAATTACATTGTATTATTCACTTATCTATCTATATTTAAACTATTGTAACTTAATTTGGTCTTGTAACTACTCAACTTGCTTGAAACCTTTACTTAATCTTCAGAAAAAATTCTTACATGTTGCTCTTTGTTTGCCATATAACTCTCATACCGATCATGCATTTGTAAATTTAAACATACTTAAAATTCATCTAATAAACAATTTCCATTTGGCCATTCTCATGTACAAAGTAGATCACCATATGTTGCCTCGTCTTTTCGATGGTTTGTTTTCAAAAATATCCTCTTTACATACATACTCTGTTCGATCGTCAAACAATTATAGATCAGCTTTTGCTAAATCTATCACAGGTTCTCGTAGTATTGTTTGATGGGACCAAAGATTTACTCTATCGTTCCACGTAATATCACCAACCTTTCAAACCTTTACGCTTTTAAGAAGGCACTAAAACACTTTATTATTAACTCTAAATAATCATGTACATTACTCGATATTACTTAGTATTTCTTACATTATTGGGACATTGAAATGCAACATTATTCGTCAATGGCAATAAGACGTCTGTTAGCGGGAGTTTTTTTCCCTTATGTCGTTCCTTTTTTTCCTTTCGGTTCCAACTTGTACTGGTTTTGTGTTTCAATAATAAAAGAAAGAAAAAAAAATTATTTTTATCCCAAAAAATTATTTAAAAAACTCAGATTTCCAAACAAAACACCGAAAAAACCAGGTTGGGTCCAATTTTGTTAAAAAGCCAAGATCTTTGCTTAAAACCCAACCCTGATCACAATACATAATGACTCTTGCTCTAAATTTTGTCCGCAGGGACGTTACTCTATGAGCCAACTTGCCCGCCAAAATTTTAAACTTTAAAACTTTGATGGAAAAAAATAGTCAGGCTCACTTTTGTTTTCGATTTCAACTTCTGCATTGTTTAACGGCAGCAAAATGATTACTATTAAGAGGTACAAGATCATGTCTGAGTTTCAAAATATTTCCATTTGGGAGACTGGCTTTTAAAGATTTTAAGGTATTTGTTTTAGTGTTTTCTCATTGCGTGGTTCAACCCACCCAATCAACCGATATTGATTCTATCTAACATTGAGATTGGAGTTGAATCCAAGAAAGTGAATTCAACCTGAGCCAGTAATGATTAAATTCGCCAAATTCCGAGGGAAGCTAAGATTTTAGGATATTTAAAGAAGAAAGAGAAGATCGTAGATTTGAGCAGCCGAGGCTTACACTTATTTTTGGAGAGGATCCTAAAATGTTTCGAATGTTCCAAATAAATAAAAATGTGTAGATGCAAACTGCGCACTAAATTTTCATTGGATTTAGAATGCAAATATCGAAAGACAAACATATCGATATTTGATATTTTCGATTCTATTTTTTTCGACTACATTTTAAACCATGTTCTACATTTTATCCATCGGTGGTTAACTGTTAAACAGGCGTTCGACTCGACCATACTCCAGAGTCGACATTTATGAGCTTGCTAAGAGAAGTAAAAGACAGATTTGTTGTTGTTTTATGCCGTCGTAAAGAAGCATTAAACAAGCATTAGGGTTATTAGTAGTAGCAGCAGTAGTATTATTAGTTCAAACCAAATTTGCAAAAAAAGTTTCTGAATTAATATTAAATTCAAACGAATAGGGGTGCAATTTGAACCCCAAATGCAGGTAAAACACGAAATCATTAAAGTTCCTACTTTAGACACGATCCGTATCAACCTTAAAAACTCATGATGGCACAAAATTTAAGATTTTTTGTAGCTCCTCCCTCCTTTGCGACTCTTCCCACTTCCGGGACAGATATTAAGGGTTTCAAGTGTCAACCGGGATTTGAACTCGCAAGAGCTTCTTTAATTAAAACCTGACGATTTTATTCAATCAAATGACTGAATTTATGATAAATTGGATTCTGACGTAAATAAACTTTCGCATTTATTTAAGAAAGTGTCTAAATTGGTTATGATTTATTAAAGTCCTTCCCCGGCTAAACATTACACTAGAGCAGGGGTTCCCAACCTTTTTGTGCCCATGGCTCTCTTAGAAGACAAAATGTGGTCCACGGCCCCCCTATCAAAATTTTTCAAGAAAAAAAGTAATGAACAATAATTTACTGTCAAAAAAGAACCATACAATGTATTTTGAAATCAAATTTTTAATGTGAAGATTGCTCTCGCTTCTTGTTCACAAGTAGATGGAATCTGGGCTTTGATTTTGACAGGGCCACTCTCATGTCATCCTTTGCATCAAGTTTGTTTCGCGATTTTATTTTGATTGTCAGCAGGGTTGAAAATCCAGCTTCACAGAGGTAGGTTGTCAGAAAAAGAATGATGGATGTCATGGCTCTTTTGGATAGAACTGGGCATGGTATTATCATGGAGCACCAAAGGTTAGCCAAACTCTTGACCTGAAACTCCTTCTTTGTGCCTCAGACCAATGAGATCATCTTTGGCCAAGTCCTGATCATCCACACTTTCCAAATTGACCAAAAATGGATTCCTGACCCAGGTATCATGGGGTTGCAACTCTTTCCTAATAAAGTAGTCATGAAATGATGCTTCGTCAGAGTTCTTAAGTGAGCTAAAATGTCTAATAATGAGCTAATATTTGGTTGAGTTAAAAGGATATCAGCAAGAACGACCCGGGGGCAAAATAGTGTGGGGCATAAATGACAGTTTTTCCAACTACAAAAAATGTTTACTTAATATTTTGTCGACATTTATTCGCTAACAGCAACTATTACTAGCACAAAACTTTGATAAAATTTAATAGCACAAAAGTCATGGTACATTATAATATGTGTGCAATGTCTTCCAAATAACAAAAATAATGGGCTTCTGCGTACATAATTTATTTAAAACATTTGTTGTAAATTTAAATCCTAAACCTTATAGATATTATTAAAATATGCATTTGAATTTTGAATCCTAATTTTTCTAACTTATTTCAGTTTATTCCAAGTGGGAGGGCAAGCTGCCCCCTCAGGATGTGTCCCTGAATATCAGTTTGCCTGGTTTATGAGTTCAAAACATCAACAACGACTGCTATTTTTGTCATTTAAATGTCTCCAAACTGAAAAGTATTTCGCCAAGGTGGCTGACTCCATTCTTTTGCTGACCAGCTTTCGACACAAATCAGACTCAACATCTCAAGCCCCGCAAGAGCGGGGTGCAGCAGGTGCGCCGCACGGGGGCCTAGAAAAGTTTAGAGAGACCATGAACATTAGAGCTCAAAATTGAAATGGACAATTACGCATGAAATTTGTATGGTTATTTTGATGCTGACAGGAGTGAAATGGAACTTCCCCCTCAACTTGTTCCAGGAAGGCCTACCTAATTTTTCCAAATCCAGAGTTTTTTGTATGGGGTAGGTATAATAATTTTAGAGAACTGAAATGAAAATTAAGAAATTTTTATTTATGTCTTTATATTTTATTAAATTTGAGCAACTTCAAATCATTCCATTATTTTATACATTTGCTTTCCAATTGAATCATTTAGAGATGACTGAATGGTGAAAAGAGGGGCCCAGAAATCCCACCTTTTTTCTCTCGGAGGCCTTGCAACATCTACCCTTTGAACTCCTGGAAATCAGACCGAAAAAATACCAACAGTCGTTTCTATTATTGAATGTCACAAATCTGATGCCCGGTTCATGGTACAGCTCTCAGGACTGGAACGCTGATGGAGTAGTGTTTTAGCTCATCAGGTGTGTTATCCGAGTCAAGATTTGTGACGTATAGGATTCGGTGTCGATCTGTTTCGAGGACGTCACGTGGTTGACTGGTAACAATGGTATGACCTTGGTCACCTGCGTTTGAACAACCTTCATTAAATTCCTCGACCAGTGCTCTAATTCGAATAGATTGCAGAAACTTCATACAATTCCCTAAAATAATATTGTCTTCCTTGCCGATAGCATTCAAAGTGGTCATCATTTTCATCACCATCATTATGATCATACAGATAATTACTTGGGTTCCGTGTATACATAGGCTTTGAAGAATCATCTTGTATTGCGTCTACCGACAACGTGCAAAACCAAAACGTTTTCACGATTAAATCAAAAGTTTCTACGGCCTTCAACGGTGATGCTGGCCTTCTTGATGATGGCAAACTTGATGATGATGGTGACGATCTTGATGATGGCGACCTCGATGGTAAACTTGCCTCTTCTATACTATACAAAGTGACCTCTCCCCTCCGAGTATTGATGCCATCCTTATTGTAAAATATGGCAGCATGGGTAATTTAGGTAGTTACAATATGCAATTAATTTAATATTAATTAAGAAAATAGAATCATCGGAACATCTGGAAATTAAATTATTACTCCTAACTCTAATTACTATCTAACCCCAATATTAAAAGACAGGTAGACGACTAAGATGGGGATCGTTTGACCCACCACGCGTGGCGAATCTTCATTGAAGATTCTTCAACCGCTTTGCCAAGTACGCTCGGTCTGCACGAACCGACAATCCGTTCTAAGTCGTGAAATGGACGTTAATAAAATACACACGCGCGCCCAAACCGACGTCAATCTTGGCAAAACAATGTCTTCGGCATTAATATAGCTGCATTTCTTTCTAATCCAGAAAATTTTAATTTACACTTAAAATTTTTTTGGTAATATTTCGGGGGATCTGAATCCGTAAACACCCCACCCCTAAATACGGCCCTGTATTCAATTATTGTATTTATCTTCAAAATAAAATAACTCACAAATTCAAAATAAAAATTAAAAATTGCGCAACAAAACATATTTGTAGGAGTGCCAGTTTTTGACGTAATGTAAATAGGGGTCCTTAGGAGTTTGATAGTTGGGGGAGATAAAAAAATCACCTTAGATTTGTTGACATAATTAATGGATGACCCCGATCGTACATGAGAGTTCAATGAATAAAGGAACGGCGTGAATTTCCGCTCTCGAGCTACCTCTCCATAATTCATCACGGCGTGAAGCTCCAAAGCACATAAATTATGATAACAGCTATGCCCAACGCTGAACTCAGAAGTAAACAAAGCTTTAATCAAAAGGTAGTTGCCGAGCTTAGGATTGACGTCTTCTATTAGGTAATGTGAGTTTTCCTGCAATGCTTATTTGAACGTTTATAGTAATTTATGGATTTGTTAATATTTGTTACCAGAAACTCGGAATCGGCAACTAGAGCCATTTCAGAATATAGTTCAGTTCATTTGTTTTTCATAAAATGGCTACGGAAGATCTGACTATTGCGGCTTCTGAGAATCATAGTGAACCAAACTTGGACAGCCAAAGCGATAGGACGGAAATGTCAAGTAAATCATCCGGTCCTAGACTAGCATTGATTACAGGAATGCTTATGGAAAAAAACAAGCCCGTCGCAGACGAGTCAGACCAAGATTTAATTTTCGATTCCGACAATCAAAAAAGCACGGCCTCTTCAGCTTTATCACGTTTCGGCAAGTCTGGCTTTGTTACCA
Organism: Whitmania pigra; assembly: GCA_021613335.1. Lineage (NCBI taxonomy): Eukaryota > Metazoa > Annelida > Clitellata > Hirudinida > Haemopidae > Whitmania > Whitmania pigra. The sequence goes on from JAJTWR010000120.1 coordinate 94,400, forward strand.
CATCTGTCAAAAGAACCGGGGCTTTCAGCGCTCGGTCTGCCGCGGATAGAAGCGAATCTTCAACTTCGGTTGTTACTGACGCTGACATCCGCAAGTTTGTTTTCATACATTCTCGTGGAAAGCGTTTTATGAGTGGGCTAAAAGTTCACTCACTCAATAAACAAACATTTTTGAGCAGCTTCAGCGTTGGACTCGTTTTGGGGATTGTCGTGGCCCTTCTGTGTAAGCTCTTATCTGAGTTTGTTTTTAGTCGTACATTAATGATTTCGCGCGCCCTCTAAATTTGATTGATAGATTGCCAGATCCTGATCACACTAATTACATTAAACCAAACTTGTGCTTGATTGCTGCAATAGTTAATCAAATTCCACCTTTATCAAAACTATTTACCCAGACACCATGATTTGCATCTGTACAAGTAAGCTTTTATGCCATTTACTTTGGAAAAGTAGTTATTTTGACATTTTGGAACGTTATCACAATTTTAAGTGCTCCTGCATCAATAGTGATTAAGACTGCTTCCCACGATGGCAATATTCAAATTTTGTTGCAGGAGATTGATCCTGGTCATCTAGTTATGTAATGAATTTTAATAAACAACAATGTTCTAAATTTTATTTGGGTTTACACATTTTGAGCCTGTTGCTTTGGCTTCATGATTACAATCCTAACATATTCATGAAAATGTTTATTTGTACATTCAGAAGCTTTTGGCTGAACATTTTCTATTGTAAAGTGTTCTGAAGCCATGATGTGCCATCTACCTGCACATAAAGTCTCAAATAGTTATTCTTTCAAAATAATTAGTTTGTTTCACAAAAAATAAAAAGTTAAAGCAGAACTTAAAATAATAAATCTTCAAGCAATGCTTGATATTCCTTTGCAATTTAAAGCATGGAATTTGTGTTATTAGTGTAAATTATTGCAAACTACATTAGAAGAAATGGTTTGATCAGCTCTGTGAAATAACAATGTTAAAACATAATATGCTGCAAGTTATTAAGAACTATGACTCACCTATAAGCTTCTTTATTTGTACTGATCTCTCCTCATAACATGCTAGGACAATGGAGTCTGCACTTGTAACTGAGAGCACAGTTTCCAAAAGTGCATCAAGAGATGATTCATAATATATGCAGTTTGCTAGTATGACCAAGTCAAAAGAGAGACTATTCTTTAGTTTAGAGCTAGCATGACTTTCAATAGATTGGAGGACTTTTTTGATCATTTCTTAAAGCAATCCAAATTATCTTAAACATACAGATATAATGAACATATAAGGGTAGTGGGTGTTTGGATTTGAATTGATACACGATTCTAATATGCTATGAACTCCATGAAAGAGAGGATAAAGAAAGATAAACTGTTGTATGGCATGGTCGTTCAAGAGAATGAATTTTGGGTTACAATAAAATGACAAATACTATACCTTCCGATCCCCATGGCAAAGGCAAACAGCTTACTGGAGCCTTCATGAGATGCACGTTTGTAGATATATTTAAATTTAAAAGTGGCATAATTGGCTCCAAATCAGTAATCACCACTTGTGCACCATAATGCCCAGAAACAAGACCAACTAAGCCAGTACCGGCTCCAAGTTCCAGAAGTGTTTTTCCTTCTAAGTTGTATCTTTAAAGATTATTTTAAACAGAATTCACTTGTTTTATAATATATGAAGCCCGCATAAAAATGTTTAAAGTTTTACAATGCAATAATAAGAAATCTTTTCTGAGAACAAAAAAACCTCACTGAACTCACACTTTTGTTTCTTTTGTTATCTGTTTGTTATCATTTGTTATCTGATCAGAGAAGTCTGCTTCAAGAAATCTGGCTAGGCAAACTGCAGCATCATATACCTTTTTGGATTTAAGAAAAAACGAAGTGATGAAACAAATGAGATAAGAAATATACATTTTCGCGACACGTTTCGATTCATTTTAAGCTGATCAAAGACAAAAATTGACTTTTACATTAAGATAACGAAATTACTCACCCAAGCCCCCAAGGAGGGCAAGCTTTTTGTTTGATATATTCGAATTTCTTCCCCATCCTTTAGGTCATAATACATTTCAAAAAGGTTATCGACTGGAATGCTGCCATACGCACCCAGGTTCAACATATGCCGAGCCATTTCAGACAGAAAGAGAAAGAAAAGCTATGCTGGTTTAAGGAAATTACATTAGTGAAATTATGACAGTATATAATAAACATAATAGGAAATGTACTCAAAGAGTACCGTTAGTATATCAGTATATTTAGATATGCAATTGTAGAACTTGATGTTACAAACATACAAAACGAGAACGTAAATATATGAATAACAAAACGAGATAACGAAAGTGGGTGTTGAACTATATAACGAAGCAGACTTTATAATGAATAACAAATTGAATCCTATAACAAACTTAAGAATTCGTTATAAAATTTCTTTTGTTATTTTGTTCACAACATAAAGGATTAAAAAAACAAATTTGATTTAATAAATAAAACTAATAAATTTACTTTTTTCGCCAGAGTTATAAAATTTATTGTTTGTTCACCATGAAAATTCAAAAGCATTATGATAAGGATTTTGTAGTCATTTGTTTAAATATTTAGTAGGTATTTTGTGAAATAATTATTTTTGCAATCATTGTTTTAATAACTTTGTTTAGAATAAATTTCAAACCTTTAAATATCAATTTAAATATCCTTATAGGACCTAGATTCGAGAAGGCGCGTTTTGCGACGTTCCTCTTGTAGACGGGTGGTGGAAAAAATGATTCGTGGAAAAGACTACATATGGTTGTTATAAAAACTCCACATCAGAGAGAACGAAACGCTGTTTAAGAATGACATGGATTTACGGAAATGGGAAATTTAAAAATGCTACCGTATCATCGGGGTATAGCTCAGTGGATGAGCATTCGACTGCAGATCGAGAGGTCGCCGGTTCAACTCCGGCTGCCACCTGTCGGTGTCGTCCTTATAGGACCTAGATTCGAGAAGGCGGGTTTTGCGACGTTCCTCTTGTAGACGGGTGGTGGAAAGAATGATTCGTGGAAAAGACTACATATGGTTCTTAAAAAACTCCACATGAGAACGAAACGCTGTTTAAGAATGACATGGATTAACGGAAATGGGAAATTTAAAAATGCTACCAAATCTTCGGCGGTATAGCTCAGTGGCAGAGCATTCGACTGCAGATCGAGAGGTCGCCGGTTCAACTCCGGCTGCCCCCTTTCGGATTCGTCCTTATAGGACCTAGATTCGAGAAGGCGGGTTTTGCGACGTTCCTCTTGTAGACGGGTGGTGGAAAAAATGATTCGTGGAAAAGACTACATATGGTTGTTAAAAAACTCCACATCAGAGAGAACGAAACGCTGTTTAAGAATGACATGGATTTACGGAAATGGGAAATTTAAAAATGCTACCGGAACGTTGGGGGTATAGCTCAGTGGCAGAACATTCGACTGCAGATCGAGAGGTCGCCGGTTCAACTCCGGCTGACCCCTGTCGGATTCGTCCTTATAGGACCTAGATTCGAGAAGGCTGGTTTTGCGACGTTCCTCTTGTAGACGGGTGGTGGAAAAAATGATTCGTGGAAAAGACTACATATGGTTGTTATAAAAACTCCACATCAGAGAGAACGAAACGCTGTTTAAGAATGACATGGATTTACGGAAATGGGAAATTTAAAAATGCTACCGATTCGTCGGGGTATAGCTCAGTGGCTGAGCATTCGACTGCAGATCGCGAGGTCGCCGGTTCAACTCCGGCTGCCACCTGCCGGAGTCGTCCTTATAGGACCTAGATTCGAGAAGGCGGGTTTTGCGACGTTCCTCTTGTAGACGGGTGGTGGAAAGAATGATTCGTGGAAAAGACTACATATGGTTCTTAAAAAACTCCACATGAGAACGAAACGCTGTTTAAGAATGACATGGATTAACGGAAATGGGAAATTTACAAATGCTACCGTATCGTTGGGGGTATAGCTCAGTGGCAGAACATTCGACTGCAGATCGAGAGGTCGCCGGTTCAACCCGGCTGCCCCCTGTCGGATTCGTCCTTATAGGACCTAGATTCGAGAAGGCTGGTTTTGCGACGTTCCTCTTGTAGGACGGGGTGGTGAAAAAAATGATTCGTGGAAAAGACTACATATGGTTGTTATAAAAACTCCACATCAGAGAGAACGAAACGCTGTTTAAGAATGACATGGATTAACGGAAATGGGAAATTTACAAATGATACCGTATCGTCGGGGGTATAGCTCAGTGGCAGAGCATTCGACTGCAGATCGAGAGGTCGCCGGTTCAACTCAGGCTGCCCCCTGTCGGGGTCGTCCTTATAGGACCTAGATTCGAGAAGGCTGGTTTTGCGACGTTCCTCTTGTAGACGGGTGGTGGAAAAAATGATTCGTGGAAAAGACTACATATGGTTGTTATAAAAACTCCACATCAGAGAGAACGAAACGCTTGTTTAAGAATGACATGGATTTACGGAAATGGGAAATTTAAAAATGCTACCGGAACTTTGGGGTGGGTTAGGCTCAGTGGCAGAACATTCGACTGCAGATCGAGAGGTCGCCGGTTCAACTCCGGCTGCCCCCTGTCGGTGTCGTCCTTATAGGACCTAGATTCGAGAAGGCGGGTTTTGCGACGTTCCTCTTGTAACCGGGTGGTGGAAAGAATGATTCGTGGAAAAGACTACATATGGTTGTTAGAAAAACTCCACATCAGAGAGAACGAAACGCTGTTTAAGAATGACATGGATTTACGGAAATGGGAAATTTAAAAATGCTACCGGAACGTTGGGGGTATAGCTCAGTGGCAGAACATTCGACTGCAGATCGAGAGGTCGCCGTTCAACTCCGGCTGCCCCCTGTCGGTGTCGTCCTTATAGGACCTAGATTCGAGAAGGTGGTTTTGCGACGTTCCTCTTGTAGACGGGTGGTGGAAAAAATGATTCGTGGAAAAGACTACATATGGTTGTTATAAAAACTCCACATCAGAGAGAACGAATCGTTGTTTAAGAATGACATGGATTAACGGAAATGGGAAATTTAAAAATGCTACCGAATCGTCGGGGGTATAGCTCAGTGGCAGAGCATTCGACTGCAGATCGAGAGGTCGCCGGTTCAACTCCGGCTGCCCCCTGTCGGAGTCGTCCTTATAGGACCTAGATTCGAGAAGGCGCGTTTTGCGACGTTCCTCTTGTAGACGGGTGGTGGAAAAAATGATTCGTGGAAAAGACTACATATGGTTCTTATAAAAACTCCACATGAGAACGAATCGCTGTTTAAGAATGACATGGATTTACGGAAATGAAATTTAAAAATGCTACCGCATCGTCGGGGGTATAGCTCAGTGGCAGAGCATTCGACTGCAGATCGAGAGGTCGCCGGTTCAACTCCGGCTGCCCCCTTGCGGATTCGTCCTTATAGGACCTAGATTCGAGAAGGCGCGTTTTGCGACGTTCCTCTTGTAGACGGGTGGTGGAAAAAATGATTCGTGGAAAAGACTACATATGGTTCTTAAAAAACTCCACATCAGAGAGAACGAATCGCTGTTTAAGAATGACATGGATTTACGGAAATGGGATATTTAAAAATGCTACCGAATCGTCGGGGGTATAGCTCAGTGGCAGAGCATTCGACTGCAGATCGAGAGGTCGCCGGTTCAACTCCGGCTGCCCCCTTGCGGATTTGTCCTTATAGGACCTAGATTCGAGAAGGCGCGTTTTGCGACGTTCCTCTTGTAGACGGGTGGTGGAAAAAATGATTCGTGGAAAAGACTACATATGGTTCTTAAAAAACTCCACATCAGAGAGAACGAATCGCTGTTTAAGAATGACATGGATTTACGGAAATGGGATATTTAAAAATGCTACCGAATCGTCGGGGGTATAGCTCAGTGGCAGAGCATTCGACTGCAGATCGAGAGGTCGCCGGTTCAACTCCGGCTGCCCCCTGTCGGATTCGTCCTTATAGGACCTAGATTCGAGAAGGCGCGTTTTGCGACGTTCCTCTTGTAGACGGGTGGTGGAAAAAATGATTCGTGGAAAAGACTACATATGGTTCTTATAAAACTCCACATGAGAACGAATCGCTGTTTAAGAATGACATGGATTTACGGAAATGGGAAATTTAAAAATGCTACCGAATCGTCGGGGGTATAGCTCAGTGGCAGAGCATTCGACTGCAGATCGAGAGGTCGCCGGTTCAACTCCGGCTGCCCCCTTTCGGATTCGTCCTTATAGGACCTAGATTCGAGAAGGCGCGTTTTGCGACGTTCCTCTTGTAGACGGGTGGTGGAAAAAATGATTCGTGGAAAAGACTACATATGGTTCTTAAAAAACTCCACATCAGAGAGAACGAATCGCTGTTTAAGAATGACATGGATTTACGGAAATGGGATATTTAAAAATGCTACCGAATCGTCGGGGGTATAGCTCAGTGGCAGAGCATTCGACTGCAGATCGAGAGGTCGCCGGTTCAACTCCGGCTGCCCCCTTGCGGATTCGTCCTTATAGGACCTAGATTCGAGAAGGCGCGTTTTGCGACGTTCCTCTTGTAGACGGGTGGTGGAAAAAATGATTCGTGGAAAAGACTACATATGGTTCTTAAAAAACTCCACATCAGAGAGAACGAATCGCTGTTTAAGAATGACATGGATTTACGGAAATGGGATATTTAAAAATGCTACCGAATCGTCGGGGGTATAGCTCAGTGGCAGAGCATTCGACTGCAGATCGAGAGGTCGCCGGTTCAACTCCGGCTGCCCCCTGTCGGATTCGTCCTTATAGGACCTAGATTCGAGAAGGCGCGTTTTGCGACGTTCCTCTTGTAGACGGGTGGTGGAAAGAATGATTCGTGGAAAAGACTACATATGGTTCTTAAAAAACTCCACATCAGAGAGAACGAATCGCTGTTTAAGAATGAACATGGATTTACGGAAATGGGATATTTAAAAATGCTACCGAATCGTCGGGGGTATAGCTCAGTGGCAGAGCATTCGACTGCAGATCGAGAGGTCGCCGGTTCAACTCCGGCTGCCCCCTTTCGGATTCGTCCTTATAGGACCTAGATTCGAGAAGGCGCGTTTTGCGACGTTCCTCTTGTAGACGGGTGGTGGAAAAAATGATTCGTGGAAAAGACTACATATGGTTCTTAAAAAACTCCACATCAGAGAGAACGAATCGCTGTTTAAGAATGACATGGATTTACGGAAATGGGATATTTAAAAATGCTACCGAATCCTCGGGGGTATAGCTCAGTGGCAGAGCATTCGACTGCAGATCGAGAGGTCGCCGGTTCAACTCCGGCTGCCCCCTGTCGGATTCGTCCTTATAGGACCTAGATTCGAGAAGGCTGGTTTTGCGACGTTCCTCTTGTAGACGGGTGGTGGAAAAAATGATTCGTGGAAAAGACTACATATGGTTGTTATAAAAACTCCACATCAGAGAGAACGAAACGCTGTTTAAGAATGACATGGATTAACGGAAATGGGAAATTTAAAAATGCTACCGAATCGTCGGGGGTATAGCTCAGTGGCAGAGCATTCGACTGCAGATCGAGAGGTCGCCGGTTCAACTCCGGCTGCCCCCTTTCGGATTCGTCCTTATAGGACCTAGATTCGAGATGGCGCGTTTTGCGACGTTCCTCTTGTAGACGGGTGGTGGAAAAAATGATTCGTGGAAAAGACTACATATGGTTCTTAAAAAACTCCACATCAGAGAGAACGAATCGCTGTTTAAGAATGACATGGATTTACGGAAATGGGATATTTAAAAATGCTACCGAATCCTCGGGGGTATAGCTCAGTGGCAGAGCATTCGACTGCAGATCGAGAGGTCGCCGGTTCAACTCCGGCTGCCCCCTGTCGGAGTCGTCCTTATAGGACCTAGATTCGAGAAGGCGCGTTTTGCGACGTTCCTCTTGTAGACGGGTGGTGGAAAAATGATTCGTGGAAAAGACTACATATGGTTCTTATAAAACTCCACATGAGAACGAATCGCTGTTTAAGAATGACATGGATTTACGGAAACGGGAAATTTAAAAATGCTACCGCATCGTCGGGGGTATAGCTCAGTGGCAGAGCATTCGACTGCAGATCGAGAGGTCGCCGGTTCAACTCCGGCTGCCCCCTTGCGGATTCGTCCTTATAGGACCTAGATTCGAGAAGGCGCGTTTTGCGACGTTCCTCTTGTAGACGGGTGGTGGAAAAAATGATTCGTGGAAAAGACTACATATGGTTCTTAAAAAACTCCACATCAGAGAGAACGAATCGCTGTTTAAGAATGACATGGATTTACGGAAATGGGATATTTAAAAATGCTACCGAATCGTCGGGGGTATAGCTCAGTGGCAGAGCATTCGACTGCAGATCGAGAGGTCGCCGGTTCAACTCCGGCTGCCCCCTTGCGGATTTGTCCTTATAGGACCTAGATTCGAGAAGGCGCGTTTTGCGACGTTCCTCTTGTAGACGGGTGGTGGAAAAAATGATTCGTGGAAAAGACTACATATGGTTCTTAAAAAACTCCACATCAGAGAGAACGAATCGCTGTTTAAGAATGACATGGATTTACGGAAATGGGATATTTAAAAATGCTATGTACCGATCGTCGGGGGTATAGCTCAGTGGCAGAGCATTCGACTGCAGATCGAGAGGTCGCCGGTTCAACTCCGGCTGCCCCCTTGCGGATTTGTCCTTATAGGACCTAGATTCGAGAAGGCGCGTTTTGCGACGTTCCTCTTGTAGACGGGTGGTGGAAAAAATGATTCGTGGAAAAGACTACATATGGTTCTTAAAAAACTCCACATCAGAGAGAACGAATCGCTGTTTAAGAATGACATGGATTTACGGAAATAGGAAATTTAAAAATGCTACCGCATCGTCGGGGGTATAGCTCAGTGGCAGAGCATTCG